>CM042248.1:47464902-48064902 GCA_023566225.1 Romanogobio albipinnatus
ATCCATCTATCCATCCATCCTTTCATCCATCCATCCTCCTATCCCATCTTCCTTTAGATTTTCTTTAGGGTGAAACATTGACTTGTATATGTTTATATGAGATTCATTCAGTTTTACATAGAGGAAAACATCCATTTAAAAGCCCTTTTTACAGGATCAATGTTAATGTTTCCCAGCGCGGTTATTGAGGATGACCGCAATGCTGTTGTATGTGCATAGATTTAAGAAAAGGGTGAAGAGGTTTATAGTTCCTTCAGCTGCCGCAGAGCCGAGGCGAGGTGAACTCTGCCCTCTTGCTGAGTGTTACGTGTGATCTCGTTGACCTTCAGTGGACTCAGATTCAGATCAAAGATGAGGCTGTAGTTCAGTATCAGGCGTTTGACTTGATCTCTGTCCACATAACCTGAAAAACAGAGTTGAAAACATCATTTTGGCTATCACTTCTTAGCCCATCACAGTTTTAAATTGCGTCAAAGAGGCAATATATTGTGTCGTTGTGTCTTGATGTTGTTTTTTGGGCTCTATAGGACTGGTTTTATGCTTGAATGTTCAAAAAACACTTTTTTTTCCTCATATTCTCCATTGTTGCAGCTCTTCCCAGTCTGTCAGTAACGCTCTGTTTAGTTCCTGTCTCTATGAAGCCCCTCCTTCTGAAAAGCACACTGTGCTATGATTGGCCAATCGCTTTGAGCGTGTTTGGGAAATGTCCCACCCCTTACCATAACTGAGTTTCAACACGCTACTAACCAACTCAACCAGGCCACGCCCCTTTGGTTATCGTTGGACGGGAATTATTTAAATGAGGAACAAATAAAACTCAAGACTTCAATAGAGGCGTTTCAGATAAAAACTCGTGCTGGAGGGACTTTGCAGAGCTTTTTCATGCTCAAACAGCAACATTACACACTAAAGAAAGATGAACGTGTAAAAAAACACAATAGGTCCTGTACATAGACTGTAAAATAATATGGACGTAGTGTCCGTGACGTCACCCATAGGATTCTGAAGAGCCGTTTTGAAGCGTAAAGTAGGGTCGAGCTGGCCGTCGCCATCTTGGCAGCGCGCCACTCCCGGATAACAGAAAATGGGCAAAGAGGCGGGATGTGGGCGGAGCTGAGGTGACGTGATGACTAACAGACAGCAGACAAACGGCAATCCACCTGTCACTCAAAGTGGCCACGCCCTTAATTATGCAGAACTTTAAGGCTTTATATAATGTAAACAAATGAGTTCACCCCACTCACAGTTGTCATGAATGGCAAAATTAGCTGTATAGACCAAAAGCACAATTTGTCCCAGACTATAAACATGTGTTCTTCTGCTGTAAAGTTGGGCATTTTAACATGGGGCTCAATGAGATTCTGCTCCTTCTGGAGTCTGTCTCTAGTGGCCAGTCGATGAATTGCAGTTTAAGTCACTTCAGTATTGGCTTCAATACGGGCGAGGTTGCGGCTTGGTCCTCTATGTCATGCTATATTTCTGTGGTGGGTTTTATACCTGTGTTTTTGGTGTCACACATTTGTAAGGCCATCTCCATCTTCTGGAACCTCTGAAGCCACGTTTCTCTTTGGTCTGCGGTCACACTGATCACTGATTCCAGGTCAGTACTGGCCACTGACGCATCCCAGATATCTGCCTAAAGGGGATCATGTTATATCTTTTATTATTTCATAAAACTGCCGAAAAGATACTATTCTTTTATCAGGCTCATTGGCAGACCTCCACACTGTTCTGTTTCTCATCTTGCACAGCTGTCTGTATGAACTGCAGCAGCTCTTTATAGTGCACCTGCACACAATAAAACACCTTTACCATCACTTATGAACAAAAGACAAACTTTAATGCAAATAAATCCAAAACCATATATAACGTCACGTCAAATCGGCTTTATTTCTCCAGCTAATATTTATATTTCTTTATTTCTAAAGCAGCTTTACAGTGATTTTAGGAAATGAGTTTTGTTTTAGATGAAAAGCTAAAGTAAGTTTTTGATTGATTCATTTCTGTTGTAAAAACTGATTTCAATATGTAAAAACGCATGTAAAAAAGAATATTGCACAAAATGAAAACAATAATGTAAATATTATTACATGATGCACGTGTGTGTATTTATATATACATAATAATTATACACAGTACACACACATATTATGTAAAAACAAACTTTTATTTGGGATGTGATTAATTGAGTAATTGATTAATTGATTTTTAATTATTTTATTTTTTGAGATTCAGGTTTTTGGGTGAAACCACTTGTATGTGTTTATATGAGAATATCCCTCAGTTTTCCATTTTTTTTTTACAGGGTCAAAATGGAAAACGGTTAATAAAAACATATACACGTCATGTTTCAACCCAAAATCTAAAGAAAAATAAATAAATTATATTTTGCAAAAAGAAAATTAAACCTTTATTTTTAGAAAATAATGTCAGTGATGAAAAGAAATGATATTTTGCCAAAAAAATGCTTTATTGTTATAAAAATAATGTCAGTGATGAATGAATGAATAAACAAACAAACAGATTATTCATGAAAGTAATCGATAGAGTGTATAAGTGATAAATGAATGAATACAGCATGTTTAGATTTATGATTGAATCGATGGGTTGAATGCAAATGCCCCCGAAACTGCACAATGACTAGTAGAATAACAATATTTGCTGTAACTCCCAAAGGTTCTGATGATAAGTGACGCACCTGCTCCGGGTCACTGGTGTTACTGAAGGACTTGAACACACAGGCCAGTGTGCTGAGCTTCAGAGGGACCTTCAGTCTGAGGAAAAGGTATGTGAGTTCTGACTGATGGAGGGTTCCTGATTGGGATGGGTCAAGTGATGTCACTTCCTCCTCAATGCTCTGGAATGTTTGTGGTTCCCAGTCCTGCAGTTCCTCTGAGACAGAAGAGAGGAGGAAGCACTCCGGGCCTGATTTAACTGGCTCCTCTGTCTGGACATGTCAAAAAAGAAATGAATACCTTCATTCAGCAAGGATGCATTAAATTGTTCAAAAGTGTCAGTAAAGACTTAACATTACAAAAGATTTCTGTTTAAAAGTAAATGCTGGAAGAATCCTGAAAACAAAAACGTATCACGGTTTCCAAATCACCATATTAGAATGATTTCTGAAGGATCATGTGGCACTGAAGACTGGAGTAATGATGCTTTGATTGCAGTAATAAATTACATTTTAACTTACACTATATTGCCAAACGTTTTGGGACGCCTGCCTTTACATGCACATGAACTTGAATGACATCCCATTCTTAATCCGTAGGGTTTAATATGGAGCCGGCCCACTCTTTGCAGCTCTAACAGCTTCAGCTCTTCTGGGCTTTCCACAAGGTTTAGGAGTGTGTTTATGGCCGTTCTTCTAGAAGCGCATTTGTGAGGTCAGGCACTGATGTTGGACGAGAAGGCCTGGCTCGCAGTCTCCGCTCTAATTCATCCCAAAGGTGTTCTATCGGGTTGATGTCAGGACTCTGTGCAGACCAGTCAAGTTCCTCCACACCAAACTTGCTCATCCATGTGTTTATGGAGCGACACTTTGTGCACTGGTGTTGGGACAGGAAGGGGCCGTCCCCAAACTGTTCCCACAAAGTTGGGAGCATGAAATTGTCCAAAATGTCTTGGTGAAGCATTAAGAGTTCCTTTCACTGGAACTAAGGGGCCAACCCCCTGAAAAACAACCCCACACCATAATCCCCCCTCCACCAAACTTTACACTTGGCACAATGCAGTCAGGCAAGTCCTGTTCTCCTGGCAACCGCAAAACCCAGACTTGTCCATCGGATTGCCAGACAGAGAAGCGTGATTGGTCACTCCAGAGAACACGTCTCCACTGCTCTAGAGTCCTGTGGTGGCGTGCTTTACCCCACTTACCCCACGCTTTGCATTGCACTTGGTGATGTAAGGCTTGGATGAGCTGCTCGGCCATGGAACCCCATTCCACGAAGCGCTACACACTGTTCTTGAGCTCATCATGAAGGCCACAGAAGTTTGGAGGTCTGTAGTTATATTGACTCTACAGAAAGTTGGTGACTTCTGCACACTGTGACTCTCAGCACTCTCGTGGCCTACCACTTCATGGCTGAGTTGCTTCCTCTTTGTTATAATACCACTAACAGTTGAGCGTGGAATATTTAGTAGTGAGGAAATTTCACGAATGGACTTATTGCACAGGTTGAACACAACCACGCTTGAGTTCACTGAGCTCCTGAGAGAGGCCCGTTCTTTCACAAATGTTTGCAGAAGCGTCTGCATGACTAGTGCTTGATTTATACACCTGTGGCCATGGAAGTGATGTGAACACCTGAACTCAATGATTTGGAGGGGTGTCCCAATACTTTTGGCAATATAGTGTATATTCACATAGAAAATATATACTTATTAATTTCATTAAAGACAGCATGCACGTGATGTCTCACCTCTACCCCTGTAATATGAGGGATTTGAAGTTGTTTTGAATAACCCGGGTTGGTTGTGGACTTCAGATGTATGTAGGAGCGCGAGCGATCTCCACATGGTGCCGTCACACACCGTCTGTCTGAAACCTGGATCATTACCATACCATTAGCATCCAGCTTCAGATGATGAAGCATTTATTCTAGAGGACTTTTCTTCTTATGAATAATGGTAAGGGGATTTCAGGACCCTGGACAGTGCTAATACTTTGATTGGGTGGTGTTTTCAGTCCCATGGACAGTGCAACCAAGATGATCTCAAGTCATCTAAAAATCTGGCCAATTGAAACCACACAGTGCTAAAAGAAATGCAGGTCACTGTTTAAAATTATTTTGAGGTTAAGAGTTGGATTTTATTCACTGGATTGTAAATACAAGATCTTGTTCAAAGATTAATGCACCTCTTGATGGAAATAAATGTCAAGAGGTGCATCGATTGTTGGTCAAGATCATGTATTGCCAATGCAAGAGTCCAGCACTGTGTAAAGCCTCCTCCAGCACATCTCAAAGACTCTCAATGAGTTTCAGGACTGGACTCAGAGGAGCTGATTTCTGTCACAGCTTGAGCTGATGAATCTTGACATTGTCCTCCTGGAATATGGCCATGATGTGTCTTCATACATGGATGTTTAAGAAATGAAAACACACTCCATCAGTTAGTGTTAGAAGAACTGTCAAACATATAACATGCTAGAAACGTAATAATCCCTGCAATAATGATCCAATCATTAAGCATTGGCCCATTTAAATACACACACAGAATAATACAATTCACTGCAGTTTATACTGATGTTGATATGTTCCAGTACCTGTCTGAGGGCATCTAGCAGGCTCTCTGGTCCCAGAGGCTCCAGGTCATGTGATGGTGGCGTTCCGCTCAAATCTCCATCCGTGACTTTGTGAGGGGGACTGTACCTGCCCTCTGAGCTTTTGGTTACCTCAAGATGATCTGTGGGACTTTATAACAGTTTCAAACAGTCAGTTTGGCCTCTGTTTGAGCTTTTACTTGCATTTATTCTAAAATCACTAAATATTCAACTATATTACTGATCAGCTCATTTCAATTATCATAAAGTCATAATTAAGAGATAAAATGTTGAACATATGATTTTAAAAGTCCTCATTATTAGATAAAAAGTCTCAAAATATGACATGCTAAGTCATAATTATAAGATAACATTTTGAAAATATGATTTTAAAAGTCCTCATTAGATAAAAAGTGTCAAAATATGACAGTAGTTGTATTGATTATATTGTGATAGTGAATAGTATTATTAAAGCTCATCTTGGCTTGAAGATTATTAAGGTTTTTTTTACAATTTCTCTAACATTTAAAAAAATAATTTATGTAATTTATTATTATTATTCATATTATTAGATTAGTAAAAATTATATATATATATATATATATATATATATATATATATATATATATATATATATATATAATCTGGTGACTGTGGGGGCCATTTTAGTACAGTGAACTCATTGTCATGTTCAGGAAACCAATTTGAAATGATTCGAGCTTTGTGACATGGTGCATTATCCTGCTGGAAGTAGCCATCAGAGGATGGGTACATGGTGGTCATAAAGGGATGGACATGGTCAGAAACAATGCTCAGGTAGGCTGTGGCATTTAAACGATGCCCAATTGGCACTAAGGGACCTAAAGTGTGCCAAGAAAACATCCCCCACACCATTACACCACCACCAGCAGCCTGCACAGTGGTAACAAGGCATGATGGATCCATGTTCTCATTCTGTTTACGCCAAATTCTGACTCTACCATCTGAATGTCTCTACAGAAATCGAGAGCTTGTGCAAATTGTAGCCTCTTTTTCCTATTTGTAGTGGAGATGAGTGGTACCCGGTGGGGTCTTCTGCTGTTGTAGCCCATCCACCTCAAGGTTGTTCGTGTTGTGGCTTCACAAATGCTTTGCTGCATACCTCGGTTGTAACGAGTGGTTATTTCAGTCAAAGTTGCTCTTCTATCAGCTTGAATCAGTCGGCCCATTCTCCTCTGACCTCTAGCATCAACAAGGCATTTTCGCCTACAGGACTGCCGCATACTGGATGTGTTTCCCTTTTCACACCATTCTTTGTAAACCCTAGAAATGGTTGTGCGTGAAAATCCCAGTAACTGAGCAGATTGTGAAATACTCAGACCGGCCCGTCTGTCACCAACAACCATGCCACGCTCAAAAATTGCTTAAATCCCCTTTCTTTCCCATTCTGACATTCAGTTTGGAGTTCAGGAGATTGTCTTGACCAGGACCACACCCCTAAATGCATTGAAGCAACTGCCATGTGATTGGTTGATTAGATAATTGCATTAATGAGAAATTGAACAGGTGTTCCTAATAATCCTTTAGGTGAGTGTATATATAATCATGTTGATTATTATTGTTATTATTATTATAACATATGCAATTTTTTTAATTAATTATATGTATAATTATTTATTTTAATTTTATATATATATATACTTACAGTTATGTGGAATAAAAAAAAAAAATCTTTAAAGAATAAAGCACAAATGTACCTTTTGGTCCCTTGTATAAAATGCTTAATTTGTTTCCCACCGACGATCTTCACCATCAGCTGTGGCATGCTGGTCTTCCCTGTGGTTTTCCATCCATCCATGATGTGGAAAGCTCCTACAGAGAAGATAATGAGACACGGGTAAATCACTGCTGTTTGTAGCAAATACTATCTGCACACTTAAAAACGTCTAAATGTCACTTCATTACGTGACACGATTTCAAACCTCGGACCTGCCGTCACTCTCCAGAGGCTTTCATCAGTGGCTTTAAAGATCTCTCAGATACTTCAGTGCTGTAAGTCATGTGTGCGTTTGAATGCTAAGAGGAAAACATTTACTTACCCTCAATCCCGGAGTCTCTGCTTTTTGTGTCTTTCAGGTCTGTAAAACAGAGCAGTGCCCTCGTCCTGAGCTGAGATGTGTATAGGTGAGGTTAGGAACAAGAGCACAGGCTGTTCTCTCTAGGGTTCTCTGGACTCCAGAGGCGATATCAACTGTGCCATGGTTACCCGGTCGGCCCAACTCCTCCACAGACACTTCCAGTACATACACAGATAAGAGTGATCTATTACAGACAGCCTCTGAAGGAGAGTCATTCTGCCTGACTACACAACGATAAGGGGAATGAGGTTTAAAAGCTTACTTTAATTTAATTTAATTTATTAATAAATACATTTATTTTATTTGATCTTATTTTATTTTATTCATTTTATTTTATTTTATTATTTTATTATTTTATTTTTTATTATTATTATTTATTTTATTGTATTGTATTGTATTGTATTGTTGTATTTATTTATTTATTTAGTTAGTTAGTTAGTTGGTTAGTTGGTTAAAAACTATAAAACCATTAAAAAAAGAAGATATTTCAGAGGTTAATTTAATTTTGTTTTGTTTTATTTTATTTGATTATTTATTGTTTGTTTTTACTGCACCGTATATATGATGTGGACATTAATATTAAATAAAAAATAACAATAGTATATATATATATATATATATATATATATAAACAATAACAATAAGGCTATTCATTATTTTATTATTATTTATTATTAAAAATAATATTTGTCTTGCACCATTTATGCTGTGTAAAATAAATAAATAAATAATTATTCCTTATTTTGCATAAGCTGTACATTTAATTTAATTATTTTTTATTGATTTATTTATTTATTATTAAATAGTCTGCCAAGATGCTAACTCTGATCCAGTGAATAACTTGAAATGAAATAATTTAAAATAATCTATCTGTTCATAGTCATTTATGGTCTAGTTGTTTGGATGCCAAGGCCAGTGATGTGGACTGCCACCTCTAGGAGGCGACCGATCACAGGAAGTATCCGAGCACTGACAGTCCCATTCAAGTCAAGGTGATACCAGTTATTAGCCTCACAAAGCTCATACTTTAGATTTGTAATGTTTTTCACTTCCATAGATGAAGTCTTCCAGCCGCTGATCCTATCAGATCCACACCATCAGGGTGTAATTATTTGAAGTCTCAGGATAAATGACTAGTCTTGTAGTAAAGCTGCTAATAGAATCTTAGCTCTATTTTTGATACAGCGAGATACAGACTGGATTAATTACTCTTGAGTCTTGAGTCTTTTAATTGGACTTCCGGTGGTCAAATGAAAGGCCGGCACGTGGGGGATGAAGAGCACAAGTCTAACAAGCACTGTGGTTCCTTCATTAGTTTGATTTGTGTAAATGAAGGCGTGAAAGTGGCTCTTAACGCTTGTGGAAAGAGCTGATATTGGGGAGCTATCAGTAGTCTCGGCACATCCCAGTGTTTCTGCCTTTCTACACAGCTTAACGCGGTTGAAGTGTGAAAGTCAGACGGCTAATTCTGATCTTAATGATCAAAATGCAATCCAGCCGGCGGAGGCTCGGACTCCCTCCACGAGACAGATTGCACAGCCTCCAAACCTCAAAGGAGCATAAAATCACAGCGCGAACACACACGGATCACTCCGACTTCAGAGGCAGGCCATGAGAGGGAAAACGCCAGTGGAAAGATGAAAGAGTTTGTGAGGGTGTGGTTGGAGATCTGAGGTGCTTCATGAGCTCCACTGAGGCTCTGAATGTGTGAAGATTCCGACTGGAATTCTGTCATGATTTGGAATCAGATGGGATCAAATAATAAATCCTCTTAGAATTAAATAAGATCCGACTGGATAAACTGAAATTACTACAGGATTTTTATAGGCTAGTGAACAATTTTTTTCAGGGCCTCGCTTGTTGTAATGTATAATGTTCTTCTTGTGTTATGCTCTAAGAAAAGAACCGTCCTTCTGGATCGGTTCCAAATGACTCCAAAAGAATTCCAAATAGAATTTCGGACTATGATGTGAGATTTACACAGGCAAACGCTCACATCTTATTCAGAAAATATAAAGAATTTTTTGGAGCAGATACCGTAACTTTCAAAAAATAGTGACTCTTACACTCAAAAAACCTAAAATTAAAAAAATTATTCATAGATGTGACACATTTAAATTCTGTTCACTTTACTTAAACATATCTAATTTTGTCACAACTTAATTTAATTGTGTTCAATCAACCTTATATATTTAAAACTGAAGTTTACTTAAAGGTCCCGTTCTTCATGTGTTTTTGAAGCTTTGATTGTGTTTACAGTGTGCAATATAACATGTGTTCATGTTTCGCGTGTAAAAAAACACAGTATTTTTCACACAATTTACTCATCTGTACACCGCTGTTTTCACTGTCCTAAAAACGGCTGATGACTTCCTTTATTCTATGAAGTCCCTCCTTCAGAAATACGTAACGAGTTCTGATTGTGCCAGCGGTTCCTGTGTTGTGATTTGACCGCAGCTTAGCGCACGTAACTTGCACGGAAAGGTCACGCCTCTTAACGGGAGATATATGCACTTAATGATCTCTACAGCGTCCCTGGGAAAGCCAAACAAAGGTGATTTGACTCCGGGATGAAAATAACAGCGTCTCGACGACATGGCGACAAACACACTCAAACGCAACACTTCCTTTTCTCCACGCGACACGTCCTCTTCTCCACGTGGGACAGCAACAAGACCACGCCCCCTTTTTTCGCGTATTATTGTGGGCGGAGGTTAGTCTGTTCTACTGTTCTACTGACGTCATTTATGTAGGAAGTACCAGGATGTAGTCCAAGCCAGCCGTTCGCTGTAGGCTTTGAAAGGGAACTTCTGTTAAATAAAATATCTCGCTTGGCATTGAACTTTGAGCTTTATAATTTTACAGGTATTATTTATGCTCTAACAGCAACATTACACACTAACTAAAGTTTGAACAATGGGATCACGAAGAACGGGACCTTTAATTCAGTTGTGTTAAAACTACATGAAATATTTGTGTTGACTCAACTAACTGGGCAGTTCCCAGCATGCTTTGCAAGGGACTGCATTAGTAGAGTAAATTTAGGGATTAAAGGGAAAAATGTAATTGAGTTTGTCCAATGAGTTCTTTTTTTGAGTGTAGTACAGTGTAGTTCCATCCAATAAATATGTGTAGCCCTAACTCTTTGAAAACTAATTGGTCCAACTCAATTTGATCAAATACAGTTTAAATCATATTTATAAACGTATAGCATGACTTTTTTATACTTGTCAAACTTAAATTAAAACATTGAATTGGTAAATCAATTATAAGCAGTTTCATTCATCATCATACACAATGTATTTAATGAAAATGTAAGAAAAGAGGTGTCACTCCTGCCCACAGCCTGAGCACAACATTAAAAAACATCACAGAAACTCCTCTAAATGTCCAACAGAACTGAACATCAAACACTAATGTATTAAAGGCTCATTATTTTGGGACTTTTATTATGACACCGAAGTTGCAATAATGTTCCGGTGAACAGAATGGTTAGTTGAGTTGCTGCTGCTGTCCGCTGTGTCTGTGAGCTGTCAGCTGTAAAGAGGTTAATTCCTGTTCAGTCACAGAGATTTCGGCTGATGTAACATTGTGATGTTAGTCACTGACCTCAAAGTAAGCTTTCAGAATATATTTCATATTAACAGTGCTTTGAACAGCGTTATATGCGTCCGTGTTATATGTGCATGCCCAGACATGTCCTGTAGCGATCGTTCTGGTATTCAGATATGCCGTATTATTTCACATGTGATTTCCTTGTATGATAATGCAGATCAGTGTTACAGATATTAATAATATCTTGATGAGGCAATATTGATCTGTTAAACTGGTACAATACTGAACAAGTGATTTAACGTCATGTTTGTTTGAATGCTGCTCATATGCGCAAAAAGGGATGTCCATATATGGGCACTGTATGTTGTTTATGACAAACGATCGCTTATGGCTTGCATTTCCTGTAAAGATCCCTTGTTTTTATTTGTGTAACTGGATATTTAGTAGAGAAATGTCACTGATGTTAATAAGGAATACTTAATTTCCATCATGTATCAGTGAATGTGTCTTATTGTTATAATGTTATACGTTATTCATTTTCTTTATTGTACTTATTATTTTCCAGACTATTTACATCATTGAATGTTCATCTGTAGTCCATACATCTACCTTCAATACACAGTGTTAAGCTGATCACCTGTCTCCTCGTTATTGGTGCTCTGACCGGCACCCAGGGGGGTTTACTCATTCATTAGCCAATCAGAACCTTACAGTCCAAAACCTCTCCAACAAATTGGTCCTTCGAGCCGGAGTGAGTATTCCCTTCTGACATTATGGACTCTGACTCTGAGGAGTTTATTGGAGGAACTCGTCCGAAGCGCCATGTTCGTCCTCCAGCTTACCTGCAGCAGTATGAGGTACAATATACTCAAAGGAGACCTGTCGCTGAGCATGTTGCTCCACGCACCTGGGAGGCACCTGTCCACCGGACTCCTCCTGCATCCTTCCAGCCTTCCACTACCCCTCTTGGTGGTGACCTGGTATATTCGGATGATTCACAGATCAGGTCTTCGAGTTATAAGCCTCCACATCATGCTGTATTCACCCAGCCATCCTTCTCTTCACCTCAAGCAGCTGATTTCACTACCTCTGCACACGACAGTGAGCTACAGTATCTGCGCCGCGAGCATGCACAACTAATGCAGACCCATCAGGCTTTCCAGGCGGACTTAAAGGAGTTGAGAGAAGTTCGTGCAGAAGTCAGAGAATTAGTTCAAGTGGCTCAGTCCCTTCGAGCTGACCTCAGTCAAGCTAGAGCACAAAACCAGCAGTCAGCTTCGCAGTTATCTTGTTACCCCATAAGGCAGTATGAATCCATAACTTTAGCTGAAAATGAAAACTTAGCTGAGCTTCCCCCACCGCCATGGCCTGAACCTAACGCTGACCTGAGGGCACGGGTGGGCGCCCTTGCACTATCTGACATGGGTGTCACGACTTACCAACCCGTGATGCCAGAGACTATGAAGTATCCCTTTGCTACTCAATCACGCCCTCCTCAGCCTTATGCTCCTGATGCTTTTGGCCTTCCTCCCCCTCCTACTCCTAAGGAGCTTCAAGAGTTATTAACACGCCAGGCCATGCCCTTACCTGCCAACCGCACAACAGTGCCTATCTCTCCACGATTCAGCTCGGTGCCCGCTCATCCGAGTCCTCCAGCTTTAGCCCCTAAGGCAGAACCCAATCTACGACCTGTAGCACCTTATTCTGGGTCTGAATATGTGTACAGAGGACCTGCTCCTACGATCCCTAAGTTCAGCCGACCTGATCCAGGAGAGTTTGCTCGACTCCGGATAGCTTTGGAGAACCTGCTTCCTCCAGACGGGACTGAACTTTTCAAGTACCAGATCTTAGTTGATCATCTTAAGCTTGAGGAGGCTAGAATGATAGCGGATGCTTATTTGAACTCTCCTACCCCATTCACTGATACAATGGCTGCACTTCATGAAAAATTTGGCCAACCGCACCAGCTAGCATTAAGAAGGATTGCCATGGTCCTTGAGAGTCCTGACATCAAGCGAGGTGACATCTCTGCCTTTCAGAGTTTCGCTCTCCAGGTGCAGTCACTAGTGGGCCTACTGAGAACCTTGGGACATGACGGTGAACTAGAGTTGAGTTGTGGGTCCCATGTTGCACGCCTTCTGTGTAAGCTTCCCCCTGAGCAGCGTGCTGAGTTCAGACGCCATATGTTCCGCCAACCTGGCACAACCCCGAATCTGGTTGATCTTTCGAACTGGCTCCGCTACGAAACCTGGTGTCACAGCTACGATGCTGAACCAATGTCTAAAGGCTCGCATATCAAGTCAGACTCTGTGGAAGAGAACTGTGACCATCCTGCATGGTGTTGGAGAATCCCGGGGTGAGACTGCGGTCTCTTGGAAAGGTGCCATTCCACAAACCAAGCCTCCTAAAGGGAAACGCTTTTGTCCTTTCTGCGACCAGACTGAGCATTACCTGAGCCAGTGTGCATCCTTTGCTAAGCTTACCTCCGACCAGGTCAGGACCTGGATTCGTAGTAACAACCGTTGTTGGCGCTGCGCCAGGGCACACCATGCCGCTCAATGTGATCTGAAGAAGCCCTGCAACCTCTGCCAAGGTACCCATCTCCGACCTCTTCATGAGGTGAATGTTAGTCCATCCCAGAGGGAGGATTCAGCTAATGTGGAAAAGAGCTGCCTGACTAATTCATCTCCAGAGCGGTTCTTCCTGGATAAACCCTCTGTCGGAGGTCGAGTTATGCTCAAAGTGGTTCCTGTAAATCTGCATTATGAAGATCGCACCTTGGACACATTCGCTCTTCTTGATGATGGCTCAGAGAGGACCATTCTGCTTTCTACTGCAGTTAAGGCTTTGGGCATCCAGGGTGTCCCTGAAGATCTTCCATTGCGGACAGTAAAAGATGATACTCAGGTCCTTCATGGTTCCTCCATATCCTTTCGTATCTCTCCCCTCTGTAAACCACAAACCAGTTATAAGATCCATCATGCCTTTACCTCAGACCGACTTAACCTATCACGCCAGTCTTACCCTGTCGAACAGCTACGACAGAAGTATAGACATCTGCGGGGTCTTCCTATCCAGACACTTGCAGAAGTCCAGCCTTTACTCCTCATCGGTTCCGATCAACCCCATCTCATAACTCCAATAGAGCCAGTTCGATGGGGTGGCCTGGGTGCTCCAGCTGCAATTCATACGTGTCTAGGATGGACGCTTCAGGGCCCCATACCTACCATGGGGCGGCCTCCTGCTGCACGGCAATGTCTGTTAACCTCCATGGCTCCAATCCAGGATGAACTCTTCCAGAATGTTCAACGACTGTGGCAGTTGGATACGGTTCCTCAGTGGGAGGGAAAAGAGGTAACCCGCTCTAAGCAGGATCAGGAGGCTCTTCGGCTGCTTGAAATTAAAACTCTCACTTTGGAAACAGAGGGAATCCACCGGCTGGCTACTCCCCTACTACGGCGAAAGGACATGCCTTTGTTGAATGCGCCTAAAGAGTCAGTCCTACCTACCCTTCGCAGTGTTGAGAGGCGCTTAATGAAGGACCCTGAAAAGGCTGAGGTCTATAAAGAGGAAATGAGGAAACTCATTGAGACAGGAGCAGTTCGGGAAGTGTCTGAACCTTTACCTGATTCGGCTGAATGCTGGTACATTCCTCACCACATTGTTAGCCACAATGGAAAGTTCCGTGTTGTCTTTAACTGTTCTCATCAGTACCAAGGACAAAGCCTCAATCAGTACCTGTTGCCAGGGCCCACCCTTGGGGCTTCGCTGTTGGGCGTCCTTATCCGCTTTAGAGAGCATCCTGTGGCAGTGAGTGGGGATATCAGGGCGATGTTCCACCAGGTCCGTCTTCTCCCTGAGGACCGTCCTCTACTCCGTTTCCTTTGGCGGGACCTGAAGATGAATGAGGCACCCAAGACACTCGAGTGGCATGTATTACCTTTCGGCACGACCTCCAGTCCATGCTGTGCTACCTACGCACTGCAACGCCAGGTACGACAACACCCCCAGACAGATGAGGCAATTCGGTTTTCAGTGGAGAGATGTTTTTATGTCGATAACTGCCTGCAGAGCCTGCCCACTGCTGCCGCAGCACGAAGCTTGATTGATCGACTACGGAATATCCTTTCTGGTGCTGGATTTGATATTCGCCAGTGGGCCTGTAATGATCCTAATGTGGTGAGTCACCTACCAACCAATGCCCGATCTGCGAGTGTGGAACGGTGGTTGACGCAGGAGAAGTCAGACATCCCTGAGTCAACGCTGGGTCTGAGCTGGAACTGGCAGTCAGACACGTTGTCATACAAACATCGACCTGTGGTATATAACACTCCCACTCTGAGAAACATCTATAAGGTCCTAGCTACCCAATATGACCCACTGGGATGGCTTCTACCTTATACGACACGAGCGAAGGTCATCATTAAGCAACTGTGGCACAAACAGAGAGGGTGGGACGACCCCAACCTTCCACCCGAGCTTCTCCAGTCTTGGAATGCATGGGAGGAGGAACTACGATACCTTCCTTGTATCACCTTTCCCCGGCCTTATGTACCTCCTGAAGTGATGGGGATGGAAGGAACTACTCATGAGGTACATATCTTCTCCGATGCTTCTGAGCAGGCATATGGAGCGGTTGCTTACCTCCGGACTACCGACCAGGACGGTCGGACCTACCTGTCCTTCATTATGGCACGCTCCCGTGTCACTCCTAAACGGGTTCACTCTATTCCTAGACTGGAACTCTGCGGAAGTCTAGTAGCTGCACAGTTGGCTAAGTTACTGGAGAACGAGTTGACCCTGTGTATCAATTCAATTCAATTCAATTCAAATTTATTTGTATAGCGCTTTTCACAATACACATTGTTTCAAAGCAGCTTTACAGAAAGTGCATTCCATAGATGAACAGTATAAAAAATGTTAAAAAACACAATGTTAAAGAACAATGTTCGAAAAAGATAATCAGTCGTGTATTAATTTAGGCCATAACAACGCTGGCGTTGAGTCGTCTCTTCACAGGCGTGGAGTCGTCTCATCACAGGTGTTGGGGCATCCAAAGTCTTCATGAGAGGCTGGATACCAACCGGAGCTGACGAACTATTTACCTCGGGACTAGTGTCCCGAGATAACAACAGAAATGCAGATGGGAAATAATTAGCGTAGCTGCTGTTCAGAATATTATATTAATGCTGTTGTTCCGATTTAACTGTAGTATAAAAGGTAATTATAATGTGAATGCTTGGCTAAAGAGATGTGTCTTTAATCTAGTTTTAAACTGGGACAGCGAGTCTGAACCTCGGACAATATCAGGAAGACTATTCCAGAGTTTAGGAGCCAAATGTGAAAAAGCCCTCCCTCCTTTAGTGGACTTGGATATCCTAGGAATGACCAGAAGCCTAGAGTTTAGTGACCTTAAAGAGCGCGATGGGTTGTAGGGCGATAGAAGATCCGTTAGATACACTGGAGCTAAACCATTTAGGGCTTTATAGGTCAGTAGCAATAATTTGTAATTGATACGGAACTTAATAGGTAACCAGTGTAGAGATGATAAAATTGGTGTTATATGATCATATTTTCTTGACCTAGTAAGAACTCTAGCAGCTGCGTTTTGGACTAACTGTAGTTTGTTTATTGAGGATGCAGGACAACCAGCTAATAAAGCATTACAGTAATCTAATCTCGAGGTCATGAATGCATGAACTAACTTTTCTGCATCAGGAATAGATAGCATGTTACGTAGCTTAGCAATGTTTCTAAGGTGGAAAAATGCCGTTCTTGTAACATATGAAATATGATTTTCGAATGTCAGGTTGCGGTCTAGTATAACACCTAGGTCTTTTACTGTAGTGGATAAAGTGACAGGACATCCTTCCAAGGTAAAGTTGTATTGTGCAAGGTTTTGTGGGCAGTTTTTTTTTTTTTTTGGACCAATAAGTAATACCTCCGTTTTATCTGAATTTAATAGCAGAAAATTACACGTCATCCAGTATTTAATATCTTCAACACATGCTGTCAGTTTAGATAATTTAGCGTTTTCGTCCGGTCGTGATGAAATATATAATTGAGTGTCATCAGCATAACAGTGGAAATTAATTCCATGTTTTCTTATAATATTACCAAGCGGTAGCATATATATTGAGAATAGCAGAGGGCCTAATACGGATCCTTGCGGCACCCCATAGTCTACTGACATCATCCTGGATTTTTCCCCATTTAGACAGACAAAATGGTAGCGGTCTGATAAGTACGATCTAAACCAGTTTAATGCCTGTCCCTGAACACCAGTATAATTTTGAAGTCGATCTATGAGTATTTTATGATCTATAGTATCGAATGCAGCACTAAGATCGAGTAGAACTAGTATTGAGATACAGCCTTGGTCAGAAGCTAGAAGTAAATCATTTGTGATTTTAAGGAGCGCAGTTTCTGTGCTGTGATGCGGCCTGAATCCTGATTGAAATTTTTCATAGATATCATTTTCTTGCAAGAAAGAGCACAATTGAGCGGACACAACTTTTTCTAGTATTTTAGACATAAAAGGAAGATTTGAAATTGGTCTGTAATTTGCTAGGTTATTATGATCTAATTGTGGCTTCTTAATGAGAGGTTTTATGACTGCCAGCTTGAATATTCTTGGAACATGACCTAAAGATAAAGACGAGTTAATAATATTGAGAAGAGGCTCTTCCACTACAGGTAACAACTCTTTGAGTAGTTTAGTGGGTATTGGATCTAATAAACATGTTGTTGGTTTAGATGCAATGATAAGTTTATTTAGCTCTTCCTGTCCTATAGTTGTAAAGCGGTGTAGTAGTTCTTGAGGGGCGATAGTAGCGGTTGAATCATAAGACATCATTAAAGATTGTACATTTACAATTTTATTTCTGATGCTTTCTATTTTCTCAGTGAAGAAATTCATAAAATCATTACTACTAAACTGTAACGGAATATTTTGCTCAGGCGATGCTTGTTTATTTGTTAGTCTAGCCACGGTGTTAAATAAAAACCTTGGGTTATTTTGATTATTTTCTATTAGTTTGCGGAGATGCTCAGCCCTGGCTGCTTTTAGGGCCTTTTTATAACGTGACATACTATCTCTCCACGCGATTCTAAAGACCTCTAAATTAGTTTGTTTCCATTTCCGCTCTAAGTTACGAGTTTCTCTCTTGATAACATGTGTAGCACTGTTGTACCATGGTGCTTTAGTTTTCTCTCTAACCTTTTTTAATCTAATTGGTGCAACGATTTCTAATGTGCTAGATAAAATGTTGCTCATACTGCTAGTCATTTCCTCTAGTTCATCTGTTTGTTTGGGTTCACTGAGCAGCTGAGACAGATCAGGTAAGCTATTTGAGAATCTATCTATAGTGGTTGGAATGATTGTTCTGCCTGGTCGATAACGTGGCGCAACATGACAGATTTCAGCAGTACGCAGTATGCAAGTTACCATGTAATGGTCAGTGACATCATCACTTTGCGGTATAATATCTATATCGGTTGGGTTGGTTCCATGTGATATAATTAAATCTAGTGTGTGATTAAGACGATGAGTGGGACCAGTGACGTTTTGCTTGATCCCAAAGGAGTTTAATAGATCTGTAAACGCAGCCCCTAATGCATCATTTGTGTTATCTACGTGTATGTTAAAATCTCCAACAATTAATGCTTTATCGACGTTGACCAATAGATCTGAGAGAAAGTCAGCAAACTCTTTTAAGAAATCAGCATAGGGCCCTGGAGGTCTATACACAGTAGCCAAGGCTAGAGATAATACGGATTTCTTTCTTGCATCTAAGAGCGTAACATTTAGCACTAGTACTTCAAACGAATTAAACCTGTGACCTGTTTTCTGAGTAACATTAAGAATATCTCTATAGATTGTTGCAACACCGCCGCCACGACCAATCAGACGGGGCTCATGCTTATAACAGTATCCTGGCGGAGTAGACTCATTTAGACCGAAATAATCATTTGGCTTAAGCCAGGTTTCAGTAAGGCAAAGTACATCAAAACTTTTATCTGTGACCATTTCATTTACAATAACCGCCTTAGGTGTGAGCGATCTAATGTTTAGAAGACCTAGTTTTAGAAATTGTTTTTGTTCGCTAATATTTAGCTTTTCTGGTTTAATCACAATTATATTTTTCCTGGATCTTACAGTAGATTTAATGTTTGATCTCATTAAACGAGGAATAGACACAGTTTCTATATAATGTTCTACATTGGTACTTATGTTAATTAAGTTAGGACACAATTGTTTTTGTTCACTAATATTGAGATTTTCTGGTTTAATCACAATTAGATTTTTCCTGGATCTTACAGTAGATTTAATGTTTGATCTCACTAAACGAGGAATAGACACAGTTTCTATATAATGTTCTACATTGGTACTTATGTCAATTAAGTTAGTACAGGAAAGACTGTGATCTGTACTTACTAGTCATATGGTGGTGTGTAACGCCCTGGAGATGTTGTCCGACAGAAGAGCCGCTCCGATTCTGCTGGGGTGAAGGCCATCAGGACGGAAGAGCCTAGGTCGCTCCCAGAAAAGATTCCAATTATTTACAAAGAGCAGTTTCTGTTCATTACACCATGACAATAACCATTCATTTAGAGCAAATAATCTACTGAACTTTTCATGTCCTAGTCGGTACGTGGGAAGGGGTCCAGACACGATGATCGTTGCTTCAGGCGATGTTCTGCGCACCGTCTCGACCAGGCTCTTGTAGTCCTTCTTCAGAACCTCCGTCTGCCGCAGCCTGGTGTCGTTCGTTCCCGCGTGCAACACGACAGCTCCGATGCGCTCGTCACCGCTCAGGATCTCGGGAACCTGCGCAGCGACATCGAGAACACGAGCACCAGGAAAGCAGTGAGTGATTACTTTGCCTTTACCTGAGGTAGCGTGGACATGCCGGACGATGGAAGTACCGATCACCACAGCGCTGCGTTCCGTCTCGCGAAGAGGAGAGAAGCGGTTCCGAGTGGAGATCTCGAAGACCGGGAGGGGCGGAGAGGTCCTAGCTCTGGTCCTGGCTCGCGTCTTCCGCTGGGGAAAAACCCACGGTCCCCGGTGCTGTGTCGGTGCCGGTGTGAACGAAACCATGGATGATCGCGTCCTGTGCAAAGAAACACACGGAGTAGACGAGCTCGGAGTCAACAGGTTATTAACCACTGACTTGTGTGCATCGGCGCGTGATGTTTCAAGCGCTGATCGTCGCTCTCTCAGCACGGCTTGTCTGTCTAGAAGGTCGGCAATCTGCTTCGCCAACGAGTCCAACTCCAACAGCACCGAATGCAGCTCAAACGTGTCCTCGCCTGCACTCAAAGGTAACATTAGACACACATCCGAGTTCGTCATTGTAGCAGACGTGCTACGATGACGAATTGTCGGTACAGTGACGGGTGTAAATAAGTTTATCACGCGTGCAATGCTAGCGGGCTACGGCTACCGGTGTAAATAAGTTACCACGCGTGCAATGCTAGCGGGCTACGGCTAGTAGCGGAAGTTCGGATATAAGTAGTGATATCAAAGCAATCCGATTGTTTTTTATAGAGAATCGTATCGTAGATATATTCACACGCTGTAAATAGTAGAAAATATTCGTTTGTAAGCGAGTGTTAAGGAGAAAATCAAGGATTATGAATCAAGTCAACGGAGCTCTAACACCAACAGCGTGCTCACAACTCGCGCCAAAGTCAAGTCTGTTTCCTTGTGGACCGATTCTACCACTGTCCTTCAGTGGTTGAATTCCGAGTCCTGTCGATACAAAGTCTTCGTGGGAAACAGAATCGCAGAGATCCAGGAGCTGACAGATAAGTGTTCTTGGCATTATGTAAGCTCTGCAGACAACCCTGCTGACGACCTCACAAAGGGGAAACCTCTCCAATACCTTACGGCCCCGAATCGATGGTCTCAAGGACCCTCTTTTCTCCTCCAGGACCTCAAGGAGTGGCCTGTAATAACGAAGAGTGAAACCATGGCCGACAAGGTCGAACTACGGAAATCTGCCTTCTGTGGGATCAATACCTTACCTACCTCTTCTGGCAACACTATTGGATGGAACTACAACACCTGGCAGGAATTATTGGATGTGACGGCCCAAGAACTTACCCTGGCTTCAGGTGCTTCTCCACAGGCTGAGGACTACCGCCAGGCTGAGCTCCATATCCTCAAACGGGTGCAGCAGGAATCCTTCCCTGAGGATTACAAACAGTTAATGGCTGGAAAGTCAGTTAGGTCTGGAAGTCGACTGATTACCCTAGCCCCTGAAATGGATCCGTCCAGTGGAATGATCAGGGTAGGAGGTCGTTTGAGGAGGGTTGCAGGAGTCGAAGACTCAGTTTTACATCCTCTGGTCCTAGATCCTAGACACCCAGTCACCTGTTTAATCATTCACCATTATGACCATCAGTTACATCATTCTGGATCAGAACGACTGTTTGCGGAAATACGGCGATACTACTGGGTTCTACGTGGCCGAGAAGCTGTTCGCCGATTCCAACATAACTGCCCAGAATGTCAACGATGGAGGGCCCAGCCAACAATCCCTACGATGGCGGATCTACCTGTTGCTCGCCTTCGACTCTACAAACCTCCCTTCCATTCCTGTGGAGTGGACTGTTTTGGACCCCTACTAGTCAAAATTGGAAGGCGCACCGAGAAGCGTTGGGGTATCCTCTTTAAATGTTTGACCACGAGAGCCATCCATTTAGACTTACTCCCCAGCATGAGTACAGACTCCTTCCTCATGGCCCTTAGAAGATTTGTCGCGAGGAGAGGAACACCAGCAGAGTTATGGACGGATCGAGGTACGAACTTCCGCGGTGGTGAAAGGGAGTTACGGGAAGCTTATACCGCCTTGGTTCCTGACTTACAGCGTCAGCTTGCCCGCCAGAGGATCCACTTCCACTTTAATCCCCCATCGGCTCCCCACTTTGGTGGAGTTTGGGAGAGAGAGGTGAGATCCGTTAAATCCGCCCTGTACACTGTTTTGAGTTCACAGTCAGTCCCAGAGGAAGTCTTAATGACAGTCTTGCTGGAAGTAGAGGCCATCCTGAACTCGAAGCCCCTGGGATATGTGTCGACAGACGTGGCAGACCCTGACCCGGTGACGCCAAATAGTCTCCTCATGGGGCGGCCAGATGGATCTCTGCCTCAAGTAATTTACCCTGAATCAGAGATGTTGAGTCGTCGGCCCTGGAGACATTCCCAGGTATTAGCGGACCGATTCTGGGCCAGGTTCATAAGGGACTATCTTCCTAGCCTTCAAACTCGGCAGAAATGGCAAACCTCTCCACCTGACTTGAAGGAGAAAACATTTGTCCTGATCGTAGATCCCCAACTTCCTCGGAGTTTATGGCCTGTGGGACAAGTCATCAAGACCCACTTAAGCCTGGATGGTCATATCCGGTCCGCTGATGTGGAGATAAAGGGCCAAGTTTACACTAGACCGGTAGCCCGCCTGGTCATCCTGCCGGCCTTACCGAAAGATGGACCTTATGCCCCCAGCCCTGATTAGTTCTGTCGCCTTTCATGGAAGCAAAGATGCTCCACATCTTTGGGGGCGGCTGTATTAAAGGCTCATTATTTTGGGACTTTTATTATGACACCGAAGTTGCAATAATGTTCCGGTGAACAGAATGGTTAGTTGAGTTGCTGCTGCTGTCCGCTGTGTCTGTGAGCTGTCAGCTGTAAAGAGGTTAATTCCTGTTCAGTCACAGAGATTTCGGCTGATGTAACATTGTGATGTTAGTCACTGACCTCAAAGTAAGCTTTCAGAATATATTTCATATTAACAGTGCTTTGAACAGCGTTATATGCGTCCGTGTTATATGTGCATGCCCAGACATGTCCTGTAGCGATCGTTCTGGTATTCAGATATGCCGTATTATTTCACATGTGATTTCCTTGTATGATAATGCAGATCAGTGTTACAGATATTAATAATATCTTGATGAGGCAATATTGATCTGTTAAACTGGTACAATACTGAACAAGTGATTTAACGTCATGTTTGTTTGAATGCTGCTCATATGCGCAAAAAGGGATGTCCATATATGGGCACTGTATGTTGTTTATGACAAACGATCGCTTATGGCTTGCATTTCCTGTAAAGATCCCTTGTTTTTATTTGTGTAACTGGATATTTAGTAGAGAAATGTCACTGATGTTAATAAGGAATACTTAATTTCCATCATGTATCAGTGAATGTGTCTTATTGTTATAATGTTATACGTTATTCATTTTCTTTATTGTACTTATTATTTTCCAGACTATTTACATCATTGAATGTTCATCTGTAGTCCATACATCTACCTTCAATACACAGTGTTAAGCTGATCACCTGTCTCCTCGTTATTGGTGCTCTGACCGGCACCCAGGGGGGTTTACTCATTCATTAGCCAATCAGAACCTTACAGTCCAAAACCTCTCCAACAACTAACATTACTAACAACATCTTTCCCTTTACAGAAAAACACATAAAATAACACTTTAATCCCTACATTTACTCTCCTAATGGAGTCCCTTGCAAAGCATGCTGGGAACTACAGATCCACTGCCCAGTTAATCATGTCAACACAAATATTTCATGTAGTTTTAACACAACTTAATTAAGTAAACTTCAGTTTTTAAATATATTAGGTTGATTGAACACAATTCAATTAAGTTGTGACAAAATGAGATATGTTTAAGTAAAGTGAACAGGATTTACCCCCAATTTCCACCGGCTGCGGAACGGCTCCGCTGCGTGACAGCTCCGTGTTCCGTCGTCCGTCAATACCCACCAGGTCCGGATTTGTTGCGGAACGGCTGCGGTCATGACTGACAGCTGACGTCACGAGGCCCCATGTAATCTCGCGAATTCTGGTGTGATCGCGCGATATGTATAGCTATATAACTCCTCATTAAGAGTACATAACTAGCTATTTGCTTTCTATCTTTATTTCTTGGACAAAAATAGTGACTTACCATCCACACCAATCACTTCTGCTATAGTTTTCCACGCCGCATCCTTTTTAATGTTGTCCTTATAAAAAGGATGTGAGGGGTCATAGATGATGGGTTGATTCTGTACCTCAATAATCAGCATTTCTTCATCCATCGTGTCAACGGGGTTAAAACTTAAACAAGCCTGTCTCCGCCCATTATGACGTTTTCAAGGTGTAGTGTAGGGAAATATGAGCGCGGTGTATTTTATTTAGAAAATTAAACGGATCTTTTATTGTGTTTCTGGCTGTTCTGTTTTGTCACTCGACTTCCTGTCCTGCGTACTCTGCCCTGTAGTGCTGCGGAGCGCTCCGGCATCCGGCAAAAATAGAAGCTCTGCGAATCTGCTCCGGAGGGCTGCGGATCGCCGGAGTCGGAACGCAGCTGTACCGCATTCAGTGGAAATACACTCACTGACTTTAATGGAAACCTATTGACTCCGCCGCCGTGCCGGAGCCGTAACGCAGCCGGTGGAAATTGGGGGTTAAATGTGTCATATCTATGAAGATCCTGAATAATTTTTTTGAATGGGGTTTTTCAAACTTTATGATGCCTAGGACCCCCAAATATGATGAACCTTAATGAGAGACCCCCTTCCTATCTATTTTGATGTAAGAAAAAACATTTAAACTGTTAGATATATAGTAAGTATGACATTATAAATACAACATATTGTTTCCCAACTTAAATTGGCTATACTTCATATTGGATTTATAAACTTGAAGAAGAACATTTTCAATTAAAAATGATTTGTATAAGCAACTTTCACGTTAAGAACCCCAGTGAGCGAGATAGCGGGGACTCTGGAAAGTATGTATACCGCAAGAAAGGAGAGAAACATTTAGAAATGAAATATCCATTTTTGCTTTGTCTTTTTATGCTTAGACACCTTAGAACCTTCTGGAGGACCCTTGGGTGTCCTCGGACCCCAGTTTGGAAACCCCTGTCCTAATAGACACTGTGTTTGTATTACATTTGATTTTTAGTAGATCCGTACAATTAGTGCATTTGTAAAAATATACTATTTCATATAATAAATGAATTAATGATATAAAATCTCATGTTATTTTATTGCAACTGAGTTTATACAACCAACCTGCAAAATATGGAAAATTTTATACATAAATAAATATTAATACAATAAATATATTATTTCATATTAAATCATTATTATTATTATTATTATTATTATTATTATTATTATTATTATTATTATTATTATTGTTGTTGTTGTTGTCATGTAACATGGTTTATAAAACCAACCTGCAACACATAGAAAACTATATTAATAAATAAATAATAATACAATAAATATTTTATTTCATATCAAATATTTTATTTCATTTTATTTTCATGCAACAGGGTTTATAAAACCAACCTGCAACACATAGAAAACTATATTAATAAATAAATATTAATAGAATAAATATATTAATTCATAGAAAACTAAATTAATAAATAAAAAAAATTAATTCATATCTTTTTATTTGATTCTGTTATTGCCCTGCAAAATGGTTTATAAAATCAACCTGCAACAAAGAAAACTATTTTAATAAATAAATAATACAATACATATATTATTTCATATTTCCCTGCAATAAATAAAACCAACTTGCATTATATAGTAAACTGTTATTAAAGGGGATTTGAGACTTGATGTGGTCTGGTGACAAAAGACTAAATCTTGACTTAGTTTTGGCCTTGAATTGACTTGATTTAAATATTAATTTTTGAGAACCCAGGTCACAACCCTCCAGGAGGAGGGTCAACAAGGTATGCGGTCAGCTCTAGGCTTGACTCAGGGAAGAGGACGCCCCCTGCCTTGCATAGTCCCGTGTGCAGCGCCATTTAAACAATCAGGCGATTCTCATGATTGGTCATGGGACGCAAGCTCAGGTTTGATCCCCCTGTAGCTGGCCACCTTTGATGAGGGTGTCTAGTGTTGAAAGGCCGAAACACCCCCTGATTCAAAACTACTGATGATGTGTCCCGAAATGTACTGAGATACAGCTCTCACGCCACTCTTAACATCAAGGCAAACCTCATGTGCTTACCATCCATTGGCACAAATGGACAGTTAAACATCACGTCCCGTGTTTCATGATTATGTGAACATGCCATGCAGAATTGTAGTTGTTGTAGACTAGAGCATCTGCTAAATGTCACCCCAAAAGGACTGTCTTCGTATTATTACTGTAAGGCACTGCAGATAAACGTGTCAAATAACGGACTAATTAATGATGAGGATGAGTGTTTGAACATGTGCATCTGAGTGTAAGATTATGTTGATGGAGGTCGTGACAGAGGCAGCGTGAGAAGATTGAAGTGTGTGAGAGAGCGGTGAAGAGGAAGCTGCTGTGGAGTCTGACAAGGTGATGAATCACCACTTTCATCCTTTTATTTCATCTGACGACATCCTATTACCTTTCAAACCCTCGCACTATAATGCCCTTTTTCAAAGTCTTGATGTTGTTTTTGAGCTGCACTAGAACAGGTTTTCATGCTTGAATGTTCAAAAAACACATTTTCTCATATTCTCCATTGTTGCAGCTCCTCTCTTCCCAGTCTGTCACACCATGTCCTAACTACACGCGACGCGATAAGATTCCAGAGACAAGCAACTTGTCTGTCCACACCAGACGCGACGCGACTACGAGATGCGACAAATCAATCAAAAACCACAGCCAATCAGAACCATAGATATACATGATAAAGGCTAGATGTCTCGTCCGTGCTGCTGGCCAATGGAGGTCGACGTCTGCACCTGGCGGCCATCTTGTCACAGTCAGCTCGCTCACTGGTAACATTGTGTTTTAATGGTGCATGCCATGTACTTTTTAAATAACCATAACTTGCTAATTTTTCTACCGATTTTCAAACTGTTTGGTTTGTTATAAACGTCAGAGATGTAGTTATGACACTGCATACTTATGAATAATTATTCATAACTTATTCAAGCATCCAGAATTATAGCCACGTTGATAACGTTTGTAAGAAACCAAACCATTTGTAAATCCGTCAAGATTTCAGTGAGATGAGAGTATTTGTGTTTGTGCAGATCACTCGCCTTACATCAGGTACCACAGAGCCCTGCCTGTGACAAGATGGCCGCCGGTGATGACGTTAGAGACTCCGCCATAAGATATCTAGCCTTTATTATGGATATCTATGGTCAGAACAGCGTGTAGGCGGGCTCTCACGGCAAGTGCACAGCACCAGAGATTAATCCTGATGGCACTCGCAAGGAAATGGAGAAGTACATAATCAAATTCACAAATATTACACCATTTAAACATTACTAAAAGTGCATACTGAGTCACTAAAACAATCGTTGTCATAGAATACACTTGTTTGTTCACAGTTTGAACGTTCTTGTTTCCATTTGTTTGTAAAGATCTGAGGTGAATTATCCATTGTTGCTTTTAGGACGACTACGTAACAAAACTGGGAGCCCTAAATGATGTTCAAAGTCAAGTCAAGTCAAGTCAACCTTATTTATATAGCGCTTTTAACAATGCAGATTGTTTCAAAGCAGCTTTACAGTGTCAAACAGGAAAATAATGCAACAATTTTATTCAGCCGTATAGCCATTCTGGAGAAAACGGTGATGTCATCAGTTCATTTCAATTATCATACAGTGACAGTGTGGGCTTTAGATCAGTAATTATATCAGTAACTTAGTTATCATGGTTAATTTAGTTGAATAATTAGATTTATTTGGATATTTAGTTGAAAAATGTAAAAAAAATTTAGTGGCCCCAACTGAGCACGCCAAGCCAGAGGCAACAGTGGCAAGAAAACCAAAATCCCATCAGGTGACCTAATGGAGAAAAATAAACCTTGGGAGAAACCAGGCTCATTCGGGGTGCCAGTTCTCCTCTGGCCAATTAACAAACAGCGTATGATTATTATTCTGGCAACTTTACAGGTCAGAGGTCATAATAGATCAGAATATTCGAAAGATTGGAGTCATCACGCTGGAGACGGGTTTATTGCGGATGACATATCGATTAAAAAATTATTAAATTGTAATATTCGAACAATCGGAGTCATCAAGCTGGAGACGGGTTTATTGAGGATGCCGTGTCGATGAGGCAGTTTCAGGGGGAGTCTAATCACGGTCTCTGCAGACACTTCAGGGTCCTGCGTTGGTCTTCTCTGGGCGCAGGTCCACCATCTGATCTGGATACGGCCCGGATCCGGCTGACTGCAGTAAACCTCGGGATAAAACAGAGAGACTATCATTAGGGTAGATGCCATTCTTCTGATGATGTAACGAGTACATCAGGTGTTATGGGAAGTGTTCCCGGTTCCGGCTGACCTAGTTAATGCAGCCTAACAATCGTTTCATTGAAAAAGTGTTTTATGTATATGCCACAGTAAAGAGATGTGTTTTTAGTCTAGATTTAAACTGACAGAGTGTGTCTGCTTCCCGAACAATGCTAGGAAGACTGTTCCAGAGTTTAGGAGCTAAATAGGAAAAGGATCGACCGCCTGCAGTTGATTTGGATATTCTCGGTATTATCAACTGGCCAGAATTTTGAGACCGCAGTAGACGTGATGGAGTATAATGTGTTAAGAGCTCGCTCAAGTACTGGGGAGCTAAACCATTTAGTGCTTTCTAAGTAATAAGCAAGATTTTAAAATGTATGCGATGTTTAATAGGCAGCCAGTGCAGTGTTGACAGAACTGGACTAATATGGTCATACTTCCTGGTTCATGTGAGATGGTGGTCCAGTGGGTTAAACCATGGAACTGATATGCAGAAGGTTGCTGGTTCGATCCCAGCGGTCACCACCAGTGTGTCCTTGAGCAAGGCACTTTACTCCATGTTGCTCCAGGGGGATTGTCCCTGTAATAAGTGCACTGTAAGTCGCTTTGGATAAAAGCGTCTGCCAAATGCATAAATGTAAATGTTCTAGTAAGTACTCGAGCTCCTGCGTTTTGGACCAGCTGGAGTTTATTTATTAAGCGAGCAGGGCCACCACCCAGTAGAGCATTACAATAATCTAGCCTTGAGGTCATGAACGCATGAACAGTTCAGCATTTTGCATTGAGAGCATGTGCCGTAATTTAGATATATTTTTAAGATGGTAGAATGCAGTTTTACAGATGCTAGAAACATGGCTTTCAAACAAAAGATTGGTATCAAAGAGCACACCCAGGTTCCTCACTGACGACGAGGACTTGACAGAGCAGCCATCAAGTGTTAGACAGTATTCTAGGTTACTACTTGTGGAGCTTTTTTGTCCAATAATTAAAAATTCATTTTTTTCTGAATTGAGTTGCAGGAAATTACTGGTCATCCAAAGTTTTATATCAGCTATGCATTCCGTTAATCTTGTGAATTGGTAAGTTTCGTCAGGGCGCAAAGAAATATAGAGCTGAGTATCGTCAGCATTACAATGAAAACTAACGCCATGCTTCCTAATTATATCTTCCAGTGGTAGCATGTACAGGGTGAAGAGTAGCGGTCCTAGCACTGAGCCTTGTGGTACTCCATACTGAACTTGTGATCGGTGTGACATCTCTTCATTTACTGCTACAAACCGATAACGGTCGCATAGGTATGATTTAAACCATGATAAAGCAATTCCACTAATACCTACATAATTTTCGAGTCTATTCAAAAGAATGTTGTGGTCGATGGTATCAAATGCAGCGCTAAGATCGAGTAACACTAATAGAGAGATACAGCCACGATCGGATGATAAGAGTAAATCATTTGTAACTCTGATGAGAGCAGTCTCAGTGCTATGATACGGTCTACATCCTGACTGGAAATCCTCACAGATACCATTTCTTTCTAAAAAATGAACTTATTTGTGAAGACACTTCCTTTTCAAGTATTTTTGACAGAAAGGGTAGATTTGAGATTAACCTGTAATTGACTAATTCTGTAGGATCAAGTTGTGTTTTTTAATAAGTGGTTTAATAATAGCCAACTTAAAAGTTTTCGGTACATATCCTAATGACAAAGATTAATTAATGATATTAAGAAGAGGATCTATGACCTCTGGTAGCATCTCTTTTAATAGCCTAGTGGGTACAGAGTCAAGCATACATGTTGTTGATTTTGATGATTTAACAAGTTTAGTCAATTCTTCTTCTCCTATAGCAGTGAATGATTGTAATTTTTCCTCAGTGACACTACAATACTCTGTCTGATGTGATACTGTAGTAGACGGCTGCATGGTTATAATTTTCTTCCTAATATTATCAATCTTACATGTAAAGAAGTTCGTAAAGTCATTACTGCTGTGCTGTTTACAAACATCAGAAATTGAAGCTTTATTTATTTATTTTTTTTCATATAAAATTAAGGTGACAACCAGTGTTGGGCAAGTTACTGAAAATTAGTAATTAGTTACAGTTGCTAGTTACTTCTTTTAAAAGTAATTGAATTACTTTACCAATTACTGTATATCAAAAGTAATTAGTTAAGGGGAAAGGGTAACTTGGTAGGGAAAGTAACTTTTAAGTCTGCTTTTTAAATTTAAATATGAACAGTACAACACGGGCCGGGCTAAGGCCTAGATTTGAGCTTCTTGTCTGCAAGCGTTCATTTTTCACAAAAGAGAGTAACAAACTCATTTAAATTTCAGTATTGTAATTGCGTTACTTGATTAAAAAAAATATTTTGTTACATGTGCGTTACCGCTAAAAGTAGTGTCACGGGGTGAGGAATCACACGACAAGGCAGGTTGAGTGAAAAGGCCCCGGAGGGTGGATTTTAATTACAGTGAGTGAAAAAAGGTGAAAACAGTTCGTGAGCCGGTGCGTGGTGGCTGGTGAATCCTCGTCCCGTGGTGGTGCTCAATCCTAGTGAAAGTGGGTGTCCAAACGTGCTCCAGTGAAGTGGGCTGTCGGTCACTCGCTGCTTTCTGGGGGAGAACAACAAAGAGAGGTTAGTCCAGCAGTGCATTCAGCTCGAGACCAGAGTCTGTCTGTCTGCTCATCCGTAGCTGCTTTTGTAGCTCTGAGCTGATGGGGTGCAGCTGTGACCGATCAGCCCATGGTGATGATGTGCAGGTGTGTTGTTGCCAGGGCGACGCTGATTCCTCTGGGTGGACTCGTCACATTCCCCCCCCCTAAGCGTTGTCCTGGTCCTGCGAACATATGGAGACAGTAGGGGTGAAACAAAGGGAGGGTGGGGAATGACCCCTGACAGACCTGCATAAGCTGTCCATATCCTTGAGAGGCCGTCGGCGTTTGCGTTGGCGGCCCCGGCCCGATGACGTACCTCAAAGTGGAAGTCCTGGAGCGCTAGGAACCAGCGAGTCACCCTGGCGTTGGTGTCCTTGGCGCGGGCCATCCACTGTAGGGGCGCATGGTCGGTGACCAGGGTGAACTTGCGGCCTAGTAGATAGTACCTCAGCTCCAGGACTGCCCACTTGATGGCCAGGGCCTCCCTCTCGACGGCGGCGTACCTCGTCTCAGCCGGGGACAGCTTCCTGCTGATGTAGACGATCGGATGCTCCTCGCCTTCCTGGATTTGGGACAGGACGGCTCCCAGTCCTGTGTCGGAAGCATCCGTCTGCAGCAGGAAGGGGCAACCGAAGTCTGGAGCGCGGAGTACCGGCGACGACGTCAGGGCTGTCTTGACCCGGGCGAAAGCCTCTTCGAGGGCTGGGGTCCAGCAGACTTTCTCCGGCTGCCCCTTCCTGGTCAGGTCTGTCAGGGGGGCGGCTAGAGAGGAGAAGTTGGGGATAAAACATCGATAATACCCTGCCAACCCCAAAAAGGCCCGTACCTGGGTCTTCGTCTGCGGTCTTGGGGCGGAGTGGATGGCCTCGACTTTCTTCTCCTGGGGCTGGATGAGGCCCCTTCCGACTCGGAAACCCAGGTACTTGGCCTCGGAGAGGGCGAGGTGACATTTGCGGGGGTTGGCAGTGAGTCCAGCCCGCCGGAGCTCCGAAAGCACCCTCCGCAGACGTTCCAGGTGGTCTTCCCATGCCTCGGAGTGGATGACGACATCATCTATGTAGGCCGCCGCGTAGGCCTGGTGGGGCCGCAAGATGATGTCCATCATCCGCTGGAAGGTCGCTGGGGCCCCGTGCAGGCCGAAGGGAAGGGTCCGGTACTGCCAGTGGCCACTGGGGGTAGAAAAAGCAGTCTTGGGTTTAGCGGATTCTGAGAGTGGTACCTGCCAATAGCCTTTGGTGAGGTCCAAGGTGCTGATGTACCGGGCCCTTCCCAATCGGTCCAGCAGCTCGTCGACCCGAGGCATGGGGTACCCGTCGAATTCGGAGACTTCGTTCAGGCGTCGGAAGTCGTTGCAGAAGCGGAGGGTGCCATCCGGCTTTGGGACCATCACGATGGGGCTGGACCACGGGCTCCGGGATGGTTCGATTACCCCCAACTTCAGCATCTGTTGGATCTCTTCCTCAATAGCCTGCCGACGAGCCTCCGGGACACGGTAGGGCCGTTGCCGGACGATGACTCCTGGCGAGGTTCGGACGTCGTGCTGTACCACATTGGTCTGCCCGGGCTGGGTCGAGAACACATCCTGGAACTGACTGACCAGGTGTTGCAGCTCCGCCTTCTGGGCAGCCGAAAGATGGGGGTTGACGTCTACAACCACGGGATCGGTGACACACAATGCCGCTACCTGGTCCCGGGTCCCCACCCATTTCTTCAGGAGGTTTATGTGGTAGAGTTGCTCTGCCTGCCGCCGTCCCGGCTGTCTCAGACGATAGGTGACTGGCCCAATTCTTTCAATCACAGTATAGGGTCCTTTCCAGGTGGCCAGGAATTTGCAGGCAGAGCTGGGGACCAGGACCATGACGCGGTCTCCCGGCTGGAACTCCCGTGGTTGGGCTGCCCGGTCGTACCGGCGTTGCTGCGCCTGTTGAGCCTTGCTGAGGTGTTCCCGGACTAATGGCATCACCCGGTCGATCCGGTCCCTCATCTGGCGGACGTGCTCGATGAGGGTGCGATGAGGGGCAGGCTGCTGCTCCCAAGCTTCTCGGGCGATGTCCAGGAGCCCTCGTGGTTGGCGGCCGAAGAGAAGCTCGAAGGGGGTGAAGCCAGTTGAGGCCTGGGGTACTTCGCGGATCCCGAAGAGCACATAAGGAATCATGAGGTCCCAATCCCGCTTATCCTCCGCCGCCACGCGTCTCAGCATCTGCTTGAGGGTCTGGTTGAACCTTTCTACCAGCCCGTCCGTCTGTGGGTGGTAGACTGTGGTCCTCAACTGCTTCACCCGCAGCAGCCTGCAGAGATCCGCCATTAGCCGGGACATGAACGGGGTACCCTGGTCAGTCAGTATCTCCGCTGGTATGCCAACCCGGCTGGCCAGCAGAAACAACTCCTGGGCGATGTTCTTTGCGGTGGCCTTGCGGAGGGGAATCGCTTCGGGGTACCGGGTGGCATAGTCGACGATGACCAGGATGTGTTCGTGGCCATGGGCAGACTTCGGCAACGGCCCCACTATGTCCATCCCAATCCGTTCGAAGGGCACCTCGATGATGGGCAGCGGAATGAGTGGGCTGGGGGGAGGAGTCCTGGGCGATGTCACTTGGCAGGTCGGACAGGCCTGGCAGAACCCCTTCACCTCGGCCTCCAGTCCCGGCCAGTGGAACCGGTCGCGGATACGCTGCGTGGTGTTAGCTGCCCCGAGGTGACCTGCCATCGGATGGGAGTGCGCCAACTCCAGGATGGTTTCGGTCTTGGTTCCGAGGAACAACTAATAATTTTTTCTCCTCCCCCCTCCGCTGTGCGACACAGTATAGCAGGCCCTTCTCAACGACAAAATGCGGGAGAGGATGGGGCCGTGGGAGGACGTCTTTCCCGTCGAGGGTCCGCACTTGGGACCAGCAGTGCTTCAGGCGATCGTCCTCCCGTTGTTCCTTGGCGAATGAGCCCCCTCCGGCAGCCTGCTGATACACATCAAAGAACGGATTAGTAGATTGGGAGGGGGACTCACCATCTCTCCCGCTGTCGGAGGCTAGCAGCGCCGGTCGGCGGCGGGGTCCTCGCGGCCGTCTCCGTCTTCGACGGTTCCCCTCCTGGCTGACAGGCTGAGTGGCGGCGGCGAGCAGGGCATCGAAGCCCGGCCAGTCTCTCCCCAGCAGTACGGCCACCGGAAGGTCCTCTACCAGGCCGACTTCCACCGGCCAGGTCCCTTGGGGCGACGAGATGGTGACTCGACGGGCTGGCACTTGGCGAGTGTCTCCATGCACACACGTAATGGGGAGGAAACTCTTCTCGCCTCTTCGGGGCCCACACACTCGTGACTGGAGAAGGGTGACCGTACTGCCAGAGTCCAGCAGGGCTCGGAAGTGTCTTCCCTCGATCACCACGTCTGCTTCCGGGGCTCCCGATGGCATCCGCTGGTGGACGATGCAGCCTGCCAGCCACGCACGCGGAGGCGGCATGGGTTCGGCGCTGGGCATGGGCTCGTCTCGCGGCGGGGGAACCGTCGGCCTGCACACTGGTCGCGAGGTGCCCTCGAACGGCCGTCGCTCCTGGACCACCCTCCGGGGAAACGGCAACGCTCGCTCCCCTGCCTCACGGTGGTGGATGGCATCCGCCAGCTCGATCGCCTCCACGAGGTCCGCGGTGGTGGCCGGGTTTCTCATCCCGACCGCCTGCCGGATGGAACGGGGAAGAGCACGGAGGAGGCGATCGACCACCACCCGTTCCGCTACCTGAGCTGCCGTGGGACTTCCTTCCATCAGCCAGTGATGCGCGATGCGTTTCAGGTCGGCGGCTTGGGCACGGGCTGGCACACGAGGCTTGAATTCCCATTCATGAAACTGTTGGGCGGCACAGATAGATGAGAGCCCCAACCTCGCCAGGATTTCCCGCTTGACTTCGTCATAATCCTCAGCGATCGCACGGGGAAGTGAAAAATAAGCCCGCTGGGCTTCTCCAGTCAGCAAAGGTGCCAGCGCGCGTGCCCAATCGCCCTCTGGCCACTCTTCGCTCCGGGCAGTGGTCTCGAAGACCTGTAGGAAAGCCTCCACGTCATCATCCGCCGTCATCTTCGGCAGTAGGCGGGTGGCTTGGGCGCGCGGATCAGGTAGCGGAACGCGCTGGGCGGCGGCAGCACGGATGGCAGTGAGTTCGTCTTCCGTCCTGCCCTGGCGGGTGGCGAGATGTTCCGCGATCTGTTGCTGGCGGATGCTCACCTCCGCGAGGCGCTGTAGCACTTCCTCCATCTTCGGGGAGCGAGCGCGCTACTTCCGGGTCCTGGCGTGCAGAAAAAAAAACAAACAGAGAAGATTAGGATTTTGGGGTGCGGTGAACTTGTCGGTGATTCCTCACGCTTCTGCCCGCATTCTCCACCAATGTCACGGGGTGAGGAATCACACGACAAGGCAGGTTGAGTGAAAAGGCCCCGGAGGGTGGATTTTAATTACAGTGAGTGAAAAAAGGTGAAAACAGTTCGTGAGCCGTTGCGTGGTGGCTGGTGAATCCTCGTCCCGTGGTGGTGCTCAATCCTAGTGAAAGTGGGTGTCCAAACGTGCTCCAGTGAAGTGGGCTGTCGGTCACTCGCTGCTTTCTGGGGGAGAACAACAAAGAGAGGTTAGTCCAGCAGTGCATTCAGCTCGAGACCAGAGTCTGTCTGTCTGCTCATCCGTAGCTGCTTTTGTAGCTCTGAGCTGATGGGGTGCAGCTGTGACCGATCAGCCCATGGTGATGATGTGCAGGTGTGTTGTTGCCAGGGCGACGCTGATTCCTCTGGGTGGACTCGTCACAGTAGTCTAATATTCCTGCTGTCTGTGTTTTTAATGTTAATCAAACAACAAAAGACAAGAAAATCACTCACTGCTCTTAACTGAATAATGTTTGTAACCTGAATAAGGACTAATCTTTAATTATACAGTCAAATATGCAACGTTATTTTACATTTGATTAAAAACTATTGTTAGCCCTTAAAGCTGAAAAGCACTGTTTATCAAATTTTTGCTCTAGTGTATTTTATGTTCTTATTTTCTTTATTTTTATTTGACAGTAGACCTTTTTTCCCTGAACTTAGTACATACGTACCGAAACCGTGACCCTTAAACCATGATACAAACTGAACCGTGAGTCATTTGACTAATTAACCCCTAGTGCATATAACTCCCTTAGCAGGGACTTTGTATTTTTTAACTTTGCAGAGCTTTTTCCTGCTCAAATAGCAACGAGTCTGTCTTTGTACAATGCAGTAGGGACATGAAATGTCTTTGAAATACGAAGAAAATGAATTTGATGTTTTTTCCTGACAATTTCCCCAGCACGACGGGATTCGGCGTGTGAGAGGCGTCTCTGTTTATGATATTAATCATGTGAGTGTGTTTGCTATCTTGCAGACAGACTGATAGGGCTGAAATGAAGATGAATGAAAACCACGAGGCTCATGGGTGACACATTTAAACATTTATCTCTGGACATTTAAAAAAAATTCTCTCATTCAACAGTACTTCTATTCATGCTTGTAGGCCTAACAAATGTAAAGACCAGGGTTGCTGCGGGGATTGGTTTTATTAATAGTAACAATACTAGTAGTAATGTAATATAAATATGTTTATGCACAGAGCTTCATTTGCTGCCAACCACTTTTCTTTATCATCTGAAACATGCTATTTATTCCAAAGAGACTATATATTGTGCATTTAAATTAAAATAATCTTTAAAAAAAAGTAGGCACTTAAAGGTTTCTATTGATAGATATATTTCACATGTCAGCCTGTGCGTCAAGTATTCGCTGTGTTTTGGTTAATTTTTGTCCACGTGAGCCAGAAAGATGTTCAGGAGACAGAAAAGCGCATCCTGTTGTTTTCTTTAGTTTTCAAAGGCATGTCATTTTGTAGTCTTTTTTAATGTACACAAATCAAAAATAGACGCTTTACCGTTTTGAATGATGCACTCTTCTGTATGACCATAAATAACAGTATTGCTGGCACTGCTGAGGTGAAAAATCCAAGTGATCGCGCCGGCGCCTTGGGCACGTGCATAATACTATGTCAGTTCTAGCCCTGCCAATTTGACATCGCAGCCTGTTCATTATCAAAATTAAAAACAATCAACTGGACTTATACTACGAATTGAATGCTTGAATCTGATTGGCTGATGAACGTTCTGAGGTGTGCAGTTATTTTCTGGGAAGCACAGCGAACGTAGTTTCAGGCAGCTCTCTTGACCGCATTGCAGTTCCATGTCACTTCGCCAAATGATTTCAGTTATTTCAAATGTCTTTACAGCCTTCAACAGCAAATAACCAAAACCCACAACAACACTGACCAATCAAATAAATATAGTCAACAATAAGATAAAAAAGGACAAATTATTTCCATGTTTTATTTCCACAAAATTATGTTTAATTATGTAAGAAACGCACATTACTCTCGTTCTCCCGCTCTCTCTGCTCTCCCACTCAAACGCGCACACATGCAGTGCGGACACACTCGCACAGAAACATGATTTTATCAGTAAAATTGTTTAGCAACTTAAAAGCAACATGACATTTCTCACTAGCAGTGTTAATTTCGTTGACGAATAACTTAATAATAATTTTCGTCAACGACCTTTTTTCACTGACGAAAATGAGACAATAACTAAATAAAAACTAGTGTTGGATGACTAAAACTATGACGAAAACGTACTGTCATTTTCGTCAACAAATAAAAACGAGACGAAAATGTTAGGGAGGGTCGATTAGGGAAGAGATCGAGTCAGAACTGATGTCGTGTGTAACAGATGCGCACATTTGAGTTGAACGTGTTGATCTAACCGCTGGAGAACACGGCGCTGTTGCGCTTCTACAGGCTCATCCCCAACAGTGCTCCAGAGCGGCTCACAATCAATGAATAGCGCACATTTATGCCAGGCAATTGCATAAATGAACTAATGCTGATGAATAATGACAATGTTTACTTTACGATGTTTATATAGTAATATGTTTTAGACCAGTGGTTCCCAACCACGGTCCTGGTGGACCCCCAACAGTGCACATTTTGCATGTCTCCTCAATCAAACACACCTGATTCAGGTCATCAGCTCATTAGTAGCTACTCCAAGACCTGATGTGGGTGTGTCAGACAAAGGACACATCCAAAATGTGCACTGTTGGGGGTCCACCAGGACCGTGGTTGGGAACCACTGTTTTAGACGGTTGTAACAATGCATATTTTATCTCCTGAACTTGAATGAGCTCCTGCAACTGCAATAGTAAGGCACATGCGTTTCAAAATAAGAGTCATGTGTATTTCGAGCTTGTTTATAATTTAAAAGTCACGCATTATATATTCGTTTTTGGTTACACAATAAACTGTATTTAATTTAATTTCAATTTAATTCATAGTCAGGAGAAAAGACCCATATATTTGACACATATTCAATAAGTATCAGGGTTAAAATAGTTCACTAAAACCATTAAAAGAAATAATTACTTGAAATTAAATAAATGTTAACTGAAATAAAAAAAACTTATTTGAAGCGTTTTAGTCGACTAAAACTAGACTAAAACTAAAAACAATCCAGGTGACTAAAATATGACTAAAACTAAATGGCATTTTAGTCAAAAGACTATGACTAAAACTAAATCAAAATTTGCTGTCAAAATTAACACTGCTCACTAGCGAGGTAACGTTAATAAAGGCGCTGTTCTTATGGTGCGTTCACACCGGACGTGATTCGCGCGAATAATTCGCTCTTATCGCGCGAAGGTGGACGCTTGAACATTTTGAGTTTACTCGCTTCATTCGCGCGTGAAATTCGCGCGAAACGCGCTTGAAATTCGCGTGTGACAACTACACAACAGACGCGAATTCGCGTCATGGGAGGGGCTTCTGCCCTATATGAGCCTATATGAGCCAGCTCGTCTTTTTTGTAAAAAATACTACTATTAATGTGTGACAAAACGTAGTTTAAAGACTTTTTCAGGCGATAATATAGTTGTTTAAAGCTCAAATCTGTGGTTAATTTATAAAAAGAGTGCCTATTTGAGCATTTTATCTGGCGTTTTCGGATTTGTGAGATCCAGGGGATCAGCGGCGCTCAGCGCTCGTTTACCCGGTGAGACCCGCCTTTCCTCGGCTAGTCCTTCTCACATTTGCCGCTGGCTCTGGCTCTTTTTTTCTGCTCCTGTCTCGTCGTGAAATGGCTCACTTGGCTCACAATAACTCACTTTCTTCAAAGCAAGATCCTTTTTATTCCTTTATTCCTTTTATTCCTGTTCCTGTAGTGATAGGATGATGTATCATACAGCTCCGGGTATCCACATACGGCCACGATTATCTTGTCCTCCATTGATGTTCAGATTTCTGCCTCCGCTTGTAAATGCGTCACTACTAGAGCAAGCTCGTGATTGGTTAACGCGGCGCGAAATATCTGCCAGAGTTCAGATTTTTCAACTTGAGCGATTCGCGCGTTCAAAACGCTCAATTCGCGTCATTCGCGCCGCATCAATCGCGCGGATCGCGCAAATCTCGCCGCCTCATTCGCGCGAATCGCGCCGCAGAATGCCATTTCGCGTCTCTGCATTGACTTAACATGTAAATCACTCGCGCGAATCGCGTCCGGTGTGAACGCACCATTACAGTTCCGTATTATTTGACGCTGTTGAAAGAGATACAGGCTCTCTCTCTCTCTCTCTCTCTCTCTCTCTCTCTCTCTCTCTCTCTAATAACTCGCTGCATTAATAACTGCAATAGTCTGCTATCAGTTGCTCAAGCCTCCACATCTAGCTTTAAAACGACATTTCGGAACTAGCAAAAGAGCCGTTGGATGAGACGCGGAAGACATAGTCCTACTCACAGTAGCGATTTAAGTACAAAAACTGGACGAATCCCTTTAAATATATCATCGGATCGATGTCTTGAGGTGTGGTAACCGTATAAGCATTATTTTTCAAATAATTCAACGGCCCGTCGTCAATTATTCCTTACATATAAAACGTTCTGCGGGCTTTATGTTCACAGCTGCTGAGCGCTAATTCAAGCATGACTTCGGCTTCAGTTTACGGCCGTAAAGTGCGAGATAAGATGTGTAGCTAAACTAAACAGCTGTGTTACGATAGAAGTTTTAAACAATCCGTTTGCAAAGACTGTATCAACCAAAGCTCAGCTTTGGGAGGGGAAATATGCAGGTCAGGAAAGATAAGGTGACTGAGAGAAGAAAGAAGAAAGGTGATGGAGATGAGAAGCAGGTATTGTGCTATTTAACACAGATATACATATCATTAAATTGCAGACAAAGATTTTGGATTGCTAGCTTGTATGTTTTGTGCGGTAGGGGTAACCTCATTCTTTAATAGGGTCCAAAATTGCTGGCGGCGCCCCTGGTAAAGACCATAGTGTGTCATCCCGGTTTCAGTCTTATTGAACTTCTGGTTTATGTGTTTATATCGGGCTGAAATCTAATGATATGTTTAACAGCGCGCTGATAAGGTTGGTTGAGCATTAGCGAGGATGGGATTTGTCTCTGTTTGACACTTTCCTGTGCTGTAATCTCGTATCAAGATTTCATGTCTTCTCATTTCAAAACCAGACACAAGCTGCTCTGCCGTCGTATGTCTTACATAAGTCTTTTGTGATTATTTAGCTCGGAGGACGACCAGTGTTCATAATTCAAAACAGTAGCCTCCTTTGTGGAGTTGCTTTTTGTGAGAGATCTTGTCTTAAGTTTGCTGATGGTCAAACAAACTCCTAATATTGAACTCACCTTAGGTTAGACAGAAATGTCTAACAGGTTGGCCTGGACCCCAACAGCATATATGGCATGAAGGTCTTAAAATGCTTGAACCCTGTTAATCGCTGCTTGCAGCTATATTTATTATTATTATTATTTGTTCACTTAGACGGAAGTAAACAAAGATGGAAATACAGTGGCTTTAAATTTCTTTTACACACATTTATCAGATGATAATTGATGCTGTTTTATTTACAGATTATTTTATTTTAATCCAATTTTGTTAAAAAAGATAGTCTATATTTTATTTGATTATTTCGACCCACTTTATATTAGGTGGCCTTAACTACTATGTACTAACATTTTAATTAATCATTTGATACAATGCACTTATTGTGTACATACATGTTTTTACATTGTACTTACATTTTAAAAAATACCTGCATGTAATTAAATCTGTAATTCATTTCTGTAGTTACATTTGTAATTACACTGTTGACCCTTCCCTTACACCTAACCCTACCCTTAAACTTACCCATACACCACACCTGTCCCTAACCCTACCCTTAAACTTACCCATACACCACACCTGTCCCTAACCCTACCCTTAAACTTACCCATACCACCACACCTGTCCCTAACCCTACCCTTAAACTTACCCATACCACCACACCTGTCCCTAACCCTACCCTTATACTTACCCATACCACCACACCCACACCACCACACCTGTCCCTAACCCTACCCTTAAACTTACCCATACACCACACCTGTCCCTAACCCTACCCTTAAACTTACCCACACCACCACACCTGTCCCTAACCCTACCCTTAAACTTACCCATACACCACACCTGTCCCTAACCCTACCCTTAAACTGACCCATACACCACACCTGTCCCTAACCCTACCCTTAAACTGACCCATACACCACACCTGTCCCTAACCCTACCCTTAAACTTACCCATACACCACACCTGTCCCTAACCCTACCCTTAAACTGACCCATACACCACACCTGTCCCTAACCCTACCCGTATCCCACCTCAATATCAGCGAAAGTGTTTTGCAATACAATATGAACACAGTAAGTACATTGTACTTATTTTTTGATGTAAGTACATAGTACTTAAGGCCACCTAATATAAAGTGGGACCGATTATTTTAATAGCTTTTGTCAGGATATGTATTTTTTCATTGTTAATGACCCTTGTTGCTTTTATAAAATAAAAAAGACCATATAATATTTTAGTACTTTATAATAAAGTTTATAATAAAATTAATTTTACATTATTTAACATCATGCATTAGGCACGTTAATACATTATGTATTCTTTTAATGTGTAATTTAAAATATATAGTTTAAATTTTGTTAATCCATGTTAATTTAATCACTTCTGCGTTACATCTGGAAAGAATTAGATACACCAATTCTGAAAAATGCGACAAAATGTGAGAACCAGTTTTTACTTTTTTGTCTTTATTAGTTAATCGTTTTAGTTTTAGTTTATTTATTAGTTCATGATAAGCCTACACACAAGGCTTAAACTAGTCAGACTAAAATGCATGTTTGAGCTGTTTTAACACAGGTGTATAATATCAAGCACTAGACATGTAGATGCTTCTACAAACATTTGTGAATGAATGGGTCGCTCTCCGGAGCTCAGTGAACTCAAGCGTGGTACCGTGATAGGTGATGCACCTGTGCAAGTGGAAGCAATTGGGAACAACAGCAACTCAGCCGTGAAGTGCTAGGCCAAGTAAAATCACAGAGCGGGGTCAGCGCATGCTGAGGGTCACAGTGCACAGAAGTCGCCAACTTTCTGCAGAGTCAATAGCTACAGACCTCCAAACTTCTGTTGACTTCAGATTAGCTCAAGAACAGTGTGTAGAGCTTCGTGGAATGGGTTTCCATGGCCGAGCAGATCATTCAAGCCTTACATCACCAAATGCAATGCAAAGCGCGGGATGCAGTGGGGTAAAGCACGCCACCACTGGACTCTAGAACAGTTCTCTGGAGTGACCAATCACGCTTGCAATCCGATGGACGAGTCTGGGTTTGGCGGTTTCCAGGAGAACGGGACTTGCCTGACTGCATTGTGCCAAGTGTGAATTTTGGTGGAGGGAGGATTATGGTGTGGTGTTGTTTTTCAGGGGTTGGGCTTAGCCCCTTAGTTCCAGTGAAAGGAACTCTTAATGCTTCACCAAGACATATTGGACAATTTCATGCTCCCAACTTTGTGGGAACAGTTTGGGGACGCCCCCTTCCTGTCCCAACATGACTGACCAGTGCACAAAGTGTCGCTCCATAAACACATGGATGAGCGAGTTTGGTGTGGAGGAACTTGACTGGCCTGCACAGAGTCCTGACCTCAACCCGATAGAACACCTTTGGGATGAATTAGAGTGGAGACTGCGAGCCAGGCCTTCTCGTCCAGCATCAGTGCCTGACCTCACAAATGCGCTTCTAGAAGAATGGCCATAAACACACTCCTAAACCTTGTGGAAAGCCCAGAAGAGCTGAAGCTGTTAGAGCTGCAAAGGGTGGGCCAACTCCATTTTAAACCCTACAGATTAAGAATGGGATGTCATTAAAGTTCATGTACAAGCATCCATGATCTGAAGTCTCTGTTTTTCTTATTATTACACGTGGATAATGAATGATAGTGAGCGGATGTGTTTCTCATCGTCTCTATCAGTGTGGCTGTCACCAATGCAGCGGCTTTTTCCTGTCAAAATCTTGTTTTTGTCACTCTTGTTGAAGAGTTATGTCGAGGCGATCTGCGAGTCAGCCTCTAATTGATCGGTTTGACAATTAAATACAGAACAAGGCCTGTCCCTCTTTTTCTCTCTCTCTCTCTGTCTGTCTTTGTATGTCTGGCAGCAGCCGCTCTGAATCAGGTTATCCTCTGACAGATAATGGATGTAGCCGGTATCTAAGCATGCTCCCTAAAGCCAGCTCAATCCCGCCAACAAGATAAAGCCGACAAATTACGCAACCTGAAAAAAACAAGCTCTGAAGCCAAACCTGGCAGGAGAGAAAGAGAGAGAGAGAGAGAGAGAGAGAGAGAGAGAGAGAGAGAGAGAGAGAGAGAGAGAGAGAGAGAGAGAGAGAGAGAGAGAGAGAGAGAGAGAGAGAGAGAGAAAGGCGGCGAGGATGTAAAGAAAGAGAGAACACAGGTGAGAGAATAAATGTGCTTGGAGATTAATTGATAATTTGGTGCGTGATTCTCTCGTCGTTAACCTTTACCGCAGCGCAAATGACGCGTCACTCCATTTAAACAATGGGGTTGTCGGGCAATGTGTATCTGCTGTGGAGGAGCATTGATCAAGAGCTCCACATCAGTCTAAATGTGCAGGAGTCTCCCAGCACTCCGTTCATTCATCACTTGAGCCTCCTCCTGTTTGCGCCTTATTAATGTCCTCTATGAATGTCAGCACCTCCCTCATAAGTACGGCCGAGGGACAGTGTCCGCACATCCTTCAGACTTCCTCAAGGTCTTTGGGAGTTTTAGGGAAGCTGCCAGACTGGAGCTGAAAGTTTTCCAAGGGGCCTTTAAAGGGACAGTTCACCCATAAATGAATGCTTTGTCTTCATTTACCTCGATGTTTCAATCGTTTATTGTGTTATTTTCAAACATATTTCATGCTGTTCTTTCCTACACTTAAAAAGCCTTAAAGGATTAGTTCACTTTTAAATAAACTTTTGCTGATCATTTACTCACCCCCATGTCATCCAAGATGTCCATGTCTTTCTTTCTGCAGTCGAAAAGAAATTAAGGTTTTTGATGAAAACATTCCAGGATTGTTCTCCATATAATGGACTTCAATGGGCTCCAAACGGTTCAAGGTCCAAATGACAATTTCAGTACCGCTTCAAAGGGCTTTGAATAATTTCCTATCGCATGTATAGTGCGCTATGTGCTGTTCACCATGTAGAAAATAATAAATGTGTGAACAGCTGACTGTTTTCAGACGCAGTTCAGGGTCTATTTATAATGTAGGGGGCGGGACTTCAGATTCTAGAGAGCATTTGATTGGACAGAAGATGTGATGACGGAAGTATGAGACTGTATGTTTTGAATGCATAAATATTCTAAATTAGAATATTGTCCTTGTTTTGGAACACATCAGCTTATTCATAACCTTAATGTAGCGTTCACACCGGACGCGAATGACGCAAATAATTTGTGCAAAGTTGGACACTTGAACATTTTGAGTTTACTCGCTTCATTCACGCGTGACATTCACTTCACAACAGACGTGAATTTGCGTCATGGGAGGGGCTTCTGCCAGGCGGTTCGTCTTGTTGCGAAATGGCTGACATGGGCTGTGTTTACATATCTTTTTTGTTAAAATCTACTGTTAATGTGTGACAAAACGTAGTTTTAAGACTTTTCAGGCTATTTAACTTTACATTACCGTTGTAGCCTACTAGCACTGACTTTGAATGTTTGACTGAATTGTTTGCTTTATTCCATGTATAGCTTATTATACCTTTTACTTATACTTTTGTATTATTGATCAAACATAAACTTTCATTTGACAAAAAGAGACTAGGTTGTGTTTTATGTCATTTAATGTTATCACAGTGATAATCATATTGTCTGAATCAGATATTAATATACAGATTTTTTCCTTTATTGTTGTCACTACTAGAGCAAGCTCGTGTTTGGTTAACGCAGCGTGAATATCCGCCAAAGTTTCAACTCGGCCGATTCGTGCCATTTGCACGAATCACGCGACAAACGCTCAATTTGCGCTGTGTCATTCGCGCGAATAGCACCGCAGAATGTCTATTCGCGTCTTTGCATTGACTTAACATGTAAATCACTCGCTGACCCTTCGGTGTCAGATGTTGCGGCCATCTGTCGCCAGGCCTGCACCCGTATGCTTGTGGAACGTGTGTGTAGGCTGGGTTCCATATGTGTTGGTTCCCTCATGGCGACCCCATATGTGTTTCTCCACGGTACCAGCTACCCTACTCGTCTGGCCCCGTGTCTTTCCCGCTCTGTCGTCTCTGGGTGTGTTCTTTTCCCCCTGGGATCATGTTGGATCCACCCCAGAGACCGCTATATGTTGCACTACCCTGCTAGGTTAGTCCTTATGAGTATGCTCCATCTCTCCTCCTTCGGAGGATGTGGCTCCGCAGCATTCCATCTCCCTGAGACGGGCACGCTTCCCAGCGTTATCCAGTAGTCACGCTAAGTGGATCTTGCAGGAACAGCAGTGACTGACCTTCCAACATAGGAGTGGTCCAGCGAGCTCAGGCAGGGCGCCGGAAGGGCCAGCTTCCCTGATGGTGCGTTCACACCGGATGCAATTCGCGCGAGTGATTTACATGTTAAGTCAATGCAGAGACGCGAAATGGCATTCTGCGGCGCGATTCGCGCGAATGAGGCGGCGAGATTTCGCGTGAAACGCTCAAGTTGAAAAATCTGAACTTTGGCGGATATTTCGCGCCGCATTAACCAATCACGAGCTTGCTGTAGTAGTGACGCATTTACAAGCGGAGGCAGAAATCTGAACATCAATGGAGGACAAGATAATCGTGGCCGTATGTGGATACCCGGAGCTGTATGATACATCATCCTATCACTACAGGAACAGGAATAAAAGGAATAAAGGAATAAAAAGGATCTTGCTTGGAAGAAAGGGAGTTATTGTGAGCCAAGTGAGCCATTTCACAACGAGACAGGAGCAGAAAAAAAGAGCCAGAGCCAGCGGCAAATGTGAGAAGGACTAGCCGAGGAAAGGCGGGTCTCGCCGGGTAAACGAGCGCTGAGCGCCGCTGATCCCCTGGATCTCACAACTCCGAAAACGCCAGATAAAATGCTCAAATAGGCACTCTTTTTATAAATTAACCACAGATTTGAGCTTTAAACAACTATATTATCGCCTGAAAAAGTCTTTAAACTACGTTTTGTCACACATTAATAGTAGTATTTTTTACAAAAAAGACGAGCTGGCTCATATAAGGCAGAAGCCCCTCACTTGACGCGAATTCGCGTCTGTTGTGTAGTTGTCACACGCGAATTTCACGCGCGAATGAAGCGAGTAAACTCAAAATGTTCAAGCGTCCACCTTCGCGCGATAAGCGCAAATTATTCGCGCGAATCGCGTCCGGTGTGAACGCACCATGAGACTTTGTCGGTCAGTTCCGACGTATGTCGTACGTGACCGACTGAAAGGGAACGTCTCGGTTACGTATGTAACCCTCGTTCCCTGAAGGAGGGAACAGAGACGTACATCCCGTCGCCAGGTGCTTCCGCTGAAGGGCCGAGTCACTTCTTCAGCTCCTCAGTTGGAAAAGCAATATGCGGTACTCCACTTCCGTATTTATACCCGCGGGCGGTGCGGGGCGGTGCGGGGCGGTGCGTGGGCCGCATGCCAATACAATTGGCTCGTTTCTAATACACTCGAAGCAGATTGGTCTCTGAAGACAGATCCCAATTCATCGGTCAGTTCCGACGTACGTCTCCGTTCCCTCCTTCAAGGAACGAGGGTTACATACGTAACTGAGACGTTTTATGATGGTGTTTAATGTTTGTGTCTTCTATATATTAGTATTGTCCTCCTAAAAGCTGTTTTTTGATTCATCATGTGACTCTCATCCCCACTGTGATTGGTGGTTGTCAGTATATTTCAAAGGTACATAACAGTTATTAGTATTTTAATAGATTGGTAATTTAACATTTTTTTCAGTTAATGAAATACCTTTTTTACTGTACATTTAACTTATAATATACTGTACATTTTTACAGTGTACACGTAATTACTACAATATAAACATTTTAATTAGACTAAGACAGTAGACTAAGGGCTGTCCCATAAAACCTAAAATGTTACTATCATAATTTTTACGGTAAAGTTCTGGTAACAAACAGCTGCCAGGTTTTAACTGTAAATTTTACAGGGATTTTTTTACAGTGACCAAGATGTGCATATAAATGTACCCACATACATGATTGTATGCGGTGGATACAATTTAGCATGAACATAAACTAAGATGGCAATACACTGACGTTCCATTTTTAATTTTGTTCTTCTGAGCACATGCACACAATTCTTCTTTATTTGTTGTATTTATTTTCCCTTCTTTTTTTTTAACTTGAATTGAGAACAACTTGAATTGAGACATAAAACTTGAATTGAATTGAGACATAAAACTGTTTCACCTCACAGAACTGGTTTCTGAAGATTTAATAGTGTCTTATTGCAACAGTTTTGGGTTTTGTTTGTGTTCAGGTCTTTGTATTTATGCTCCTTGTCCTGTTCCTGGTTTTGTCATGTGATCCTGCCATGTGCTCCATTGTCATGTGATTTCCATGTCCTCATGTGTTATGTTCTAATTGGTTGTTTTAATCATTTGTTCTCAGTTCAGTTCTGTCATTGGTTCATTGTTCTGATTGTTCACAGGTGTGTCTTGTTTAGTCATTAGTCTTTGTGTGTTTAAACCCTCATGTTTGCCATGCGTCCTTGTCGAGTATTGTTCCCTGTAACCCGCTGTTGGTGAGTGTCTGTTCATGGAGCAAGTCATCGTTTGTGTTGTCTCTGTTCACATTGTAATTAAACTGCACTTGGGTTCACTTCAACTTGCCTCCAGTGGAAATCCGTTACACATATGGAGTACATTCATGATGCTTTAATTGTGTTTTCTTCCCATCCTTTTTAAATTGTCATTGTATGGAAAAGAGCTGCATGAACATTCTTCTAATCTTCTCCTCTTGTATTCCACAGAAGAAAGTCAAATGGGTTGGAATGACATGAGGGTGAGTAAATGAAAGTTTCATTTTGGGGTAAATTATCCCTGTAATGTCACCTTGGGAAACATTTCTCTGCTTTTAGTTTGAGATTTCCGTGCCCCCAGTATGTCTTCACAGAAGTGAAAAATCACGCTGACCTGATTAGAAAATTACCTGAAATCGTCTCAACATCAGTTGTTTTTTTTGTCATGCAACTGAGGATTGTTGCTGGAAAGATCTAGGGCAGGTCCGCTGTGACAATTATTCAAGGAGCATTTTGTCTAACCTTCACAAACGGGGCCCTTCATCCATTCAGAGCCTGGCGTTTGGGTGGGAAATGTAGCAGGACCAGGGTTCAGTGCGGGACCTCAGGAGGCGATGAAGCAATGTGTTTCCATCTTTCTGAAGGTCACGTGACCTACATGTGCTGCAGGAAGTCGGGTGCATTTATCTATCTGCCTGTTTGCAGAGATTTATCAGTGTCACTCCTTAAAATGCGAGTAGTTTGTGTTACCCAGATCCTGGGTCAGACGTAACAACCCAGTGTTTGGGTAGTTTTTGTGTTACCTAGATCCTGGGTCAGACGTAACAACCCAGTGTTTGGGTCGTTTTTGTGTTACCTAGATCCTGGGTCCGACGTAACAACCCAGTGTTTGGGTCGTTTTTGTGTTGCCTAGATCCTGGGTCCGACGTAACAACCCAGTGTTTGGGTAGTTTTTGTGTTACTCAGATCCTGGGTCAGATGTAACAACCCAGTGTTTGGGTAGTTTTTGTGTTACCCAGATCTTGGGTCCGACGTAACAACCCAGTGTTTGGGTCGTTTTTGTGTTACCTAGATCCTGGGTCAGACGTAACAACCCAGTGTTTGGGTAGTTTTTGTGTTACTCAGATCCTGGGTCAGATGTAACAACCCAGTGTTTGGGTAGTTTTTGTGTTACCCAGATCTTGGGTCCGACGTAACAACCCAGTGTTTGGGTAGTTGTTGTGTTACTCAGATCCTGGGTCAGATGTAACAACCCAGTGTTTGGGTAGTTGTTGTGTTACTCAGATCCTGGGTCAGATGTAACAACCCAGTGTTTGGGTAGTTTTTGTGTTACCTAGATCCTGGGTCCGACGTAACAACCCAGTGTTTGGGTAGTTTTTGTGTTACTCAGATCCTGGGTCAGAAGTAACAACCCAGTGTTTGGGTAGTTTTTGTGTTACCTTGATCCTGGGTCCGACGTAAAAACAACCCAGTGTTTGGGTAGTTTGTTACCTAGATCCTGGGTCCGACGTAACAACCCAGTGTTTGGGTCGTTTTTGTGTTACCTAGATCCTGGGTCCGACGTAACAACCCAGTGTTTGGGTAGTTTGTGTTACCTAGATCCTGGGTCAGATGTAACAACCCAGTGTTTGGGTCGTTTTTGTGTTACTCAGATCCTGGGTCCGACGTAACAACCCAGTGTTTGGGTAGTTTTTGTGTTACCTAGATCCTGGGTCCGACGTAACAACCCAGTGTTTGGGTCGTTTTTGTGTTACCTAGATCCTGGCTCCGACGTAACAACCCAGTGTTTGGGTCGTTTTTGTGTTACCTAGATCCTGGCTCCGACGTAACAACCCAGTGTTTGGGTCGTTTTTGTGTTACCTAGATCCTGGGTCCGACGTAACAACCCAGTGTTTGGGTCGTTTTTGTGTTACTCAGATCCTGGGTCAGATGTAACAACCAAGTGTTTGGGTAGTTTTTGTGTTACTCAGATCCTGGGTCAGATGTAACAACCCATTGTTTGGGTAGTTTTTGTGTTACCTAGATCCTGGGTCAGATGTAACAACCCAGTGTTTGGGTCGTTTTTGTGTTACCTAGATCCTGGGTCCGACGTAACAACCCAGTGTTTGGGTCGTTTTTGTGTTACCTAGATCCTGGGTCCGACGTAACAACCCAGTGTTTGGGTAGTTTTTGTGTTACCTAGATCCTGGGGCCGACGTAACAACCCATTGTTTGGGTAGTTTTTGTGTTACTCAGATCCTGGGTCAGACGTAACAACCAAGTGTTTGGGTAGTTTTTGTGTTACTCAGATCCTGGGTCAGATGTAACAACCCATTGTTTGGGTAGTTTTTGTGTTACCTAGATCCTGGGTCAGATGTAACAACCCAGTGTTTGGGTAGTTTTTGTGTTACCTAGATCCTGGGTCAGAAGTAACAACCCAGTGTTTGGGTAGTTTTTGTGTTACCTAGATCCTGGGTCCGACGTAACAACCCAGTGTTTGGGTAGTTTTTGTGTTACTCAGATCCTGGGTCAGACGTAACAACCAAGTGTTTGGGTAGTTTTTGTGTTACTCAGATCCTGGGTCAGATGTAACAACCCATTGTTTGGGTAGTTTTTGTGTTACCTAGATCCTGGGTCAGATGTAACAACCCAGTGTTTGGGTAGTTTTTGTGTTACCTAGATCCTGGGTCCGACGTAAAAACAACCCAGTGTTTGGGTCGTTTTTGTGTTACTCAGATCCTGGGTCAGACGTAACAACCCAGTGTTTGGGTAGTTTTTGTGTTACCTAGATCCTGGGTCCGACGTAACAACCCAGTGTTTGGGTAGTTTTTGTGTTACCTAGATCCTGGGTCAGACGTAACAACCAAGTGTTTGGGTAGTTTTTGTGTTACTCAGATCCTGGGTCAGATGTAACAACCCATTGTTTGGGTAGTTTTTGTGTTACCTAGATCCTGGGTCAGATGTAACAACCCAGTGTTTGGGTAGTTTTTTGTGTTACCTAGATCCTGGGTCCGACGTAACAACCCAGTGTTTGGGTAGTTTTTGTGTTACTCAGATCCTGGGTCAGATGTAACAACCCAGTGTTTGGGTAGTTTTTGTGTTACCTAGATCCTGGGTCAGATGTAACAACCCAGTGTTTGGGTAGTTTTTGTGTTACCTAGATCCTGGGTCAGATGTAACAACCCAGTGTTTGGGTAGTTTTTGTGTTACTCAGATCCTGGGTCAGATGTAACAACCAAGTGTTTGGGTAGTTTTAGTGTTACCTAGATCCTGGGTCCGACGTAAAAACAACCCAGTGTTTGGGTAGTTTTTGTGTTACTCAGATCCTGGGTCAGACGTAACAACCCAGTGTTTGGGTAGTTTTTGTGTTACTCAGATCCTGGGTCAGATGTAACAACCCAGTGTTTGGGTAGTTTTTGTGTTACTCAGATCCTGGGTCAGATGTAACAACCCAGTGTTTGGGTCGTTTTTGTGTTACCTAGATCCTGGGTCCGACGTAAAAACAACCCAGTGTTTGGGTAGTTTGTGTTACCTAGATCCTGGGTCCGACGTAACAACCCAGTGTTTGGGTAGTTTTTGTGTTACTCAGATCCTGGGTCAGATGTAACAACCCAGTGTTTGGGTAGTTTTTGTGTTACTCAGATCCTGGGTCAGATGTAACAACCCAGTGTTTGGGTAGTTTTTGTGTTACCTAGATCCTGGGTCAGACGTAAAAACAACCCAGTGTTTGGGTAGTTTGTGTTACCTAGATCCTGGGTCAGATGTAACAACCCAGTGTTTGAGTAGTTTTTGTGTAACAACCCAGTGTTTGGGTAGTTTTTGTGTAACAACCCAGTGTTTGGGTAGATTTTGTTACCTAGATCCTGGGTCAGATGTAACAACCCAGTGTTTGGGTAGTTTTTGTGTTACCTAGATCCTGGGTCCGACGTAACAACCCAGTGTTTGGGTAGTTTTTGTGTTACCTAGATCCTGGGTCTGACGTAATGTGTGTGTGTGTGTGTGTGTGTGTGTGTGTATATATAAGTATGAAAATATAGGTTTGTGTACATCTATAAATCCATTATTGTGCTGTATATCATTTAATTGTATGCAAAGCAACATACAGGGGTGTGATGTGAGTCACCTAAACGAGTGTCACATCGGTCTTTTTATTTAATGGAAATACCTGATGCCTTGCATTATTGGTCAAAAAGATATAGAATATAAATGCATAGGATTTTAATATATGTTCTCAGAACTGTACGCTGATTGTTTATGGACGGGTTCTAGAGTCAGTCACAGTCATATTTCGGCTACGAGAGAAACGTAGGGCGGCGGTCTGAAGTTAGAAGTTCCCCTGCTTAACACTTCACAAGCTCCGGCAGTGGAAACGAGACAACAGAGACTAGTCGATTACACTTCAATTACTTCTAAATGTTTCATTCTTACTTCAAAAATTTGTTAAACGAGCTTAAATGTTGGCAATATGTGTTAAACTATATAAAATATGCTATAACTGTAAAATATAGAAATAAAGGAATTCTCATGCAAACCGGTGGTTGTGAGTATTTAAAAAAAAAGTTTAGAAGATTTAAGGTAATCTGTAGACATTAATTCATGAATAAGCTAGTATTATAGTAAAATGAACCCTATATTTACCCAACCCAATTGGGTTGTTTTTGACCCAGAGTTTTTATAACAGATATTCAGACAGTATCATGGATGTGGTGTAAGGGTAACCATGGCCTGGAATCAAAATGGACTCTACTTACTTTACTGTTCATTGCGTTTTTGTGCATCATTTTTCAGTTTCTCCTTCTCTGAATGGCATTTGTTTTCATGTTGTCTTTCTGACCATGTTACTGCATTGCTGCGATATTTTAGTTGTTCTTAAAAAAAGGTGATAAATAATATAGGAGAACACTCACACGTCGGTTCAGATGAGTCCTGCAGATGCAGCTGACCTAGAAATACAGAAAAACACAGGACGAAAAAAAGACAAAGGGTCACTCAGTGCTGTGCCGAAGATAAAGCAACTCAACTGACCATGTTGGAAACATCATCTTTACTCAAATCAATACATAAATATACAATAACAATATACAAGCTAAGTCTTCCACCCACTTAGACTGTCTGATTGACATGTAAAGTGACTAATGCTTTATTCCAATCCTCTGGAAATCATAATTACACCATGAAGTGCGATCAAATTATTTTTTTCATGCTTTTACACGATTATGTACTTCTCAAAGCATGCAGGAAACATTTTAGCCCTAATGCAACATAATGAAGAGCATTAGGTGAGTGATGTTTCATCTATGTATTTTGTCATTCTTGCACTGTAAAAAAAGGTTGCTGCCTTAATTTTTTTAACCTCTAAACTCCAAGGACCCTGAAATCATCAAGAATATTAGATTAGATTCAACTTTATTGTCATTACACAAGTACAAGGCAACGAAATGCAGTTTAGGTCTAAGCAGAAGTGCAATAGCAGCAAGTGCAGGATATACTATGGATAATGGATATGTACTGAATGTATATAAATATGTATAAATAGAGAGATGGTTATTACTATAAACAGAACTGAATTTACAGGTGAATATGTACAGTGAATATAATATACAGATGGATATTACTATAAACAGAATTTTACAGATAGAGGTATACAATAGTATGTTAGGCTAATATGAGGAATAGCAGTGGATTAAGGTAGTGCAATAAATTATGGACAGAGCTATCCGAAAGAGTGTAAAAGTGCAGTGGAAAGTGGTTGCATATTACAGTTAGAAGTACGGTGCAAAATGCAAATGTAAACGGTTGGTACTATAAATACAGTCGGCAGTGCAAATGAGCATCATCCAGTTAAGATATGGCAGTGCAAGATGCATAAGTAGACAGTTGTTACTGTAATAAACAGTCGGTAGTGCAAATAACAAAGTGGAGATGTGAGGTAGGAGAGTTTGCAGTTTATGAGGGAAGTGGATCAACGGGGGTTCGAGTTCAGTAAAGACAGCTCTGGGGAAAAAACTGTTCTTAAGTCTGCTGGTCCTGGTCCGGAGGATCCTGAAATGCCTGCCGGAGGAACAGTCTGTGGGCTGGATGAGAGGAGTCCTTGAGGATGCTGCGAGCTCGGTGCAGACAGCGTTTCCTCTGGATGTGCTCGATGGCAGGTAGTGGAGTCCCTGTGATGTGCTGGGCAGTTTTCACCACCCGCTGCAGTGCCTTGCGCTCCGCAACAGAGCAGCTCCCATACCATACTGCCTCACAGTTGGTCAGGATGCTTTCTATTGCGCAGCGATAGAAGTTCACCAGGATAGCCGAGGAGAGCTGATTCTTCCTCAGTGTCCTCAGGAAGAAGAGGCGCTGGTGAGACTTCTTGACCAGGCTGGAGGTGTTGGCGGTCCACGACATGTCCGCCGAGATGTGGATCCCCAGGAACTTGAAACTGGAGACACGCTCAACAGCCATTCCATTGATGTGGATGGTGTCGTGTGTGCCTCTTGACTCCTTCCTGAAGTCCACGATGAGCTCCTTCGTTTTGGTGGTGTTGAGGAGCAGGTTATTATCAGCGCACCATGTGGCCAGGTGCTGGATCTCCTCCCTGTAGGCAGTCTCATCTTTGTTGCTGATGAGCCCAATCACCGTAGTGTCGTCCGCAAACTTGACGATGGAATTAGATCCATACACAGGCTTGCAGTCGGAGGTGAAGAGGGAGTAGAGAAACTGGCTTAGCACACAGCCCTGTGGTACACCAGTGTTGAGTGTGATGGACGTGGAGCAGGTGGATCCTGATCGAACATTCTGGGGTCTGTCAGTTAGGAAGTCCAAAATCCAGTTACACATTGAAGTGTTGATGCCCAGGTCTCCAAGTTTGGCTATTAACTTGGATGGGATGACAGTGTTGAATGCTGAGCTGAAGTCAACAAACAGCATGCGTGCATAAGTGTTTTTATTGTCCAGATGGGTGAGCACAGAGTGCAGTGCCATGTAAACTGCATCCTCTGTGCTCCTATTGCTGCGATAGGCAAACTGGTGTGAGTCCAATGTGGATGTTATAGAGTCTTTTAGGTGTTCCAGGACCAGCCGCTCAAAGCACTTCATAACGATGGGTGTGAGTGCTACAGGGCGGTAGTCATTAGGGCACCTCGGGCTGGAGTGTTTCGGCACTGGCACAATGGAAGTGCGTTTAAAGCATGATGGTACAGCTGCTTGGGCGAGAGACAGGTTGAAAATGTCTGTAAAAACCCCAGCGAGCTGCTCCGCACATGCCCTGAGAACATGTCCAGGGATGTTGTCTGGTCCAGCAGCCTTGTGCGTGCTGATCCGGCTCAGTGCCTTGCAGACATCTGTGGAGGAGAGTGTGATTGGTGGGTGGTCAGCTGAGGGTTTGAGCTTAGTGGCAGTTCCCATACCTACATACAGTGGTCTCTAAATACACAATTTTGGTGTCATTTTACAGGAAGCCCTTTAAAGTTACATTAAAAAAAACTGCTAAAAGTGATAAACATGTAAGTATATGTTGTCTGAGCTGTAACACCCCCACCCCCCAAAAAAGTATAGGTTATAAATTCATTTTTGAAAGTGTATATCTCAGGCCCTGTGTGCTCTAGCACCCTGCGGAGAGTTTGGGCTGTTTCCAGCATATGTCAGCAAACACTGGAAAAAATAATTGTGACAGTCATATTGCATTTATACCACTGTATATTGGGAGACTTGTATATTGGAGAGATTTGGGTAGGCGGAAATAACATTCAGTTCAGTCAACTTGGATGTTTAAGTGATTTCAACTTAAATTACAATAAACTGACTTGAAAACAAGCTGAATCTTGCATAACAAAAAGTTGAACATTTCTTAACCTCTTAAAGTCTGGGACCATTTTTGGGATTTCCGCCTGGATTTGGCCTCCCCAATTTGAAAAGCTTCCCATACCCACATACAGTGGTCTAAATTCAAAAGTTTGGTGTCATTTTACAGGAAACCCTTTGAAGTTTCATAAGCCACTGCTAAAAGTTATGAACATGTAAGTATATGTTGTCTAAGCTGTAATAACCCCCTCAAAAACGAGATGCTTTTTTTATTGTTTTATTTTTTATTATAAATTCAGTTTTGAAAGTGTGTAATTCAGGCCCTGTGAGCTCTAGCACCCTGCAGACAGTTTGGGCTGTTTCCACTATATTCCAGAAAATAGTGTAAAAAAAGAATTTTGTCAATATCATGTATGCAAGATTTATACAAATGGATCTGAAGGGAGGACCCTAACCCCACCCCAAAAAACCAATATAAAGTGGCATAAATGCAATATCCCAGTGTAATTACCCAGTGGTTTATTACAGCTCAGACACCATATACTTATCACTTTCAGCAGTGTTGTATGTACCTTCAAAGGGTTTCTTGTAAAATGACACCACAATTGTGTATTTAGAGACCACTGTATGTGGGTATGGGAAGCTTTTCAATTTGGGGAGGCCAAATCCAGGCGGAAATCCCCAAAAATTGTCCCAGAGCTAAGGATGTTAAGTTCAATCAACTTGGATGTTTAAGTGATTTCAACATAAATTACAATAAACTGACTTGAAAACATTAGCTGAATCTTGTATAACTTATTAAAAAAAGTTGAACATTTCTTAACTTACTGAGTTAAAGCAATGCACAGTCATATGTTGTCATAACTTATTGATCATATTTTTTTACAGCGTGGTGTCACAGAGGATGATGAGAAATTTAGTCTGATCGCACATGTCTGCCTCCTCATTAATCAGTGTCTCCTGGCAACATTACACAAAGTGTGTAGCAGCAACATTCACTTATGGTAAATATACATTTCTTTCTTTCCAAGTTGTGATATTAGGGGTGTTGTAGTACGGTTTCCACAAGTATGAAGCAGCACCGCTGTTTCCAACATTGATGATGATAAATGTTTCTTGAGCTGAAAAGCAGCCTATTAGAATGACTTCTGAAGGATCGTGTAACACTAAAGACTAGATAATTTTTTTTTTCCTAATATTTTGTTACTTTTTTTTTTTAAATGCTATCTGTAGGTAATATGCCATCTGAGGATGATCCTGTACTAATTCAAAGGTAGAAATTAAGTTTGATATTGAGCTGAAGGAAACCTTTTTTTCCCCCCTGAAATTTTGAAGTGTGAATGTTGGATTTTCAACGAGCCGCTGCTCACGGATGATTGCCTCCCCACCTCTGTCATTTTTATGGCAGTGTGTGAATCCGCCACTGATAAGGAAGCTTTACAGACAGAGAGACTGACGGTCTGCCATGGGCTCGTTGCACACTGGGAAAAGCCTGTCGCTTGATCCGGTTTAACTTGCTACTAAAAGGGGTCAGCGCTGGATTTACCCCAGGTGCTCATGCATTTCTTTAAATGCTAACCAATGCAAATAGCCTCACTGTTATATCTCAATTATTTCAATCCAACAATACTTCAGTTCCGTAATGTGTGCCGGGGATGACGGATGCCAGCTGTTCTTCATACTTGGACAAAGCCTGTTTGGTCTGAAGCATTGATGGTTTCTCTCTGCAATAGTGCTTCAGCTCACCCAGGGGACGAGGACGGATAATGGAAGTTCAGAGCTGAAATGCTTGAGGGTTTGCTGGGAACCCCACGTGCCTTTTCCCTCTGGATCCACCTGAAGAAAACCTGAAGGTCTCATTCAAACGGCAATGAAAGGCATGAAATGAAATTGAAAAGTATTTTAAATGCTTTGTGTCTCATGGCCTAGTGTTTCTGTTCAGCACGTAAAACAAAACGTCATGAGCTAATTTCTGATTTATACACTTTATTAGTGGTGTTTGTTCATTCAAGTACCGCTATTGCTCATGCTTGTCCTTCACGGTTGTTCCTTGTCAGACTGTACGAACATGATCCCCGCTGTAAGCCATGTCACACTGTAAGATCTCAGCTATCATTAATGTCAGACTGTACGATAGTCAAGGCGCGCTAAAAACGGACGCACGCAAGAGAACTCGTCCGGAGTTTTACATCAATCAACGGCGCGTTCGGTGACTGAGCTTGAAATGGTGGCTACAAAGAAATCTTTAGAGCTCATTTTGGTCATAGTTTGTCTTGAAAAACGAAAATAATTTGACGGTCGTCGTAGAAGTCACACTGCAGGATTGTGCGCCAAATCTTCTGACACTGCCAGAATTTCGTCTGAGGTCAAATTTGATTGCAGCGGTCATTAATCGGCTGCCGGTGAACATGTCAAACTAACGATCAAAGACTTCAGATTTTGGCCTAATTTCAGAGGAATCCTTTAGGATTTGTCTCGGATGGCCAAACCGTGGCCAAAATCGCACCGTGCGCATCCGGCTTTAGGTTGAAGGAAATGCAAATTCACGTCTGTACAGTACATGGGCGTCGGAAGCAAAAAAAATGTGGGTGGGTCCTCTCAGAAAATAATTTACTGGAGATGCCATTTACATTAAGTACTGTGCAATTATAAGGCTTTGTTTTGTAAACGTCTGGTTTGGAAAGACAAAATTATGGAGATCGCATTATCACTGAGAGTGGCAATAGTGTAGGGGTAAGAGGCATAGCATCAAGTTGACGCAAATCTACCCGCGATTCAAATCCGCCTTTTGCCGAACTCACTCCATTTTCCCATCACATATCAGATCGGAAAGGCATTTATTATTATTTTTTTTTTAAATGAAGAAAATATTAGAAAAGTGTAAATAAAGCATCTAACATGTTTAATAATAAGTGTTTATCGGTTAGGGCCAAATACAGGGGTAAGTAAACAGACATGTGCTGAATTAAGACCTAAAAGTGAGTGGGTCCAATATCATTGATCGTAAAAAGTGGGTGGGTCTTGTCCCACCCACATACAATGGTTCCGACGCCCATGGTACAGTAGAAGGCCCAGCTCAAACAAACCTTTCAGCTGTGCTGCCTGTCGCAGAAGAATACAAGTTTACCATTCTTTCTTCAGCAATAAAACTAAAAATGTTGCTGGTTCGTATACTTGAATTAGATCATCAAAGGTCAGCAGCAAAGACATTGGTTAATAAAGTGAGATTAAATATGTTAAATTACACAAATATACTTTATGCATTTAATTTTTGTAGGTTTGCATTTCACATTGTGTTTGTGCAAGTGAGATGAGTAAATGCATGCTCACAATAATAATAAAAAACAATTATTAAACAAGTAAGACAAATTAAAACAAGACAAAAATAATAAGTAGGCCTACGAAAAATATTTTTTTGCAGTGTAGCCGTTGCTATCGCTACAGTAGAGCATGGCTTTTTGGCACATCATTTGAATAATTCCTCAAATCATCATGTGTCATCTTGTTCTGGACAGGTGAGCTGTTGTTTTCGACTGCTAAGAAATGCCGGATGTAAAACGGGTAGAAAAAATCTCAAACTTACAGTGGATGAGGGACCCGATCTATATTTAGTCCAGCCTAATCGGCCGGCAAAAGTGCACCTTTTAATGAAATGAAAATGACAAACATGTACATATACATAGAAAATAGAGGATTATGCAAATAAAAAGTCAATCCAAATAGTTAATCAGGCTCATATCTAGGTCATGAAGTGTTTGCACTCATTGTGCTTGAAAAGACAAACCTGAGACACAATGTATGATTTTATGAGACCCATTTATTCTGTTAACTTTTCATTCATAACATAGGGGAAATTATACATTAATAATATAAGACTAGGTGTGCATAATACCTCATCTACACCGATCAGGCATAACATTGTCCCTTTTGCTGCCAAAACAGTCCTGACCCGTCGAGGCATGGACTCCAGTAGACCCCTGAAGGTGTGCTGTGGTATCTGGCACCAACATGTTAGCAGCAGATCCTTTAAGTCCTGTAAGTTGTGAGGTGGGATCAGTCTTGTTTGTTCAGCACATCCCACAGATGCTCTATTGGTTTGAGTCACATCCAAGTCAACGCCTCAAACTTGTGCTCCTGAACCATATGGATCGCAATACAAGTGTCCCAGACTTCACATATCTTTTTTTTTTTCTTCCTTTGATAGCTGATCTAAATATTCGTGACTTGAGATTAACAGGCCTGCAGCTCTATAGATATTTTGCCCTCCAGGGCTCCGTCACATATGAATAGCAATAGTTGCACAATCTAAAAAGTAATTCAGGCGACCACAACTTAAATAATTGCATGGTTGCAAGTTAAACATTCTAATTTATTGTTTTAATTAAACCTTTTAAGATGCAAACGTTATTTTGTAGAGTTCTGTTGACATAATAATAATGTTGATCATTACATCAACTTAATATTTTCTGTAATTTAAACTCAAATTTGTGCGTTAATTGGCTTTTTTATTAGGCTGTAGTAACTTAATGAAATTGTTTTGATAACTCCGGAAATTAGGCAGTGGATTTCTACTTCCCAGCATGCTTTGCACTGGAATGGATAAGGTGAATAAATGCTGAAATTAAGTGTTAATTTATTTGTTTTAGGTAAGGGAAAGACCTGTTAGTTTCTGTAATGTTGAAGTTTTTGTGGTTACCATGAAGAGTAGATGCATGAAGATATATAACACAACAAGCAATGCCATGACAAGTTATACCTCACTTTTTCTTTAACCCCTTAACTGTCTAATATGAAAGTTTAAATTTACTGTAACAAAAAAAATACTGTACTAAGTATTTTTTATTTTATATAAAATATATATTTTACAAACATGTTTTAATCTAAAATTACTATAAAATCAAAACCATACGTCTCACCAAGTTGTGTTCCAAATTTGAAGTTGATATCACAAATTGAAGTTCCCATGAGATTTTGTTTAGGCGCAGTACCAAAAATAGCCACCGGGTGTCATTCAAATTCCATTTATTGTTTTTTTTTTTAATGCATTTTCCTGTAAATTTCTGTCCAAATGTCACTTCCATCACAAAACAGTCACCAAATATGGAACCTTGAGACTCAGACCTTTCCAACGATATGTTCGAAAGATTTTGATGATAAATTAGTTAAAATAAATGTTGTAATATGAAGCATGACACTGCCCACTAGGGGGAGGAGCCTGCTAGAAGAATTTAATGTACCATTTCCATGGTAACGCAACTTCCAATTTCAAAACGTTTTTCACAGGATGAATTGAGTTCGTAAGCTTTCGAATGATACCTAATTTATGATGATTACTCAAATATATGATACGGAAAAATAAATATATATATATACGAAAAAGGCGATCAAAAAAAAAGAGTGCCAGGCGTCCCACCAGTGGGACGGTGACCGTTAAAGTTAAATATACATGTTCAATAAGTTATGTTAGCATAAGCTATGAAAGCTGTTGATTTGAACTGAAATGTAAGATTAATTGGTTTTCAGGGCTGCAACACTGGTAGTCGGAGCAACTTAATTTTTTTGAGTAATCACCATAAATATTTGTGCTTAAAGGATTAGTTCACCTCAAAATGAAAATGTCCTGATAAGTTACTCACCCCAATGCCATCCAAGATGTCCATGTCTTTCTTTCTTCAGTGGAAAAGAAAGATTTCAGGATTTTTCTCCACACAATGGACTTCAATGGCAACCAAAATGTTGAACGTCCACATCAATGCAGTTTCAAAGTACCGCCCCATTGTTTAACCCTTTAACTGTCAGCCCCCTTTTTGAGAATACATGAAAATGCACTATCCAAACTTAAAGGGCTGTAATTCAAGAATGCTTTGGAATATAGACCTAAGTTTGGTCTCGTTTTAAAGACGACACTCTGCAGATTATTAGCAATTCAAAATATGAAAGTATGAAAGAATTATGGAAGTTTAAATTTAATGTAAATGAAAAATACTGTACTAAATATTTATTTCATTTAAAATATATATTTTACAAAAAAGAATTTACTCTAAAATTACTATAAAATCAAAGCCATATGTCTAACCAATTTGTGTTCCAAATTTGAAGTTGATATCACAAAAATTGAAGTTCCCATGAGATTTTGTTTAGGGTGCTGTACCAAAAACAGCCACCGGGTGTCATTGAAATTCCATTTATTGTTTTTTTTTTTAATGCATTTTCCTGTAAATTTCTGTCCAAATATCACTTCCATCACAAAACAGTCACCAAATATGGACCCTTGAGACTCAGACCTTTCCAACGATATGTGTTTTGTCAAGATTGGAAAAGATTTTGAATATAAAGTAGTTAAAATAATTGTTTTAAAATGAAACATGACACCGCCCACTAGGGGAGGGGCCCGCTAGAAGAATTTAGAGTAACGTTTCCATGGAAACACAATGTCCAATTTCAAAACAGTTTTCACAGGATGTAAAGGTTTGTAAGCTTTCAAATGATACCTAATTTATGATAATTACTAAAATATATGATACGAAAAAAAGGTGTTCAAAAAAAGTGCCAGGCGTCCCACCTGTGGGACGGTGCCAGTTAAGAGGTTAAAAGTGTTTGTATGTTGTATGACATATTTAGTATTTAATTTATCATTGTTTTACCTGTTTTGTTAAAAAAGCATTTGTATTGGTCTTCGGCGTGACCTTTTCAATGTACGTTACGTAAATGCCTGGCTCGTTGCAGACCAGCACAAGACGATCAATTGTGGTTAAAAAGTATATACATTTGAATTATTTTTTTGAAAATGACCGATCATTTTGTTAGATAAGACCCTATTCCTCAGCTGGGATCGCGCAGTACCATTTGAAGCACTTCAAAGCCCTTTGAAACTGCATCGACGTGGACGTTCAACATTTTGGATGCCAATGAAGAGTCCATTGTGTGGAGAAAAATCCTGAAATGTTTTCCTCCAAAAACTTAATTTCTTTTCCACTGAAGAAAGAAAGACATGAATATATTGGATGGCATTGGGGTGAGTAAATGATCAGGAAATTTTAATTTTGAGGTGAACTAATCCTTTAAGTTACTCTAACTCAGTGTAGCTTGTTGGTTGAACATGAATTCTCAAGTTGTCATAACTTAAAAAAAAAAAAGATACAAACTGTTTTTGTTGAGCCAACACATTCTTTTGTGCACAGTAAAATTTGCATATTGTGTCAAGAAACATTCTGTGTAATTCATAAATAGTTACTCAGAGCTAGTATATGCGATTCCGAACATTCTTGTTTGCATTGGAGCCTTGAGTAATTGACCGTATGTGTCCATGTATGTGGATGTGTGTCTGCTGTAATAAAGGTTAATAAGGACGTCTTTCCACTGCCACACAGACAGAGCTGCCAGTCCGGTGTGGAACGCGACTCCAACAGGTCTCCGCCACATGTCGCGCTAGAATATTTTAGAATATTAATTGCATACTTGGTATGCTGTTGTCATATGTCTTTAATTAGTATTCTATCAAGCCAATGAGGCGAGACCACCAGATGTAGCTCAAATGTCTCTCACTGGGGGAGTTCCGCAATGTGTCGAGTTTGTAGAGTCAGATCAGGAATGTCGGCCTGCTCCTCGGCTCCTGTTCATACTGTAAGTGAGATGATGAACACGGGTAGGTTTATAATTGCTGTGGGCAAACACTGAGTCTGTGAGGGAATATGAGGGAGCTTAATAACTCAAGGTTAAAAAAACTCTCATGATGCTTTACATGTTCATATGCGTGAAATAAACTCTCAAAATCAACCTGAAACACCTTTTTGAATCCAATTTACTGTCCATGCTGACCCCTGTTCTCTGTCCCAAAATTGCTTTGGGCAATGTTCTTCCGGGAAACCTTGGGTCCTCCATCCATGTGGATGTTACTTTGACACGTCCCACCTACCTAAGCATTGTTGAGACCATGTACAGCCTTTCATGGAAACGGTATTCTCTGGTGGCCGTGGCTCTTTCAGCAGATAATGCGCCTGACACAAAGCACAAATGCTTCAGGAATGGTTTGAGGAGCACAACAACGAGTTTGAGGTGTTGACTTGGTCTCCAAATTCCCCAGATCTCAATCCAATCGAGCATCTGTGGGATGTGCTGAACAAACAAGACTGATCCCACCTCGCAACTTACAGGACTTAAAGGATCTGCTGCTAGCTTCTTGGTGCCAGATACCACAGCACACCTTCAGGGGTCTAGTGGAGTCCATGCCTCGATTAGGAAGGTGGTCATAATTTTAATATATCAATTCAAATAATAATTATCTTTGGCCGATTGCTTAGACTAGACTTACACGTTAGTAATCAAATATAATATAATATGTATCTTTTTTTCACGTATAAATCAAATTTGAAATGTATCAAAATTATGACAGTAAATTTGTTTCCAAGAGGGGTTTCATGTTGACTTTGAGACTTTATTTCACGTGGCTGGACATGTAAACAGATTACAGGTAATTAATATTACTAATAATTTCTGTAATGGTTTTGGTATTTGATTTAATCTTCCGTTAATGAACATAATGTGATGACGTTATGGTAATGTTATTGATAGAAGAATGTGTGCATACTTTGAAGGCACACGGAAGAAGGCCGAGTTCTGAAACGTTTGTTTGTTCATCAAATAGAAAGTCATTTGTGTGTGGACCATCGTCATTTTGAGATTTATACAAATGCGGTCTGCGCACTTCAAAGTTTTCCCAGTGGCATCAGACTGTACAACCCTTTCTAGTCCCAATGGGGACCAAATCTGGGAAATATTTTTATGCTAATGGTAGCAATGAACGAGACCGAGAGAGAAACACCTTAGAGAGGCTACAGTGACTCATGACACACTCAATAAATCAAGACGACAGAGAGTGTGTGTGTGTGTGTGTGTGTGTGTGTGTGTGTGCGTCTATTTGTGAGAAACGGAAGCAGTGCGAGAGATTGTGTGTGTGTTTCTCCTCTCGTCTTAGGCAGCTGAGGTCAGTGCTCTTGACCTGCTTAAATGCCACAGTCACTGAGAGCTTTATCTGCACCACGTAAATGATCAGTCCCCTCATCTGTATTCAGCACATCACACACACACACACACACACACGTTTGTTTCCCTTCCATTGATTTTATATCAGGATAATAATATTTACTATGGCCTAACCCAACCCTTACCCCTAAACAGAAACATTTGCAAAACACTAGATTTAAAGAAAAAAACGTTATATGTTCACCTCAGAAGTAGGTGAGAGCGGGGCACAACCTAACGCGGGGTAGTTGTAACGCGCATGTTTCAACCCTTTCCACACGTGCCAGGATGACGAAACTCTGTGTATTTACTAGTTGCCATTTCAACATTATTTAGAGAAAAAATAGCGGCAAAATTAAAAAATCTCTGGAAGATATCACTGAACATGTATTTAACTATAGCAAAAGTAAATTTCTTACTTAAGTTTAGTTTTCATCTCTGTTTTTTGTGTTTATTTAAAATAAGACAAATCCGATATTATTGTAATCTTATATCTGTTATTTAACAGTTGAGATGGTTCTTTAATGCTGATCTAACAGCAGAAGACACGAGCCGCGGTTTACATCCCAGTTGTGCAGATGGGGTGTGTTTTAACACTGCGTTACAATGAGCCCCTATTAGAAATATGCCATTATATTCTATACTTTTATGAATTCTTTTGAGAAACCACGAGAAAAGTGTGAATAATGACAGAGTTAATGTTCATAAATTATTAATTATTATTATGTTTTGAACTCTGCTGTATAGCTGTATTTAGTGATGTGTTTGTAGTCAAACTCAAAAATGCTTATATTTTTAATGATTAAGAAATGCCATTAATTTTATTTAAAAAAGTTAATAATTGTATTTTATTGACAAAATATTTTAGTTTGTCTTGTATATTTTTTTGTTTATATCAGGTAACATTAAGCTGTTATTTGGTCATGTTACAATGTACCCCACCACATGTTACAATGTACCCACCTATGGGGCATGTTGTCACATTTCACTTCCATTCTTTCGGGGTAAATCAAGAAAAAGGTATACACTGTATTAATGAAACAAAACCACATAATTGTACAAGACATGTGAGCAATTAATGTGGGAAACAAGAAATACTCTGAACCCCAAGTGGATTTACACAAACTGAGAAAGTCAAAAAGCGTTAGGTTGTGCCCCGCTCTCCCCTATAGATAAACCTGTGTACACACACACACACACACACACGCACGCACGCAAACACACTGATGCTGAATCTGAAATCGCCCCCTAAACCCTCATTCACTATTCCCTACGCTAGTCCACTAATATAGTCCACTTGAAGGAGTGTATGAAAACGAGTGAGTGAATTCGGGCAGCCATTGTGTGTACATCGGCTAAATACTCGTTATTGCGTTGCAATTTGGGATTGAATGAGTGCACTCAATAATGTCCATTATGGTTTCGGACACCACTACAAATGGCTGTCCCCTCAAATAGTGCCCTATTTAAGGGTATTGGGGGCGATTTCAGATTCAGTCCGAGTTTAGCTCAAATCCTAATCAAAGACACCTTGAACCATCTAATCAATGTCTTCAGGAGTACTAGAAGACTACAGGCTGGTGAGATTAATGACCGACTCGATCACATGATCCGCTCTGTGCTGTCGTGACTCTGGACTCGATCACATGATCCGCTCTGTGCTGTCGTGACTCTGGACTCGATCACATGATCCGCTCTGTGCTGTCGTGTCTCTGGACTCGATCACATGATCCGCTCTGTGCTGTCGTGTCTCTGGACTCGATCACATGATCCGCTCTGTGCTGTCGTGTGTCTGGACTCGATCACATGATCCGCTCTGTGCTGTCGTGACTCTGGACTCGATCACATGATCCGCTCTGTGCTGTCGTGTCTCTGGACTCGATCACATGATCCGCTCTGTGCTGTCGTGACTCTGGACTCGATCACATGATCCGCTCTGTGCTGTCGTGTGTCTGGACTCGATCACATGATCCGCTCTGTGCTGTCGTGACTCTGGACTCGATCACATGATCCGCTCTGTGCTGTCGTGTCTCTGGACTCGATCACATGATCCGCTCTGTGCTGTCGTGTCTCTGGACTCGATCACATGATCCGCTCTGTGCTGTCGTGTCTCTGGACTCGATCACATGATCCGCTCTGTGCTGTCGTGTGTCTGGACTCGATCACATGATCCGCTCTGTGCTGTCGTGACTCTGGACTCGATCACATGATCCGCTCTGTGCTGTCGTGTGTCTGGACTCGATCACATGATCCGCTCTGTGCTGTCGTGTCTCTGGACTCGATCACATGATCCGCTCTGTGCTGTCGTGACTCTGGACTCGATCACATGATCCGCTCTGTGCTGTCGTGACTCTGGACTCGATCACATGATCCGCTCTGTGCTGTCGTGTGTCTGGACTCGATCACATGATCCGCTCTGTGCTGTCGTGACTCTGGACTCGATCACATGATCCGCTCTGTGCCGTCGTGTCTCTGGACTCGATCACATGATCCGCTCTGTGCTGTCGTGTCTCTGGACTCGATCACATGATCCGCTCTGTGCTGTCGTGACTCTGGACTCGATCACATGATCCGCTCTGTGCTGTCGTGACTCTGGACTCGATCACATGATCCGCTCTGTGCTGTCGTGACTCTGGACTCGATCACATGATCCGCTCTGTGCTGTCGTGACTCTGGACTCGATCACATGATCCGCTCTGTGCTGTCGTGTCTCTGGACTCGATCACATGATCCGCTCTGTGCCGTCGTGTCTCTGGACTCGATCACATGATCCGCTCTGTGCTGTCGTGTCTCTGGACTCGATCACATGATCCGCTCTGTGCTGTCGTGTCTCTGGACTCGATCACATGATCCGCTCTGTGCTGTCGTGTGTCTGGACCGACTCGATCACATGATCCGCTCTGTGCTGTCGTGTCTCTGGACTCGATCACATGATCCGCTCTGTGCTGTCGTGTCTCTGGACTCGATCACATGATCCGCTCTGTGCTGTCGTGTCTCTGGACCGACTCGATCACATGATCCGCTCTGTGCTGTCGTGTCTCTGGACCGACCCGATCACATGATCCGCTCTGTGCTGTCGTGACTCTGGACTCGATCACATGATCCGCTCTGTGCTGTCGTGTCTCTGGACCGACTCGATCACATGATCCGCTCTGTGCTGTCGTGTGTCTGGACCGACTCGATCACATGATCCGCTCTGTGCTGTCGTGTGTCTGGACTCGATCACATGATCCGCTCTGTGCTGTCGTGACTCTGGACTCGATCACATGATCCGCTCTGTGCTGTCGTGTCTCTGGACTCGATCACATGATCCGCTCTGTGCTGTCGTGTCTCTGGACTCGATCACATGATCCGCTCTGTGCTGTCGTGTCTCTGGACTCGATCACATGATCCGCTCTGTGCTGTCGTGTGTCTGGACTCGATCACATGATCCGCTCTGTGCTGTCGTGACTCTGGACTCGATCACATGATCCGCTCTGTGCTGTCGTGTGTCTGGACTCGATCACATGATCCGCTCTGTGCTGTCGTGTCTCTGGACTCGATCACATGATCCGCTCTGTGCTGTCGTGACTCTGGACTCGATCACATGATCCGCTCTGTGCTGTCGTGACTCTGGACTCGATCACATGATCCGCTCTGTGCTGTCGTGACTCTGGACTCGATCACATGATCCGCTCTGTGCCGTCGTGTCTCTGGACTCGATCACATGATCCGCTCTGTGCTGTCGTGTCTCTGGACTCGATCACATGATCCGCTCTGTGCTGTCGTGACTCTGGACTCGATCACATGATCAGCTCTGTGCTGTCGTGTCTCTGGACTCGATCACATGATCCGCTCTGTGCTGTCGTGACTCTGGACTCGATCACATGATCCGCTCTGTGCTGTCGTGACTCTGGACTCGATCACATGATCCGCTCTGTGCTGTCGTGACTCTGGACTCGATCACATGATCTGCTCTGTGCTGTCGTGACTCTGGACTCGATCACATGATCCGCTCTGTGCTGTCGTGACTCTGGACTCGATCACATGATCCGCTCTGTGCCGTCGTGACTCTGGACTCGATCACATGATCCGCTCTGTGCTGTCGTGACTCTGGACTCGATCACATGATCCGCTCTGTGCTGTCGTGACTCTGGACTCGATCACATGATCCGCTCTGTGCTGTCGTGTCTCTGGACTCGATCACATGATCCGCTCTGTGCCGTCGTGTCTCTGGACTCGATCACATGATCCGCTCTGTGCTGTCGTGTCTCTGGACTCGATCACATGATCCGCTCTGTGCTGTCGTGTCTCTGGACTCGATCACATGATCCGCTCTGTGCTGTCGTGTGTCTGGACCGACTCGATCACATGATCCGCTCTGTGCTGTCGTGTCTCTGGACTCGATCACATGATCCGCTCTGTGCCGTCGTGTCTCTGGACTCGATCACATGATCCGCTCTGTGCTGTCGTGTCTCTGGACTCGATCACATGATCCGCTCTGTGCTGTTGTGTGTCTGGACCGACTCGATCACATGATCCGCTCTGTGCTGTCGTGACTCTGGACTCGATCACATGATCCGCTCTGTGCCGTCGTGTCTCTGGACTCGATCACATGATCCGCTCTGTGCCGTCGTGTCTCTGGACTCGATCACATGATCCGCTCTGTGCCGTCGTGACTCTGGACTCGATCACATGATCCGCTCTGTGCCGTCGTGTCTCTGGACTCGATCACATGATCCGCTCTGTGCCGTCGTGTCTCTGGACTCGATCACATGATCCGCTCTGTGCCGTCGTGTCTCTGGACTCGATCACATGATCCGCTCTGTGCCGTCGTGACTCTGGACTCGATCACATGATCCGCTCTGTGCCGTCGTGTCTCTGGACTCGATCATATGATCCGCTCTGTGCTGTTGTGACTCTGGACTCGATCACATGATCCGCTCTGTGCTGTCGTGTCTCTGGACTCGATCACATGATCCGCTCTGTGCTGTCGTGTCTCTGGACCGACTCGATCACATGATCCGCTCTGTGCTGTCGTGTCTCTGGACCGACCCGATCACATGATCCGCTCTGTGCTGTCGTGACTCTGGACTCGATCACATGATCCGCTCTGTGCTGTCGTGTCTCTGGACCGACTCGATCACATGATCCGCTCTGTGCTGTCGTGTGTCTGGACCGACTCGATCACATGATCCGCTCTGTGCTGTCGTGTCTCTGGACCGACTCGATCACATGATCCGCTCTGTGCTGTCGTGACTCTGGACTCGATCACATGATCCGCTCTGTGCTGTCGTGTCTCTGGATGGACTCGATCACATGATCCGCTCTGTGCTGTCGTGACTGGACTCGATCACATGATCCGCTCTGTGCTGTCGTGTCTCTGGACTCGATCACATGATCCGCTCTGTGCTGTCGTGTGTCTGGACCGACTCGATCACATGATCCCCTCTGTGCTGTCGTGACTCTGGACTCGATCACATGATCCGCTCTGTGCTGTCGTGACTCTGGACTCGATCACATGATCCGCTCTGTGCTGTCGTGTCTCTGGACTCGATCACATGATCCGCTCTGTGCCGTCGTGTCTCTGGACTCGATCACATGATCCGCTCTGTGCTGTCGTGTGTCTGGACTCGATCACATGATCCGCTCTGTGCTGTCGTGTCTCTGGACTCGATCACATGATCCGCTCTGTGCTGTCGTGTCTCTGGACTCGATCACATGATCCGCTCTGTGCTGTCGTGTGTCTGGACCGACTCGATCACATGATCCGCTCTGTGCTGTCGTGACTCTGGACTCGATCACATGATCCGCTCTGTGCCGTCGTGTCTCTGGACTCGATCATATGATCCGCTCTGTGCTGTTGTGACTCTGGACTCGATCACATGATCCGCTCTGTGCTGTCGTGTCTCTGGACTCGATCACATGATCCGCTCTGTGCTGTCGTGTCTCTGGACCGACTCGATCACATGATCCGCTCTGTGGCGTCGTGTCTCTGGACTCGATCACATGATTCGCTCTGTGCCGTCGTGACTCTGGACTCGATCACATGATCCGCTCTGTGCTGTCGTGACTCTGGACTCGATCACATGATCCGCTCTGTGCTGTCGTGTCTCTGGACTCGATCACATGATCCGCTCTGTGCTGTCGTGTCTCTGGACTCGATCACATGATCCGCTCTGTGCTGTCGTGTCTCTGGACTCGATCACATGATCCGCTCTGTGCTGTCGTGTGTCTGGACTCGATCACATGATCCGCTCTGTGCTGTCGTGTCTCTGGACTCGATCACATGATCCGCTCTGTGCTGTCGTGTCTCTGGACTCGATCACATGATTCGCTCTGTGCTGTCGTGTCTCTGGACTCGATCACATGATCCGCTCTGTGCTGTCGTGACTCTGGACTCGATCACATGATCCATTCTGTGCCGTCGTGTCTCTGGACTCGATCACATGATCCGCTCTGTGCTGTCGTGTCTCTGGACTCGATCACATGATTCGCTCTGTGCTGTCGTGACTCTGGACTCGATCACATGATTCGCTCTGTGCTGTCGTGTCTCTGGACTCGATCACATGATCCGCTCTGTGCTGTCGTGTCTCTGGACTCGATCACATGATTCGCTCTGTGCTGTCGTGTGTCTGGACCGACTCGATCACATGATCCGCTCCGTGCTGTCGTGTCTCTGGACTCGATCACATGATCCGCTCTGTGCTGTCGTGACTCTGGACTCGATCACATGATCCGCTCTGTGCTGTCGTGACTCTGGACTCGATCACATGATCCGCTCTGTGCTGTCGTGTCTCTGGACTCGATCACATGATCCGCTCTGTGCTGTCGTGACTCTGGACTCGATCACATGATCCGCTCTGTGCTGTCATGTCTCTGGACTCGGTCACATGATCCGCTCTGTGCTGTCGTGACTCTGGACTCGATCACATGATCCATTCTGTGCCGTCGTGTCTCTGGACTCGATCACATGATCCGCTCTGTGCTGTCGTGTCTCTGGACCGACTCGATCACATGATCCGCTCTGTGCTGTCGTGTCTCTGGACTCGATCACATGATCCGCTCTGTGCCGTCGTGTCTCTGGACTCGATCACATGATCCGCTCTGTGCTGTCGTGACTCTGGACTCGATCACATGATCCGCTCTGTGCTGTCGTGTCTCTGGACTTGATCACATGATCCGCTCTGTGCCGTCGTGTCTCTGGACTCGATCACATGATCCGCTCTGTGCTGTCGTGACTCTGGACTCGATCACATGATCCGCTCTGTGCTGTCGTGTCTCTGGACTCGATCACATGATCCATTCTGTGCCGTCGTGTCTCTGGACTCGATCACATGATCCGCTCTGTGCTGTCGTGTCTCTGGACCGACTCGATCACATGATCCGCTCTGTGCTGTCGTGTCTCTGGACTCGATCACATGATCCGCTCTGTGATGTCGTGACTCTGGACGGGAGCTGTGGCGGTTTACGTGACACTAACTTGAATCCAGACTTCATTCGCCCCAATGGAAAGTATTTACACTGTCTGAATCATTTCCCTATCTCCTATATAGTGCACTATGTGCCATTCACCTTGTAGAAAATAGTAAATGTTTGAACAAGTGACTGTTGCAGCGTCAATTTATACTATAGGGGGCGTGGCTTCAGATTCTAGAGAGCATTTGATTGGACAGAAAATCTGATGAGAAGCTGAAGTGCAGAGGGATGTCATCAAAATCATTGATGCATTTTGGCGGAAGTGTTGTGTTTTGAACGCTTATATTTTCTAAAGGCAAATTTTGTCAATGTTTTGGAGCGCACTTGCTGATAGATAAGTAAGGCTAACATATTCATACTAAAAGCCCAAAAACTTCAATGGTGGGGACGTTGAAGTCATGTGACCCTAGTTAATTTATAGCCTACGTCTAGCTTTTTCCTTGTATTTAGGGTTCAAAATTCATAAAAGTTGTGTTCATTTCTGAAGATTATCATCTTTCTAAAGATTCTGCAAAAATGCTCTATTTCTCTTCCACAGAGAGAGTAACAGCACATGGGTTTGGACGACATGAGGGTGAGTAAATATGACAGAATTTGTAGTTTTGGGTGAGTTATTCGTTTATTACCGGCAAGTGCTCCCAAAGCAGCCGCTTTAATAACACAAACGTCTCTTTCCATTCAGCAGGAGGAGTGTTATATAGAGCGTGTGTAAAATTGCATGCGGTTTAAATGCATTGACTGGATTCACTGCATATGTATTTGTGTAATATCATCAAGCAGCTGTGATTGAGGAGCGAAAGCCATTTCATTCAGCCATGTTTGTGTTTGTGTAATCATTACTTCCTTTTGGAAGCGCACGCCTGATGGACTGATAACGAGGGTCATTATAACTCAGCCGTCGAATTACACAACAACCAATCAAAATGCTGAATGAGGGCATGGAATTTACAGCGTTCTCACTATCACTGTCGCTCTCTCAATTTGTGCGTCCTCTCTCCTGATCTCTCAAGAGAGGTGTGTGTGTGTGTGTGTGTGTCTTCTCATTTCAGAAAGAAGCCTGGCATTACTGTGAGGTGCCTGACCCTAATGTCATGAATATTCATGAGCGTATACTATCTGTCAACCAATGCCCTGTCATTGTCATCTTTATCAGCGTGTGTGTCATTTCGCTGGCACTGGTTTGGAGAGGCCGGATTTGTAATTATGTTGTTCAAAAGGAACAAAGGGGCAGTCGTGGCCTAATGGTTAGAGAGTCGGACTTGCAACCCAAAGGTTGCGGGTTCGAGTCTCAGGTCCGGCAGGAATTGCTCAATACCCTCAATACCACAACTGAGGTGACCCTTGAGCAAGACACCGAACCCCCAATTGCTCCCCGGGCGCCGCAGCAATATGCCCACTGCTCCGGGTGTGTGTTCACTACTGTGTGTGTGTGTGCACTTGGATGGGTTAAATGCAGAGCACAAATTCTAAGTATGGGTCACCATACTTGGCCACACATCACTTCACTTTCATTTTCAATCCTGGGCACAAGGACACCAGGTTATACGAAACCTGCACTTTTTGTTAAACTAGAAGTTATTACATACATTTAAAGGGGTCATATCATGACAAGCTGATCTTAAGAAAAGGAAACTTTTTTTGTATTAACATGTATAACCTGTATTAACACGACCTCAGAAGAGAAATATGATATGACCCCGTAAAAACAATAAGGAATATATCTATATTTTTATTACATTTAAATAATCAAATATACTATATGTATGTCATATATAAATATATTTAAATATACTCTAATTATTTAATTTCAATAGAATATATTTAAATTAATATGTAAATAATTGCATTCATTATTTAAATATATTAATGTATGACAGTACATTTAAATATGTAAATGTTATAAAGTATTTAAAAACATATTTAAGTTATTTAAATAAATATCTGTGCTATATCATATATAAATATATTTAAATACACTCTAATTATTTAATTTAAATTGAATATTTTTAATGAATATTTAAATAATTGCATTTATTATTTAAATATATTAATGTATGACAGTACATTTAAATACATAAATGTTACAAAATATTTTAAAATATATTACAATTAATTATTACTTGTATTGTATATAAATATATTTGATTATACTCTAATTATTTAAAACAATAATTTAAATATATTTAAGTAATTACATTTACTATTTTGTATAGTACATTTAATTATAGATATTTAAATATATTATATATTTAATTATTTAAATAATTATTTGAATATAATATAGTACATAATTAAATGTACTATTATATATAAATGTAATATTAATTAAATTGAATTACAATTAATATTACTATATCATCATTATTATTATATTCAAATATATTATAGTTCAATTAAAATAAAATATATAGTATATTTTAATTAAAATAATTAATGGTTGATAAGGAAAACATATGGGAAACATAGAGAAACTGAGAAAAATAGAAGATATATTTTTCTCCTCTATCATTTCCTGGCTGACCGTACAACATGCTACGCACATACACAAGCGCTGTCCGTCCACACCTTCAGACATAGATAAATGGCCGCTGTACCTGAAACAAATTGTCCCAGGTTAAAGAGAAGGCGTTTGTAAGGGCGTGTAGAGAGGTCATTCTACTCTGCGTCTCTGCGGTATTGCTGACAGTCACTTTACTTCAGCCAGCATATATTTCACACAAGGATTTCTCATTCAGAAATTATAATAATAAATATAGCTGCAAGCAGTCATTATCGGGGCCAAGCGCAAAGAAGAAGACAAGACTGGCTGACAATGTCAGATCAACTGCAGCAATGAGCAATTAAAGACCTATTAAGGTGATTTTAGGCAAAATGGCTGTAAAATGATAAATACAGTCAATAATAATGATTTAATGATTTATCACTTTCAACCAATAGGTGGCACAGTTACAAAATCGATGTGGTGTGGTCAGAATAAGGGAACAAGGACGCATGCAAAGATTGGTGTCAATATATCAAAGCAGGGTGTCAATATAGTGTCATTATGTCATTGCAGAGATATAGCCTCAAGAGGCCTTTTCATTATAAGTATGGACCACATGGCGGTGCTGTTTTGAAACCTTTTAAGTACCTTAAAGGCATGATGCTGATGGCACAAACCAAGTTTCGTAATGATACAACAATTAATTTGTAAAGTATAGCATTTTATATCATTATACTGCATTGTAGTCAATGGGTATTTCATGTTTTGTTCTATTACAGCGCCACCAAGTGGCACAATCCAAGTGTCCTCAGAGTGAGCCCATACATGTGTGTGTGTCAATTTTGGTGAAAATATCTCATTTCGTTTTGGAGTTATAGACATTTATATGGAAAAACACATGAAAAATGACTGACACCTGACTTTGATTGAATTTTACTCCCCCTTACTATCAATATTTTGACATTTGGGCAATAGTGCTTTCCTACCGACCTATGTTTCCGAGCTTCTGACACTGGTTTCGTCTCGATCGGACTAGCGGTTTCGAAGATATCAGCTAACGTTTTTTAAGCGCTAAATTTAAACGCTGCATAAACCATAGGCTGAAACTTGACAAATCTGGTATCGTTGGACTCGACAAGGATTCAGGAGACTAAAAAAGTTAGTCCCATGAAAATAAGTCAACCCCACCCAAAGTTATAAGCATTTGGAAACAAAAAAATCCACTAGTTGGCGATGTTTTGAAACTTCTCAGGCTACTTCAGGGCATCATGCTGATGACCAATACCGAGTTTCTTAACAATGCGTTCATAAAATACAGCATTTTAGCATAATTTAGATAATTCAAAATGTCCGACAGTCAAATTGGCCTATATGGTAAAATTGGATATCCTACGACTCGGCATGCCGTCCTGAATCTAACGAGACCATGATTTTATGATTTTTGGACAAACGGTTCAAAAGTTATAAGCAAAAATAGCCATTTTTCGTATCTCCGGACCAGTAGAGTGGCGCTGCGCCGAAACGCTGCATGTTGCCTCAGGTCATGTTTGTGATAACTTGTACCAAGTTTGGTTTGAATACGATAAAGCATTGCAGAGATATAGCCTTAAGTGTGTTTATTGAAAACGATTTGACGAATCAACTTGAATTCCATGTTTTTTGTCAACATGGTCTGAAGATGATCTGGTTTAATTTTCATGCAAATTGGATGAACCGTCTAGGACGAGTTCGCAAAAGTAGGTTATATTTTCATATACAGGAATATTTTCATGACGGAAAATGACGTCATATTGTGCGTTCGAATCGGCTTGAGCCAAGGAATCGGAGGAACAAAGAAATTTGTTTCTAGCCCTTATGGTTCAAAAGTTATTATAAAGATGAGTAACTTTGGGCAGGTGGTGGCGCTAGAGGGATTGAGTTAGAGACTCCAAATTTGCTATGTTGACACTTTAGACTGTTCTCTATGAGTGTGCCAAACTTTCATAACTTTCCCGCAAATGGTTCTATGGGCTGCCATAGACTGAAGAAGAAGACGACGAAGAAGAAGAAGAAGCAGCAGCAGCACATAGCCCCGGGGCATTGGGCTTTGCGAGCCCTGGCCCATATCTTTACAAGTCCGAGTCTGATCACGAATGAACACCTCAAATAAAGGATTCTCCAGCCTGTGACAGCGTGCTAACGTATGTTAAGTTAGACACGTACACATAATCAATATGAGCTGTAACAATGCAATACTATCACATATAAAAAACATGTTTTACTCACATAAGTGTGTGTTGCACCGTTCCTGTCGGATCCAATATAGAAGGCACAGCATTGTGTTTTAATCTCAATATGTCTGCAAATCCAGTCTCGACCTGTGTCTTGTTTACAAACGAATCCGCGGTGAAATGAAGCAAAAAAACGTGCAATGTCTTACGCACGTTAGCTGGAACCGGCATGTTTATTGCTCGGTAGTGCGACCCGTTTAGCTCCACGAGTCGGTGGGCGGGCTTGAGGCGGTGCTTCAGCATCCTATGAGGTCAGTGGTCGACATATTCTGAGATCTCTCGTTTTCTGGGCCTGGTGTCAATAAAAGCTTTTCTTTGACTAACAAGGACATTTTCATCTCCGAAACTTACAGGATATTCTTATATCACGATTAACTTTTATATATCAAAGGCTAAATGAAAAGTTGATTTCTCAATTCATGACCCCTTTAATTATATTTTAATGAATAATCCAACAAAACCACTCTCCCAATGTGTTAGAGTTCTGTGAACCATCCCCCAAAACTGCAACGAACACCCCTGCAGAACCAGGCCTCTGGTTATCATCTGATAAGTTTGGTTTTACGACCAAAAGTAATGTGAAAGAGTCAACTCTCACTCCATTTCCCTATTGAAACACCCATAAAAAAGGACATAGAAGAAAACCTTCTATGAAGGAACATGCATACCTCCAGGACATTTTGTGTTTGATTATTACTGTCGGTAACACTTTAGAATAATGGTCATTAGTTAACATTAGTTAATGTATTAACTAACATGAACTAACCATGAGCAATACATTTGTTACTGTATTTGTTCATCTTTGTTAACGTTAGTTAATATAAATCCAGCTGTTCATGGTTTGTTCATGTTACAACCCCAAATCAGAAAAAGTTGGGACAGTATGGAAAACGCAAATAAAAAACAAAAGAAGTGATTTCTAAATTTACTTTGACTTGTATTTCATTGCAGACAATATGAACACAAAATATTTCATGTTTTGTCTGGTCAACTTCATGTCATTTGTAAATATGCATCCTTTCCTGTCATTCAGACCTGCAACACATTTAAAAAAAAGTTGGGACAGTAAAGCATTTACCACTTTGTAATGTTGCCATTCCTTTTCACAACACTTAAAAGACGTTTAGGGACTGAAGACACCAAGTGATGAAGAGTTTCAGGTGTAATTTTGTCCCATTCTTCCTGCAAACAAGTCTTAAGGTGGGCAACAGTACGGGGTCTTCGTTGTCGCATTTTGCGCTTCAAAATGCGCCACACATTCTCTATTGGAGACAGGTCAGGACTGCAGGCAGGCCAGTCAAGTACCCGTACCCTCTTCCTCCGCAGCCAGGACTTTGTAATGTGTGCAGAATGTGGTTTTGCATTGTCTTGTTGAAATATGCATGGACGTCCCTGGAAAAGATGTCTTCTTGAAGGCAGCATATTATGCTCCAAAATCTCTATGTACTTTTCAGCATTAATGGTGCCTTCACAGAAGTGCAAGTTACCTTTGCCAAGGGCACTGACACAACCCCATACCATGACAGACCCTGGCTTTTGGATTTGTTGCTGGTAACAGTCTGGATGATTCTTTTCTTCTTTGGTCCGGAGCACACAGCGTCCATTCCTCCCAAAAAATACCTGAAATACTGATTCATCTGAGCACAGTACACGTTTCCACTGTGTGATGGTCCATCCCAGATGCCTCCGAGCTCAGAGAAGTCGACGGCGCTTCTGGACACTGTTAACATAGGGCTTCCTTTTGGCACAGTACAGTTTTAACTGGCATTTGTGGATGTAATTACGTATTGTGGTGCTTGACAAAGGTTTGCCAAAGTAGTCCTGAGCCCATGTGGTGATATCGCTTATAGATGAATGACGATTCTTGATGCAGTGCCTTGTTCAGCTTAGGCTTGCACCCTTGTCCTTTACGCACTGAAATTCCTCTAGATTCCTTGAATCTTTTAATTATGTTATGCACTGTTGAATGTGAAATATCCAAATCTCTTCCTATCTTTCTTTGAGGAACATTATTTTTAAACATTTCAATAATTTTCTCACGTATTTGTTGGCAAACTGGCGATCCTCATCTATACCAGGCTTCTTATCAAAATAATCCTGGAATAAATGGACCCGAATGAAGTCACCAGGTGTAAACACGCCCTATGTGGTTTGAGTGAAAGCGTTTACACCTGATCTGTTCACGATCAGATAGCTATCCGATCAGAGAAAACGCATGACCAGGTGTAAGCAGGCCCAAATATCTCACACCACTTATATCTCCAGACTGTGGCAAATGCGGATGTTTGCTAACGTGATTATACCCTTATCAAATAAATCAGCTTATGCCGTTTAAATCACAGCTGTTTTGCGTTGTCGCGGCGTGTTTTAATGATCAAAGTAGGCCACAGACTGTGGGAGGGGGCGGACAAGGAGTGTTGCATTAGCCAATGTTCGTGACACACACAGTTTGTGCGGCTGCAGATCCTCAGACTGTTGGTGGCGATAATTAAATTTTCCCCGAATGAGCACTGCCTCTGTGACACAGGGGTAACACCTAGAATATCCCTCTCTCTCTCTCCTTCAATCCATCTCTGGAGGAACAGATAGAGGCAGGGTGAAACAAATGTGTTTCATCAGGGGACCGCATGCCACCAAAAAAAATCCTATTTGTTCCGAGTTGCTCTTTACCGGCGCTGAAGCTGAGATATGGGTGGCGCTGGAAGGTCGTGAAATGACCTAATGAATCCTGTCCAAACTGCAAGCGAGACCTGCTTTTAGGCAGAGACTGCAAAGAAAGATTTCATCCAATGTTTTTTTTTTTTTTTCTCTTCTTCAGTAAATTGTCATGACGGAAATGATTCCCTGTGAGCTCTTTCGCTCATCATCTCTCCGTATTAAAATCCATGCGGTTGATTAAATTTTCTCCTGCTAATTTACTGCTGCACAACTTTAATATTCTTTAACCTTTCGTGATTAAAGTTTTCTCGGGGCGGGTGGATGGGGAACGGCTAAATCAAAGACTGTTAATCTTCATTCTTGTGTTATTTCCCGTCTCATGTAGCGTAGCGGGTGTTCGGCCGTCACACGTCAAACAGCAGCGTTGACATTGTGTGTGAGTGACCGTGTGTACTGTATGTATCGGGTGAATTGTTTTTAGGATCATGCTCACAATTTGTGCTATATTTCATATTTGAAACCATAAGTTAATGCTCTTTTGAGTGCATATCAAGAATTGCTTTATTTTTTACATTCTGTGGTGAAAGAAATGCCTCACCTCTCCTCGATAAACCACACAATCTGAGGTGTCATTTTGGTTCTAAGAGTAAAGTATGAGCACTAACAACGAGCCAATAAGCATATCTCTGAATATATTCTGCATATGAACCAGCGTTCTAATAGTCTGTGATTGAGGATAAGATTGAAGCTGGACCCGCTCATGTGACGTTGTTAAGCAGTTCGCATTTAGCAGCTTAGCTGAAATCTGCTGTGTCAGTAACCGAGGACCTTCTTCTGTTTGTTGTACTGATTTTATCAGCTCCTGTTCAGCAGTTTCTATCTGCACTAAACAAATGGGAATAACCAGCTTTGTAAACACTGGTGACATGAATTCAAATATGTGTAGTTAATAGCACTATGTCTGTGACAGATTATGCACGTTGTGTCCTTCCACAGACAGTTTATTTTAATATTGTACAGAATTTTGTTAAAAGATTTCTGTCATGACTACTCTCAGAGTGATTGGCATGGTAGTGGATGTGACCATTGCTGCTGTTATTGATGATGCTGCTCTTATTGATGCTGCTGCTGAGTCAAGCAGCTGATATATTGCTGCTGATATACTGCTGCTGATATATTGAGTCAAGATGGCGCCGAGGATGGCCGCAACGTCGCAAGCTCTGCTGAAACATTATAGTTTTTTGTTTGTTCTGTTTATAGTTTTTGTGTTTTTTGTCTTGGATGTTGTCTGCCTTACTACGTACGACAGACAGACACTTTTGGACATTGGTTCGGCAATCGCACACCGAAAACCGGACTTTAAATTCTTCAGTGACGAACCGCCGTTTACAAACACAGCAGCGGAGCTCTTTGTCTGGACGGCCCGACCGCGCAAACGCGGCCGGAGAAGAGGGAAGAGAGCTGGCGTACTCATTAGAGTAAGACGCCGCGCAAACCGACCCCCGCTTCCCAGTATTTTACTGGCAAATGTTCAGTCTCTGGACAATAAACTCTGCGAGCTGAGAGCGCGGATCTCTTTCCAGCGAGACACGAGGGACTGCTGCATTATCTGCCTCACAGAAACTTGGATGTCCGCTGAGATTCCAGATTCGGCCATCGAAACCACGGGGTTCTCCGTGCATCGAATGGACAGAGAAAAAGATCTCTCCGGGAAAAGCAAAGGCGGGGGTGTATGTTTTATGATTAACCGATCCTGGTGTGATCAGAGGAACGTACATTCTATCAAGTCTTTCTGTTCTCCTGATCTGGAATTTCTCATGCTTCTGTGCCGACCATTCTGGCTACCGAGGGAATTCACCGCGGTCATCATCACAGCTGTGTATATTCCCCCACAAGCCGACACAGACCGGGCACTAAAGGAACTGTATAGGACAGTGAGTGAGCAGGAAACCGCGCATCCTGACGCTGCGTTTATTGTGACCGGAGACTTTAACAAAGCCAACTTCAAGCGCATCGCACCCAAATACCACCAACATGTTAGCTTCAACACGCGAGGGAACCGCGTCTTAGATCACTGCTACTCTCCCTTCAAGGATTGTTACAAGTCCCTCCCGCGCCCACCATTTGGCAAATCGGATCACGCTTCCATCCTCCTTTTGCCCGCATATAGGCAAAGACTCAAAAGGGAAGCACCCGCCCTCAGAACCATCCAGTGCTGGTCGGACCAATCAGATTCTATGCTACAGGACTGTTTTGATCACGCGGACTGGGAGATGTTCCGGTCGGCCTCTGATGACGACATCGAGGTTTACGCTGATAGCGTAACGTGTTTCATCAGGAAGTGCGTAGATGACGTTGTTCCGACCAAAACAATTCGGCTGTACCCTAACCAGAAGCCGTGGCTAAATGGGGATGTTCGCGCGGCACTCAATGCGCGGTCCTCCACTTTTAACTCCGGTAACGCGGAGGAGCATAAACAAGCAAGTTATGCCCTCCGGAAAACCATCAGAGCAGCAAAACGGCAGTACAGGGACAAGATTGAAGGACAGTTCAACACCACCGACTCCAGAAGCATGTGGAGGGGAATTAACACCATCACGGACTATAAAGGGAACACAAACTCCACCGTGAACACCGCTGCCTCTCTCCCGGACGAGCTCAACACCTTCTATGCTCGCTTTGAGGGAACTAACACCGCCCTCGCGGAGAGAGAGCTCGCGGCTGAAGATACAGAGGTTAGTGCACTCTCCGTATCTGTCGCGGATGTAACCCGATCCTTCCGGCGGGTGAACGTCCGTAAAGCTGCGGGTCCAGACGGCATTCCCGGCCGTGTGATCAGAGCGTGCGCGCACCAACTGGCTGGAGTCTTCACGGACATTTTTAACCTGTCCCTCTCCCTGTCTGTGGTCCCCACATGCTTTAAAACGTCCACTATTGTTCCTGTACCTAAGCAATCAAAAACCACCTGCTTAAACGACTGGCGTCCTGTTGCTCTGACCCCCATCATCAGCAAATGCTTTGAAAGAATAATCAGAAACCACATCTGCTCTGTTCTCCCCCCTTCACTGGACCCACTGCAGTTTGCATACCGCACAAACCGCTCCACTGATGATGCCATTTCATCCACTATACACACTGCTCTCTCCCACCTGGAAAAGAGGAACACGTATGTGAGAATGCTGTTTGTGGACTACAGCTCAGCATTCAACACCATTGTGCCCTCCATACTTGACGGGAAACTCCGGGCTCTAGGCTTAAACAGCCTGTTATGCAGCTGGATCCTGGACTTCCTGTCAAACAGACGCCAGGTGGTCAGAATGGGCAGTAACATCTCCTCATCACTGACTCTCAACACTGGAGCCCCTCAGGGCTGCGTTCTCAGCCCACTCCTGTACTCCCTGTACACACATGACTGTGTGGCAACCCACAGCTCCAACACCATCATCAAGTTTGCTGACGATACGACAGTGGTAGGTCTTATCACCGACAATGATGAAACGGCCTACAGAGAGGAGGTGCACACTCTGACACGGTGGTGTCAGGAGCACAACCTCTCCCTCAACGTCAGCAAGACCAAGGAGCTGGTGGTCGACTTCAGGAGGAATGAGAGAGAACACCGCCCCATCACCATCGATGGAGCACCGGTGGAGAGAGTCAGCAGCTTCAAGTTCCTCGGTGTCCACATCACAGAGGAACTCTCATGGTCCGTCCACTCCGAGGCCGTTGTGAAGAAGGCTCATCAGCGCCTTTTCTTCCTGCGACGGCTGAGGAGGTTTGGAATGAACCGCCACATCCTCACACGCTTCTACACCTGCACCATAGAGAGTTTGCTGACTGGCTGCATCACCACCTGGTACGGCAACAGTACCGCCCGCAGCCGCAAGGCCCTGCAAAGGGTAGTGCGCACGGCCAGCTGCATCATCGGAGGTGAGCTTCCCTCCCTCCAGGACATTTACGCCAGGCGGTGTGTGAGGAGAGCTCAGAGGATCATCAGAGACACTAGCCACCCGAACCATGGGCTGCTCTCACTGCTGCCATCAGGCAGACGGTACCGCAGCATCAGAACACGCACCAGCCGACTCCAGAACAGCTTCTTCCCACAAGCAATTAGACTACTTAACTCCTGATCCATCAGGATCATAACACACACTGGACAGAATATCACTCAGCACAACCCACTGTAGATACACACACATTATATACACATTTATTTATCATACAGCATCTATTGCACTTTGGATTTCAATTTTTCAATCTGTGAATAATATTTTATACTATACATTGTATATTATTATTATTATTATAGCGTAATGTATATTGTTTAGTGTATGTTTAGTGTATATTGTTTAAAGTATATGTATATTGTAAGTATGTGTATATTGGTTAAAGCTGTGAGAACTACACTCACATTGTGTAAATTATTATTGTTTATTGTAGTGTATACTGTGCTGTGAGTAATTGTGTGCGCATCAGATGTGTAATCTGATGCTGCTTTAAATGTTGTACATGTCATGTCATGACTACTATGTTGCTCGGAACTGCACCTAAGAATTTCACCTACTGTTGCACTTGTGCATATGTAGAGTGACAAATAAAGTGATTTGATTTGATATTTTGCTGTTATTGATGATGCTCCTGCTGTTATTGATGATGCTGCTGCTGTTATTGATGATGCTGCTGCTGTTATTGATGATGCTGCTGCTGTTATTGATGATGCTGCTGCTGTTATTGATGATGCTGCTGTTATTGATGCAGCTGTTATTGATGATGCTGCTCTTATTGATGCTGCTGCTGTTATTGATGATGCTGCTGCTGTTATTGATGATGCTACTGTTATTGATGATGCTCCTGCTGTTATTGATGATGCTGCTGCTGTTATTGATGATGCTGCTGTTATTGATGCAGCTGTTATTGATGATGCTGCTCTTATTGATGCTGCTGCTGTTATTGATGATGCTGCTGCTGTTATTGATGATGCTACTGTTATTGATGATGCTCCTGCTGTTATTGATGATGCTGCTGCTGTTATTGATGCTGCTGTGTTATTGATGATGCTGCTGCTGTTATTGATGATGCTGCTGCTGTTATTGATGATGCTGCTGTTATTGATAGTGCTGCTGTTATTGATGCTGCTGCTGTTATTGATGATGCTGCTGTTATTGATGCTGCTCTTATTGATGATGCTGCTGTTATTGATGATGCTGCTGTTATTGATGCTGCTGCTGTTATTGATGCTGCTGCTGTTATTGATGCTGCTGCTGTTATTGATGCTGCTGCTGTTATTGATGATGCTGCTGTTATTGATGCTGCTGCTGTTACTGATGCTGCTGCTGTTATTGATGCTGCTCTTATTGATGCTGCTCTTATTGATGCTGCTCTTATTGATGCTGCTGCTGTTATTGATGCTGCTGCTGTTATTGATGATGCTGCTGTTATTGATGATGCTGCTGTTATTGATGATGCTGCTCTTATTGATGCTGCTGCTGTTATTGATGATGCTGCTGTTATTGATGATGCTGCTCTTATTGATGCTGCTGCTGTTATTGATGATGCTGCTGCTGTTATTGATGCTGCTGTGTTATTGATGATGCTCCTGCTGTTATTGATGATGCTGCTGCTGTTATTGATGATGCTGCTGCTGTTATTGATGATGCTGCTGTTATTGATGATGCTGTTGTTATTGATGCTGCTGTTATTGATGCTGCTGCTGTTATTGATGATGCTCCTGCTGTTATTCATGATGCTGCTGCTGTTATTGATGCTGCTGCTGTTATTGATGCTGCTGCTGTTATTGATGCTGCTGCTGTTACTGATGCTGCTGCTGTTATTGATGCTGCTCTTATTGATGCTGCTGCTGTTATTGATGATGATGCTGTTGTTATTGATGCTGCTGCTGTTATTGATGATGCTGCTGTTATTGATGATGCTGCTGTTATTGATGCTGCTGATGTTATTGCTGCTGCTGCTGTTATTGATGATGCTGCTGTTATTGATGCTGCTGATGTTATTGCTGCTGCTGCTGTTATTGATGATGCTGCTGTTATTGATGATGCTGCTGTTATTGATGATGCTGCTGCTGTTATTGATGATGCTACTGTTATTGATGATGCTGCTGCTGTTATTGATGATGCTGCTGTTATTGATGCTGCTGCTGCTGTTATTGCTGCTGCTGTTATTGATGATGCTACTGTTATTGATGCTGCTGCTGTTATTGATGCTGCTGTGTTATTGATGATGCTCCTGCTGTTATTGATGATGCTGCTGCTGTTATTGATGATGCTGCTGCTGTTATTGATGATGCTGCTGTTATTGATGATGCTGTTGTTATTGATGCTGCTGTTATCGATGCTGCTGTTATTGATGATGCTCCTGCTGTTATTGATGATGCTGCTGCTGTTATTGATGATGCTGCTGTTATTGATGCTGCTGCTGTTATTGATGCTGCTGCTGTTATTGCTGATGCTGCTGTTATTGATGATGCTGCTGTTATTGATGCTGCTGCTGTTACTGATGCTGCTGCTGTTATTGATGCTGTTCTTATTGATGCTGCTCTTATTGATGCTGCTGCTGTTATTGATGATGATGCTGTTGTTATTGATGATGCTGCTGTTATTGATGATGCTGCTGCTGTTATTGATGCTGCTGCTGCTGCTGTTATTGATGCTGCTGCTGATATTGATGATGCTGCTGTTATTGATGATGCTGCTGATATTGATGATGCTGCTGTTATTGATGATGCTGCTGTTATTGATGCTGCTGATGTTATTGCTGCTGCTGCTGTTATTGATGATGCTGCTGTTATTGATGCTGCTGATGTTATTGCTGCTGCTGCTGTTATTGATGATGCTGCTGCTGTTATTGATGCTGCTGCTGTTACTGATGCTGCTGCTGTTATTGATGCTGCTGCTGTTATTGATGATGCTGCTGTTATTGATGCTGCTGATGGTATTGCTGCTGCTGCTGTTATTGATGATGCTGCTGTTATTGATGCTGCTGATGTTATTGCTGCTGCTGCTGTTATTGATGATGCTGCTGTTATTGATGCTGCTGATGTTATTGCTGCTGCTGCTGTTATTGATGATGCTGCTGTTATTGATGCTGCTGTTATTGATGATGCTGCTGCTGTTATTGATGCTGCTGCTGTTACTGATGCTGCTGATGTTATTGCTGCTGCTGCTGTTATTGATGATGCTGCTGTTATTGATGATGCTGCTGTTATTGATGCTGCTGATGTTATTGCTGCTGCTGCTGTTATTGATGATGCTGCTGTTATTGATGATGCTGTTATTGATGATGATGCTGCTGTTACTGATGCTGCTGCTGTTATTGATGCTGCTCTTATTGATGATGCTGCTCTTATTGATGATGCTGCTGTTATTGATGATGATGCTGTTGTTATTGATGCTGCTGCTGTTATTGATGATGCTGCTGCTGCTGTTATTGATGATGTTGCTGATATTGATGATGATGCTGTTATTGATGCTGCTGATGTTATTGCTGCTGCTGCTGTTATTGATGATGCTGCTGTTATTGATGCTGCTGATGTTATTGCTGCTGCTGCTGTTATTGATGATGCTGCTGTTATTGATGATGCTGCTGCTGTTATTGATAATGCTGCTGTTATTGATGATGCTACTGTTATTGATGATGCTGCTGCTGTTATTGATGATGCTGCTGTTATTGATGCTGCTGTTATTGATGCTGCTGCTGTTATTGATGATGCTACTGTTATTGATGATGCTGCTGTTATTGATGATGCTGCTGTTATTGATGCTGCTGCTGTTATTGATGATGCTGCTGTTATTGATGATGCTGCTGTTATTGATGATGCTGCTGTTATTGATGCTGCTGTTATTGATGATGCTGCTGCTGCTGTTATTGATGCTGCTGCTGCTGTTATTGATGATGATGCTGCTGTTATTGATGATGCTGCTGTTATTGATGATGCTGCTGTTATTGATGATGCTGCTGTTATTGATGATGCTGCTGTTATTGATGCTGCTGTTATTGATGATGCTGCTGCTGCTGTTATTGATGCTGCTGCTGCTGTTATTGATGATGCTGCTGCTGTTATTGATGATGCTGCTGCTGTTATTGATGATGCTGCTGTTATTGATGATGCTGCTGTTATTGATGATGCTGCTGCTGTTATTGATGATGCTGCTGATATTGATGCTGCTGTTATTGATGCTGCTGCTGCTGTTATTGATGATGCTGCTGTTATTGATGATGCTGCTGTTATTGATGATGCTGCTGTTATTGATGCTGCTGCTGATATTGATGCTGTTGATATTTATGATGCTGCTGCTGTTATTGATGCTGCTGCTGTTATTGATGCTGCTGCTGTTGTTATTGATGATGCTGCTGTTATTGATGCTGCTGCTGTTATTGATTATGCTGCTGTTATTGATGATGCTGCTGTTATTGATGCTGCTGATATTGATGATGCTGCTATTATTGCTGATGCTGCTGTTATTGATGATGCTACTGTTATTGATGCTGCTGCTGATATTGATGATGCTGCTGCTGTTATTGATGCTGCTGCTGTTATTGCTGCTGGTGCTGTTATTGATGATGCTGCTGTTATTGTTGCTGCTGTTATTGATGCCTCTGTTATTGCTGCTGCTGCTGTTATTGCTGCTGATGCTGTTATTGATGCTGCTGTTATTGCTGCTGTTGCTATTGCTACTGTTATATATATATATATATATATATATATATATATATATATATATATATATATATATATATATATATATATATATATATATATATATATATATATAATTTTTATTTTATTTTTTCTTTCTTTTCTTTCTTTCTTTTTAAATGTTGGTTGTGTTTAGTATGAACTGAATTTAAACAAGAAATGTGTATTACCATTTAATAATTACCAATTTCTTCTCCATTTTCAGGGATCTAGGTGTTTTCACACATCAGCCTTAAGGGACCATGACAGGCGTCCTGTCACATGGACACAAGGAGTTACTGCAATATTTAAGGCGACTGCAGATAAAAATGCTTCATTATTAGTGTCGTGTCGGAGTGAGGAGGAAATCTCTGCAGATGGACACCGGGACAAAGAGCCTTCGGAGAGAGGGCAGTGTGGGAAATGCTTTACAGAGGTATTGATCACAGTGACATGACTATCAGCTGTGACTTCCACGGAAAAGGTCACACGGCTTGAGAGAGAATACGTGAGAAAAAGGCAAGGAATGAGGGAGACTGCACATATTCAGAAAACAAAATAATATAGTCATGGTTATTTAATATAGTCATATTGTAGTGACTGCTAGTTGGCATGTAGTTGCAAATTTACTTACAGCTATAAGAAGGTCTAAAGCGGATTATCGAAATTGTGTTACCTTATTTTTTTAATCTGAGGTGGAATCTTCCATATGCATATTTTATTCATGCATATATATGGCCCTGGTATTAATTACATCTGATATTAAGATGCGTTTTGGTCAATTGGATCACGAGTAGAGGAGGGAGACACATACACGTTTACACCTGGTGTTTTAATCCGTCTCTTTTGTCCACTTTCAACCACTTCTGTCCTGATTTCTTCGAGGGGAGGGTCTATGTCCGGGTAAATGTTTGGCTTTCGATCTAATGGACAAAATAAGCTCATGCAATTTGAACAAGCCCGATGGTCTGAGCCAATAGTCTCATGGGTAGCGTTTCGACATGAGTTTGAGTTCTTTCCCCATCTCAACCCCTCTCTCTTCCACTTTGCTTCCTGTCCTCTGTCCAGCTAAACAATCAAAATAAAGGCTTTTGTAATAAATACATCTTTTAGCATGTATGCATGCTTTTAAAGGATTAGTTCACCTCAAAATGAAAATTTCCTGATAATTTACTCACCCCAATGCCATCCAAGATGTCCATGTCTTTCTTTCTTCAGTGGAAAAGAAATTAAGTTTTTTTGTGGAAAACATTTCAGGATTTTTCTCCACACAATGGACTCTTCAATGGCAACCAAAATGTTGAACGTCCACATCGATGCAGTTTCAAAGGGCTTTGAAGTGCTTCAAATGGTACTGCGCGATCCCAGCTGAGGAATAGGGTCTTATCTAACAAAATGATCGGTCATTTAAAAACATTCAAATGTATGTACTTTTTAACCACAATGGATCGTCTTGTGCTGGTCTGCAACGAGCCAGGCATTACGTAACGTATGTGACCTTTTCAACGTAAGCATTTCAAAAGCCCTTTGAAACTGCATTGATGTGGACATTCAACATTTTGGTTGCAGGTCCATTGTGTGGAGAAAAATCCTGAAATGTTTTCCTCAAAAAAACTTAATTTCTTTTCCACTGAAGAAAGACATGGACATCTTGTATGGCATGGGGGTGAGTAAGAAATCATGGTGCAAGTCTTTAACCGAAGATGTTTCTTTCGAAAATGCACAAGACTGCGCTCTGATGCTTTATGTGAGTCAGCGTTTCGACTCTAATTTCCTGTGAGAGAGCGTGCATGTATGCGTGCTGGAGAGGTTTTCACCTCGAAAATTCCTCTGTGATCACAATGTTACAAATCAAAGCAGACAGCAATGCCTAGACCTATTACAGTCCCTTCATTCACCGTAATCCTGACTCATCTCACTTTCCTGTAAATCTTTGTCCTCGGGTTTATGTAGCGCAGTTTAAATCTTTGAAACCCACTGGGCGTGAAGCATCTCGTAAAACTGATGAATCTGCTATTCATGGCGGGATTGGTGAAGCCTTATCGGAGCAGCTGGGACGTGCTCGGGTCTCTCGTCAGGCCCGGATGTGTTGGGTTTCACTTCTCAAGGGGACTGGTTTGTTCTGCAGTGCAATGAGGTAAGGGTCAAACCCTCATATGTTCACAGTCAAAAGGACAAAAAAGCAAAATAGATGTGTTATAAAAGTAATATTCTGAAATAGTACATCTTCTGAAGCCATATGATAGATGTGTGTGTAAAACAGGAATGAGTGAGAGTAAAAGATAAAGTGATGGTTTGAAACCTTTTTTTTATAGCAACTGATTTCTTGCGTTTAAAGACCTAATCAAATATTTCAACTCAAGTCAACATTTCATGCCTAATTATTTACTTATGTGGCAAGGAGCCGTGTAATAAGCGGGATAATAATATCATAATAATAATATCATAGGCCCAGGGTGCGAACTACAGGGGAGCTCGGCTCCCCTTAATAAGACATGGGCTCGTCTGAAAACGTAATTTTGGAGGTTATTTTGAAGTGCAATTTCAGTTTTGTGTAGTGTGATCATCGTGGATTATTATGTGTAAAATTGCAAAAATATAATTCATTCATGCATGACGGCAATTTAAACCTAATTCACTTTCATTCATGCTATTCTTGTCATGAGCGTCAAGGTGTGGTGGCGCTCTGGTGCAAATTCCACTTATGTTTAGAACGTGTTAACTCAAAGATTCGTAGAAAACAATATAAACTAATATGGTAAATGGACTGCATTTATATAGCACTTTCAACAGACCCATGGCCATCCAAAGCACTTTACACACTGCCTCACATTCACCCATAGACGGCGGTGTCAGCCATGCAAGGCGCCATCCAGCTCGTCAGGAGCTGCTGGGGTTAGGTGTCTTGCTCATGGACACCTCGACACTTGGTCAGGTGGAACCGGGGATTGACCCACCAACCTTCCAGTTTGTAGATACCCTACATGAACCACTGAGCCACTGCCGCCCCTAGGCCAGTGAATATCCACTTCTTGGATTTCTGGAAGAACAGCAGAGGAAGCTGACCCCAGGCCTCTGTGGTCGATTCTGTGTTAAGGCAGGGCTCGACATTAACGCTTGTCTGGGACAAGTGGATTTTTTGAAGGGGCAAGTGAAAAATAATTTTACTTGTCCGACATACAAGTATCCTGAGTAAAAACGTCAAAAAAAAAACAAAAAACTATGGAATCACCAAAGTGCAAGAATGATTCTGCATTCAGTTAGTGTAAGTGGAGATCAATAGTGGATATATATAAAAACGAACTGCCGTTAACAAGGTTGTCCTGTTGAGGCTCCCGCAGCCTCTCGAGGACGAAAACAAATGAGTGCCGCTCATACAAAGAAACTCAGTTAACATACACGGTTAAAATTGTGTAGTTTTTATATTTATAACGTATGATATAGTTAAGCAACATCACACCAACAAGAGTGTTGTTTCTCTGAATACCATCACGACTGAAAATGACACTGATTTCATACACCAGTTCCATACACAATTAATGAACATTAAGTCACTTACATTTTAGATGCAATATGGACTGTTTTTGTTCTATTTCAGCAGTGAAAATAGTTCCAAACAAATATCGCAGCAGAACCGTAACGCATCTCACAGCAACAGCGTGTTAGTGAATGATTCACCGTTTGAATGAATCGGTTGAATCAAAGATTCAATTACCTATTTGTAAATGACCGCCTAATTCTTGAATGAATCAGCCGTTTGAACGAATCGACTCAATGACTCGCTCATTAAAATGGTCACCTGCTGCCACCTACTGGTGGTTTAGTTTAATCTTTCCAACATTTCTTATTTGTATATTCAAACATATTTAGATCAATCTCATTACATTATTTAATGTAGTTGTAATTTTTCAGTGTAAATGATTTAATTTGATTGGTAACCGCTTATAGTGTCTTATTCTAATTTAATTTATTGATCAAATTTAAGAATATAAAAGGAAAGCTGAAGCATATCCTATATTTAATAAGATTATGGAAAAATGCCCTTTACAAAAAGGTAAAAATATCACAAATATGCATATTTAAATATGTCAAAGCCGATTGAACACTGGTGAGAATATTGCTTCAGAATAGATTATATTTACAAAAAAAATCTGGACAAGCAAATATTTTACTCGGACAAGTGAATGACAGATTTACTTGTCCGAAGGACAAGTGTGTGAACAGGCTTAATGTTGAGCCCTGGTTAAGGTAAGGCATGTTATTCCCAATTATGTTGTGGCTGGGTTGATATAGGTCTGCGTGACTCTCGATGTCTTAGACCTAATTGAACGGAGGAATTATGGTATTCTTCTGTAGCCTGACGAGTAACTTTAACCGTTGTTCATGCAAACTCAAAGACAGCCGGATGCTTTGTTTATAGACTATGTTTGTTGGTGGCTGTTTGAACTATCAATTTGTGTCAATAAAGTGTAATAGGGTAAATCCTGTATTGTGATTTATCCTAGTGTACTGTTTGCATAAAGCAAGTAGTGCATCACTGTTATGTATCTTTGTAAGCCCCACCCCCCCAAACTCGCACACTGCATAGGCTTATGTAATAAATGGGATAAAATATAATAATAATAAGCAAGATGTTATCGCAGAATAAACCCCCTTCAGAGTAATGCAAGACCTGATCCTGGTTACCCTTTTGGGGTTTATTTTTGTAATAACAACCAGCTGGATTTACATTATCCCTTACTTGTAACATTATAAATGTCTTTACTGTCACTTTTGATCAATTCAATGCGTCCTTGCAGAACAAAGTATTATTTAGTTAAAAAGAAAAAATATTTTGAATACATATAACATGAAACTGCATTTTCAGGTCACGCCTCAGGCAACATCAAACATTCATTTTGTGTTGTAGTTCTGACTGGATTCAGCCGACCGAATATCTACACGGCCAGTGTTATTTTCACCTGGCTGTCAATAGTCCTCTGAAGTATTTGATGTATTTATGCACACTATGAATATTTTTATAAAAGGAAAGAGAGATGAAATGTTACGTCAGAGAGTAAACATTTACCTTTGATATGAAAGGCAGCGCGGTGCAGACGGAGCTCAGCTTGGTATCGGCCCCGTGTGAAAAGCATCTAACCAAGACGTTCAATCAATCAGACAAACGCTGTGTTCTCCAGAGGAAGAAATGGAGTGATAGATAATATTTGTTTGTGGGGAAGAGAGTACACTCAAAAAAACCATTTGATAGTTATTCCAGCCGTGTGGCAAACTTCTACAGTTTGCAGTTTTACAATGCAACCAAAATAGAGCACAAACACGGAATTGCACAAGTACATGCACAAAGACAAATATTAGATGTTTATCTTTAGGATATTTCTTGCTAGTTACATATGCTAGGCTCTTGAAAATAAATGTTCTTTATATGCGCTGATGGTTCCATAAAGAACCTTTAACATCCATAGAAATGTTCTATTGCATAAAAAGTGCTTTATAGAGGAAAAAGGTTCTTTTAGATTTTTCCTCACGTTTATTTTAAAGGTGTCATGAACTGGCTTTTTTTTTTTTTTATACTGTTGTCTGAGGTCAACTTATTACGTTCACGTGGTTTTTACATTCAAAAACATCATGAATAAGTAATAGGCTATTATCTACCCTGGTTTTGAGCCTCTCTCCTGGAACGCTCTGTTTTTATGGGCGTGCCGCACTGAAGACTTGGAAGTAAACGCCCACTGCTATGATTGGATAACAGTTTTGCATATTAATGAGTTTTGGCTCCCCCGTCAGTACATGTGGGGAATTGTTTTGAAAACGGCCAATGTGGAGAAACGGCAACCGGAATCCGCCCTCAGGGCTCACAAAAGGTCTTTATCAAACAAACACAATTATTTCTCTCTCATCCACCTGCAATTAATATGAATATAATTTTTTATTACTTGGCCCGCCCGATCGGTGGATATATCCGCGAACCGCGCATCACTAACTCACACACACACACACACACACACACACACACACACACACACACACACACACACACCAAGTACATGCATCAGCAAAACTTCACTGCAGACCAATCAGCATGTTCAAAACTTCCGCAACATAATCAGTAGAATCAAACGATCTGTAGCAATGCAATTCTATCAAAAATAAAACTATTGGCTACCATTAGAGTAAACGAGAACACACGCATGAAACCAATCAATGCATGATTTTGTGATTCTACAAAATGTCTTTTAAACTTCATACCGGTCATAAAGCAAAACTCTGGATAATAATTTCAGTGCTAAATACTCACCAACGTCTTTGTGAGATGAATATCTCTATTCTCTTGGGAATGTCTGTTTCGGTCTTCAGCACCTGCTGGTTCGGCTCTGCTCGCGCTGCCGCTCCCGCGCTCCGCATTTGAAATCTCCACACGGTTTTCCTCAAGCGCATTTTGCGCATGCATATACCGTTTTTCGGATGTAGGACTTGTTCATCCAACATTTCACTTGGACTTCATAGATTGACTGAGCACAATTAAATATGTTCGGTGAATATACAATTAAAATTTTGAGTGAAGACTTTAAGCTATGATTAGTACAATGCATCTTTTTGCATGGGGATAATTATTTGGAAGTCATTTAATGGGCCAATATGTAATGATCAATTGTCAACATTTTTCCCCAAATTTTTTTTTTACAGTGAAGGGTTAAGGGCGTCTACACCATTCTTATGCACCTATCATTTCCTTATGATTTTAGGGATAAGTTATGAGTAGGGTTAGATTTAAAAAGGAATGTTGTTCCAAGATCAACAAAAGTTGATCCAGGAGCATGTCTTGGCAAAATAATGGCGACCAACTAGCATGACAGAAGACATGCAAATAAACGCAATACCAATATAATAATATGAGCACCAAGTATTAAATATTAAACTCTAGTTCACACTGATACAGCTCCAGTTTAATGGCACTGCAAGTTGTGAGTGTTATAACCAGCATTTCAATTTAATTGAGTGCATGACATATTCATACAGCACACAGTCAGATTAATGATTACTATTAATATAGATATCTATTTTTTTGGAGTATTGATTTACACTAGTAAATTGCATGAGAGAGTGTAGGTTTCAATAATAACATGTTACATCTTGTCTCTCTATTAATGAAGAACAAAGTCCTGATTTATAAACCCTTCAGTGCGAACATTAAACAGTGCATTTTCATTCGATAAGGGCTGCTGAAGTGCTGTTGTGCATATTAATTGGATAATAATTAGCTCTCTTGTCTCTAATGTGCTTATGAAGTGACGGGAGAAGAAGGGTTGTTCTCGTTTAGTGCTCACTTTTACACTGCAGTTCCGATTTGTTGACCAGCTTAAATCTTTTCTTTTAAAAATGACCCATATCTGATACACTGCCCGACCAAAAAATAAGGTCACTGTTTGGATTTAAATTGGCAAATGCTTAAGAGTCAATGATTGGTTCATTATTGTTCAGTGATTTGCATGTTATATGTTTGGCAACAGTTCTCCTAACCCTCATTGATGGAGTGTGTAGCTTTTCATTTCTTAAACAAGCATGTATGAAGACACATCATGGCCTATTCCAGGAGGACAATGTCCAGATTCATCAGCTCAAGCTGTGAAAGAATTAAGAGTCATTTTCACACATGAATCAGCTCCTCTGAATCCAGTCCTGAAACTCATTGAGAGTCTTTGGGATGTGCTGGAGGAGACTTTACACAGTGCTGGACTCTTGCATTGGCAATACATGATCTTGACCAAAAACGAATGCACCTCTTGATGGAAATAACATCACAGCACATATTAATTTTTGGGTTTAAGTTTGCATTAAATTCAATGGACATCCCAGCTTTTACAAGCTTTTTGCTTTATGCACCATCTTTAAGGGTCATCAAAACATTGGGTTGAGTCTTCGCCCTCCATTGCACCATTGAAAAGAGTCATGTGATTGTGGTTGGTATCCACCTGAGTTGACGTCATTCGCCACTGTCGCTTTTTCAATGATCACGACTCCCATTGACACGGCAGATGTAAATGCACATATCAGATTTATATCAGATTGATTGTCACATATCAACACATATGAGGCCTGAAACCAATCTGAGAATATCAGAATCCATATGCTTTTTTCCTGCTTACAAGCCCATTTCCAATCTGTGTCTCATGGGGAAAAAATAAAGAAAACGAAATTGGATCACTTGAACCATGTAATGTAAATGTGGCTCGGGGCGATCGCACAGAACGTGTTTTTCCGGTTCGAAAACGCGAGGCGCACTGCACTGTCTTTATTGGTTTAACGTTTTTTTTCATTGAGAAAAGAGCAGTGTGCTGCTGTTTTTTTTTTTTTTTTTTTACGTTGCTAGGAAACCCCCGAATCAGCTGTGCTGTCAGTCTAATTAAGGTAACGGTCGCCACAACGAAAAGCCCGCCTCTCCATTCATTCAATTGGACAATAGAAAAAAAACGCGATGACGTCGGGTGCTTTTGCGCTCAGAGTTGACTTTTTTTTCAACTTCATGCGCTCAGAGCGCTCCTTCTAAAACGCGAGGAGCAGCAGGTGCTTAAAACGTGAAGCGCCCGGGGCGCATAAGCAGTGCGCATAATGCTCTCTACCAACAGAAATCTCGCTGCAAAAACGCGTTCTGTGTGATCGGGGCCTTAGTGTGCTGTTGGGTTTAAAATAAGTTTGATCGACAGCTGATCTGAGCAATCATAATCCGCCAAATCTGCCATTTTGTCAGACAAAGTAGTCAGTAGAGTTTGCAGATTAACGTTGGCGGACTAGAACTTGAAAAAACAGTGTTTACTGACGTCTTTCCCCGATAATTCATGTTTATTTGATACTATAAGTTAACTAGCCTGACGTCGTCATACTCAATTCTAGTCAGAATATGAGTCTGATACTGCTCCGTTGGGCTGTGATTATGGGGTGTTTCAACCGAACCAGGAAAGACCTCAATTGGATAGACCTACAACCCCCCCCCCCAGAGCTATTGGGCTTGTTTTTGGCTAGTTTTGAGTAGCAATTGGGTGGGTTTTGTTGTAAAAACTTGGCAACCCTGTCTGTACGCACGCTGAAATGAGTAACGTTAGAAGAAAAAGATGAGTGTAAACGATCTTTGCCGGTGTTGTAAAAAAAGAATTTATGGATACACAGAGTATCCTTAACCAACACGATCATCATTTCTGAGAGAAATAGTGAAGGTGAATGCATATACGAACAAGTTCTCCGTTTAGGATTAGAACAAATTCAACCCAAGCGCCTTTGATGACGTGGATGATTACGTTACTGTTGATCATCTGTCCATCATCGTCTAAAGCCCGCCCTGATAATTTCATTGGTCCGAACAGTTTCTGTTCGGGCATAATTACTTCTCTCCAGGCCGAACTGCCCGAGTTAAAATGTTGTGGGCGGGGCTAAGTTCGGCTGACATCCAGGCTATAAGTTAACTAGAAGGACAAGATGATCGGTTCACAAGCAGCTTTAACTGAGGCACTACTGCAACCTGTCACCACACATTAAAGAGCCCCTAAACGGTGTTTATTGTTTAAATTTCTTTAAAGAATGACAAATTTGGAGAGTTGTCAGTGTCCTCTTTGCTCTTTGCTCTGCGATGTGAAAACATGATGTGTGGCGTGAGAGCGCCATGGCTTGTCGGACATGGCAACAGTAACAGTAAATCAATTGCAAATCAACTTCAAAAGTGTTGAAAATGAACACACAAATGCTGAAAGACTGCATCAGATGGAAGTACCATGGTACTCTGATATATATCATGTACTACTGAATGAATAATACTGTCTTGTATTAAGGTATGTACATGGAGTTCCAAGGTAGGCTACCTCAAAAAATACCTTGACCTTACTTTAATATATGTTCAAAAAACATACAAAACGTACTCTGAGCTCTCTCGGCCACCGTACCTTTCACACCGGATGCGTAAAGAAAAAGCAAATATTTTATGTGCAAATAGTTCGCATCAAAACCATTCACGTCAGCAGCGACATGAATCTGCGACGTTTCAGAGCTCCAACATTCCCAAAAATTTGCGGCGACAGCTGAGAAAACACGGACACTTCCTCATTCAGTGAAGACAATACTTATTTAAAAGACCGAAAAGAAGGTTTTGGGTGCACCCAGTCTTAAAGAACAGAGAGTCGGAAGGGGAGTATGCTAATCTTGTACAGGAGCTAAAACTTTATCATGGCTGGTTCCGCACTTACAGTCGAATGTCCGTGGGACAATTTGAGGAGCTCCTCCAGAGACAGTAGCACCGCATCAGACGAGACGAACACACACTTCAGGAACCAATCGATCCGGAGCAGCCGTTTCCAGTCGAGTCACAATGTAAACATTAAAGTGCCACAGACGTTCTGAAGGAAACACATTCACTTTCTATAGTTGTGGACACAAGGTTTAGAAACAAATCAAGGAGTTTTAACTCAAAAGGTGATGTTATCGTTGTCTGTAGCCTACAGTGGGCAAACACAGCTGCATCTGTATCTGTAACTACAACTACAGCTGTAATCTCAAGAGAAATGCCATACCTGGCAAAGGTTAATGTTGATTGAATAGCTTGTGACATCAACTGGATATTTCATCATCTTAGTTTCCTTGTATTCTGTCGCCGCTAGAGTAAAAAAAATGGCATCGGAAAAAATAAACGCTGGAAGCACTCATTACACAAACAGCGGGTCAAAAAATACAACCATCGCACGTCAAAATCACGTCCAGTGTGAAAGAACCTTAAGAGAACTATTTATGAATATTTTTTCAGGCAGAAACATATGAAAACGCATCCTTCATAGAGAATGCAGTAAAATAAATGAGTAATTAAATCAAATAGCTGATTAAAATGTTGACAGTACAGATACTTATATTAAATACTACAAAAGTATTGATAAAAATAATCAAAAATGATTTATTGTACCCAATATTTTTGTGTGATATCAAATTTTCACCATTAGGCTGACAGCATGCTAACATCAAACAATGCTGCCTTAGAAAGCCCCCGACTATAATAGCTGCCTATTCTGGGACAGAGCACGAAAAGATGGTGACGTTTATTATGTGAAGATGAAAAATGGCTTCTTGTTGGTAGTATTCTTTCATTCTTCTAGGGATGATGTCAAGAACATGAAGAGAGTTTATGGAACCCTTCCAGGAAATAAATTGGAAGAGAAAATATACTAGCAGAGTGACAGTCGACTGTTGAGACACAAGGCATCAGTGCGTGAGAGAGTCTGCAGTGATGCTGCAGAACTGTGGATCCGTCCCAGCCTGCATGAGTCAGAGACGCGTGTCTCGCTGACGTGAGGGGGAATCGAAACAGCATGGAGATCTGATGAAGGCCGTTTCTCTTCAGACGGGAGGAAAATCTGCTGCACACCCAACAGATTTCACACACACACACACACATAGATAGAAAGAGTATGCGTAGAATAGTTTATCCAAAAATGACAACAGAGTGCTGCAGGGATGACATATTTTCATATGCCAAAACACAGAAATGAGCACTATCAGTTCCATCGTAATGAAGTTAATGGATTTTTCAATGGGTTTTTGGTTGAATGCCTGACATGAGGTCTGTCATGATATTTTTTTATTCTACGACATAAATACATCTTTTAAAGCTTTTACTTTTCTAACAAGTGTCTAAATGGGACTACAGACAGGTCTCATCATCAGTTGAACAGATAAACTCATCTATTCACCAGACACTCATCGCCTCATTGTTTTTATAATCGCGCTCTTGCAAACTATTATAAGTTGAACTTTCAGGGATTTTTTTAAAGGGGTCCTATATGCCCTTGATTTTGTTTTTGGGGGTGTACTAGAATGTTTTCATGCTTGATTGTTCAAAAAATGTATTATTTCTAGGGCTGGGCGATATGGCTGAAAACTGTATAAGTGTTTTATATCGGTCAATATCGATAATTATTGATATTTTTATGACCTATTTAAAATAAAGACCAGGAGAAAAATATTTTACATTTAACATTTTTCTTTTAAAAATGATTATATCCTCTGATTATATATTATCTATTATATATTATCTATACACTCACCTAAAGGATTATTAGGAACACCATACTAATACTGTGTTTGACACCCTTTCGCCTTCAGAACTGCCTTAATTCTACGTGGCATTGATTCAACAAGGTGCTGAAAGCATTCTTTAGAAATGTTGGCCCATATTGATAGGATAGCATCTTGCAGTTGATGGAGATTTGTGGGATGCACATCCAGGGCATGAAGCTCCTGTTCCACCACATCCCAAAGATGCTCTATTGGGTTGAGATCTGGTGACTGTGGGGGCCATTTTAGTACAGTGAACTCATTGTCATGTTCAAGAAACCAATTTGAAATGATTCGAGCTTTGTGACATGGTGCATTATCCTGCTGGAAGTAGCCATCAGAGGATGGGTACATGGTGGTCATAAAGGGATGGACATGGTCAGAAACAATGCTCAGGTAGGCCGTGGCATTTAAATGATGCCCAATTGGCACTAAGGGGCCTAAAGTGTGCCAAGAAAACATCCCCCACACCATTACACCACCACCACCAGCCTGCAAAGTGGTAACAAGGCATGATGGATCCATGTTCTCATTCTGTTTACGCCAAATTCGGACTCTACCATCTGAATGTCTCAACAGAAATCGAGACTCATCAGACCAGGCAACATTTGTCCAGTCTTCAACTGTCCAATTTTGGTGAGCTTGTGCAAATTGTAGCCTCTTTTTCCTATTTGTAGTGGAGATGAGTGGTACCCGGTGGGGTCTTCTGCTGTTGTAGCCCATCTGCCTCAAGGTTGTGCGTGTTGTGGCTTCACAAATGCTTTGCTGCATACCTCGGTTGTAACGAGTGGTTATTTCAGTCAAAGTTGCTCTTCTATCAGCTTGAATCAGTCGGCCCATTCTCCTCTGACCTCTAGCATCAACAAGGCATTTTCGCCCACAGGACTGCCGCATACTGGATGTTTTTCCTTTTTCACAACATTCTTTGTAAACCCTAGAAATGGTTGTGCGTGAAAATCCCAGTAACTGAGCAGATTGTGAAATACTCAGACCGGCCCGTCTGGCACCAACAACCATGCCACGCTCAAAATTGCTTAAATCACCTTTCTTTCCCATTCTGACATTCAGTTTGGAGTTCAGGAGATTGTCTTGACCAGGACCACACCCCTAAATGCATTGAAGCAACTGCCATGTGATTGGTTGATTAGATAATTGCATTAATGAGAAATTGAACAGGTGTTCCTAATAATCCTTTAGGTGAGTGTATATAGGGGAGAGCGGGGCACAACGCTTTTTGACTTTCTCAGTTTGTGTAAATCCACTTGGGGTTCAGGGTATTTATTGTTTCCCACATTAATTGCACACATGTCTAGTACAATTGTGTGGTTTTGTTTCATTAATACAGTGTATACTTTTTTCTTGATTTACCCCGAAAGAATGGAAGGGAAATGTGACAACATGCCCCATAGGTGGGGTACATTGTAACATGTGGTGAGGCTCAATGTAACATGACCAAATAACAGCTTAAAATCTTATAAATTCAAAAAAATATACACGACAAACTAAAATATTTTGTCATCAAAATACAATCATTAACTTTTTTAAATAAAATAATGGCATTTTTTAATCATTAAAAATATAAGCATTTTTGAGTTTGACTACAAACACATGGCTAAATACAGCGAAACAGCAGAGTTCAAAACATAATAATAATTAATAATTTATGAACATTAACTCTCAGTCATTATTCACACTTTTCTCATGGTTTCTCAAAAGAATTCATAAAAGTATAGAATATAATGGCATATTTCTAATAGGGGCTCATTGTAACGCAGTGTTAAAACACACCCCATCTGCACAACTGGGATGTAAATCGCGGCTCGTGTCTTCTGCTGTTAGATCAGCATTAAAGAACCATCTCAACTGTTAAATAACAGATATAAGATTACAATAATATCGGATTTGTCTTATTTTAAATAAACACAAAAAACAGAGATGAAAACTAAACTTAAGAAATTGACTTTTGCTATAGTTAAATAAATGTTCAGTGATATCTTCCAGAGATTTTGTTCATTTTGGCGCTATTTTTTCTCGAAATAATGTTGAAATGGCAACTAGTAAATACACTAAGTTTCGTCATCCTGGCATGTGTGGAAAGGGTTAAAATATGCGCGTTACAACTACCCCGCGTTAGGTTATATTATATATTATCTTCCTTTGATTATAATCCCCTCAGTTATAAAGGCAGAAACGTCAACAGAACCATGGAAAACACTCAAATAATTAATTTAAACAAGTCTAAAATCACAATCAACACTTAACAATTATCTCTTAACATTAAGGTGCAGTGCCTCCGTTATTTCTTTGTAACTCTTACTGTTTAGATGCTTTGTCATAAGGCATTGATGCAGAGTAACATTACCTCTCCATGTAGTTTCAAAGGCTAAATCCGAAATCGCCCCCTATACCCTTAAATAGGGCACTATTTGAGGGGACAGCCATTTGTAGTGGTGTCCAAAACGATAGTGGACGTTATTGAGCGCACTCATTCTATACCACTTTGCACCGCAATAACAAGAGTACAGCGGCTGTCTGAATTCACTCACTTGTTTTAATTCACTCTTTCAAGTGAACTGTATTAGTGGACTAAAGTAGGGAATAGTGATTTGAGGGTTTAGGGGCGATTTCGGATTCAGCCAAAGTAAAAAATAGCACACCGGCGAACGCGTGGAGTAAAAATAAGTCCCCAAACGAAGAAGGCTCGCGCTGCGGAGCCAAACGAAAGTATAAACAAGACAGTCTTGCATAATTTGCAGACAACATTGGTCTGACAACGGTCAGACTTATAAAATCCAAAAAACTGCCATACTGGAGAGGTGACTTGTTTTCCTGTTTTATCATCAATTTCCTCGCTCGCTGTGGCACTCGTTTTCCACTTATCACTCCACGCCGGTTCTGTTTACTAAAGAATGAATCCAAGAGACAACGATATGGCACAACCAAACCTAATACAGTTACTCCCTACGTTGCTTGGTTACCAGAGAGCTAGTGCCTTGTTCATGCAACCAAACTTGCTTCGCAACCTCGGGTTTCTTTCGATCGAAGAAAAAAACAATAATCCAACGTTTTTTATTATACGTGTCTATCGTGATTTGGGCTGGGCACCGAACGGCGATACTTTTATGGTATTGAACGAAAAATTATCTTTCAGTGCCAAATTTCGGTTCCAAAAGCCAAGCGGCTTTTATACACTTATAAAAGTGGATGCCGAGTCAGCAAAGTGCAACATATGCGATAAGTATTGCAACCAAAGGCGCAAAAGGAAAACTTTCTGTGAGACTTCACAAACAGCGTGAAATTTGGTACCGATTGACAGTGGTTAAATTGGGATTTATTATGTGGGGGGGCTCTCCCTAGGGGGATCTGGGGGTATGCTCCCCCGTGAATTTTCTTTTGAAAAATAAATAATTAAATGGCACTTTCTGCAAAGTTTTGAGCAAAGAAATTGAGGAATTGAGTCTTGTCCCAATATGTTTTTAAACACCTCTCGTCAATTAAAGAGGTTTACAACAGAATTGAGTGATATAAAGTTGCAGTTGTGAGTTATAAAGTCAGAATTGCGAGATACAAAAAAGCATCTTGATCTGACGCATAAACGAACAACTGAAAGCAATGGAGTATCTGCCTGTCGAAAAATGAAGCTAACGGGGTGTCCTGTGCGTAAAAAAAATGGCGCCAAAGGGTCCTGGCTAAGCCTCAATATGTGACGAGTTAGGGTGTGAGAACGTGTTAGTATATTTGATCAAATAAATGCAGAAAAATGCAGCAATAAATGTTTCAGAAACATTAAAATATTAACAACCCCAATATACTGTACATAATTGATTATTTCTGTTATGTATTTAGATAGAAAGAGTTCATGCATGGTGGAGACATTTTTAAGATGACCTTGATATTGGAGAGAAAAAAAATGGAGATTCTAGGGCAATGAATGTATGAGTTTTGTATGTGTGTGTGCTAATAATGACCAGTGGGAGTCTGAGACCTGTAGAACCAGGGAAAATCCCCTCCAAGGCGTCTGGCCGCACTCCTCTGTCATCAGGGCTGTGATGGCGTTTTTCTCTCTTTCTCTTCCCGAGGGAGCGAGTGACAGAGAAGGGATTAGAGAAGCCAACTAAAATGTGTGAAAGAAATGTACGGCAGACTTGAGGCTGCATCCCTTCAGCAACAGATGGGCTCCTAATGAACAATCTTCCAGCCAACAATGTGGAATGAGCTGAACCACGTCAAGGGCCGCACACGGAGACAGCAGGACCACCGAATGAGTCAGGGGGCCACCAGACTCTTGCTTCAGTCCTGGGTTGTTTTTCCAAAGAGGAGAGATGTCACTACAGGTGAACACAGGAGGTGACCTAAACCACCTGTCCACTCGTTTGGTATACTAGTGGCCACCTGTTTCCATGGCAACACAGTGTTGACGGGTCACCTCAAAAGTTCCCATCATTTTCACATGGCTGGAGTTAAAGCCCGTCCCCACCAATGATGATAACTATGTGACGTTTTAAATAGGCTAATCATTTTAATTTTATGAGAATAGGAAAGTCCACACCACAGCTATAACGATAACGATAATGACACAGAGGAACAATATTACTGGAATCACTTTTCAGAGTGTTTTCTTTTCTCCAGCTGATGAACGATAAAAACATTGACGGCCAATCAGAATCCATCCACCAATTTTTTATAAAGCCTATAGAAACAGAACAGTGAAGGAAAATCTAGGTCTAATTCTAGTTGGGAAATAATTAGTTTTTTGCAAATATGTGTATTAATTTGCATTAAAAATGCACATATGTACTTTTATTTGAATGCCTAAATTTTTTAAAACGTGAAACGTTTCTCGTCTCTTCACACTCAGTTAGGAATGACATTAATCACATAAATCACATTCAATTCCAAACAGACCTATTTGAGAAAAAAAGTTTTGTCGGTCGTTTAACATTTCTGTCGCAAAACAGTTCACATGTATTAAATATTTCGCTCACCTCACTTTTCTTTCAACATTAAACTGACGCTTCACGCTGGAATTCGCGCTTTGCTTCTGTGACCGGCGGTTTGATTTGATTGGCCATCTAAATTATTTTGACATTGATGAACGCTGTTATGGTGCGTTCACACCAAACGCGAATAGAGCGTCTGGAGCGAGTGATTTCCATGTTAAGTCAATGTAAAGATGCATTGACGCACGTCTGGAGGTCCTGTGGCACGATAGACGTGGTTAGGGTGGCGCGATGGACGCGATTTCGCCCCATTCGCGTGGCCAGTTCGTGCGGCAAATGCGAATTGAGTGTCTTGCTCTAGTGATTTTACTTGTTGCTTTTTGTGCATTAACGCATTTGAAGCGGAAAAATCTGAACTTTGGCATCTATTCGTGCCGCGTTAACCAATCAGGAACCTGCTTGCTGCTGTCACGTGGTGAACTAATGGAAAGTCAATAGCGGATGAGAAACCCAGCGTAATTTTAAAATACTACTGTTATTGTGTCACAAAATGTAGTTTTAAGACTTTTTCTGGTGAGAATGTAGTTGTTTATTTATAAAGTGATGGCGAAAATTTTATCTGCCATTTTCGGAGTTGTGAGATCCAATCGATCAGCAGCACTCAGCGCTTGTTAACCCCGGCGAGAGCAGCCTTTCCTCGGCCAGTCCTTCTGACGTCTGCCGCTGGCTCTGTTGTCTCTGTGGTGGTTAACCTCTTATGTGGCGTTCACACCGGACGCGATTCGCGCGAAGGTGGACGCTTGAACATTTTGAGTTCACTCGCTTCATTCGCGCGAATCGCGCGTGAAAAACGCGTGTGACAACTACACACCAGACGCGAATTCGCGTCATGGGCGGGGCTTCTGCTCTATATGAGCCTATATGAGCTTTTTTGTAAAAAATACTACTATTAATGTGTGACAAAACGTAGTTTAAAGACTTTTTCAGGCGATAATATAGTTGTTTAAAGCTCAAATCTGTGGTTAATTTATAAAAAGAGTGCCTATTTGAACATTTTATCTGGCGTTTTCGGAGTTGTGAGATCCAGGGGATCAGCGGCGCTCAGCGCTCGTGTACCCGGCGAGACCCGCCTTCCCTCGGCTAGTCCTTCTCACATTTGCCGCTGGCTCTGGCTCTTTTTTTCTGCTCCTGTCTCGTTGTGAAATGGCTCACTTGGCTCACAATGGCTCACAATAACTCACAATAACTCACTTTCTTCCAAGCAAGATCCTTTTTATTCCTTTTATTCCTGTTCCTGTAGTGATAGGATGATGTATTGTACAGCTCCGGGTCTCCACATACGGCCACCATTATCTTGTCCTCCATTGTTGTTGGGATTTCTGCCTCCGCTTGTAAATGCGTCACTACTAGAGCAAGCTCGTGATTGGTTAACGCGGCGCGAAATATCCGCCAAAGCGTTCAAAACGCGTTCATTCACGCGTTCAAAACGCTCAATTCGCGTCATTTGCGCCGCCTCAATCGCGCGAATCGCGCCGCAGAATGCCATTTCGCGAAAGGACCGGCCATGTAAACATTAGCATACTATTAGCGGTACTCATCTTTCATCTCCTGTCGTTCGGATCAGATCGGACGAATCCAATAAACACCCGCATACATCTCTGTGTAAGAGTCCACTCTTCAAAATGCATCCCACTTTTTAATCCAAAACAACGAAAAAATAGGGAAAAAACAAAAAATCCTTCGTTGTTTGCAAGGGAGTTTTGAGTTGGCGTAATCAATCATGTCCATTTTCAATGAAATATCGATTCTAATCCTTTTCTGGCAAACTCCCCCTGCTAGAATAGTCTCTCCCACGTATTATAAACCCTCCCTCGTCTCTCTGCTTCAATCAGAGACTCTCCTGGGATGCATCATATAGAGGAAGCGCTTTACAGGCTTGGTGAGCTGTCAATCATTGCGCCCATGGTTTTCGTTGGATAAAGGCACTCGGTGCCCAGCCAATGCCTTTCCAACAAAGGTTTGATTGATGGACTTAGTAACCAATCAAAAGGCATTATCTTGCGCAGTTTACGTAAGTAGGATTTGGTGAATACTGTTTGTGCGCAGTCTGCGCGTTCTCAATGGCGCAACTGCAGTGGAGCGCGCAGACTCTTACTGACGCTTCCCATCAGCTAAATTAGTTTTTTACACTTTGTAATCTCTGTAAATAGTTGCTTTAGTTTTTCAGTAACTGTTTATCCATTATAATTAGCAGTTTATTGCAGATTTATTTGAATGAAAAACTACTCTTTACAATAGCAAATGTTCTGAAATAAATGGCCTTTTTGAAATTCGCCTAGACTTTTCTTGACATAAAAGCTTACAGAAGCTCCATTACTGAGATAATCATCCTCATATTTGAATCACGACATGATTAGACATTCAGTTTTATATTTAAGTTATTTTCAGGCTCTTAACATTAAATTCTCATATTTTTTTCCCTAAGTAAAAAAACTTACATGTATATTTACATGTATATTACTCTGTTCCCATATTACTTTGAGTTATTATGACTCTTGGGTAGCAACATTTCAAGTGTCTAGTTTAAAATAAGACCAGATTTATGAATATAGACCATAGGGTTTAAGAGCTGCAGACATTTTCATTTGGGTATGTCGTTTTCAAAGAATTCTCAAAAAATGGGGCGCAGGTTAAGAGGTTAAACATGAGATATAATTCATCTTGTGTAGATCTCACGAGCGATCTTTGCTCTCATGAATCTATAATTTGTTGTCTACCAAATCGTTTTGACTGAGGGCAAAGTGAAGTTTCATAGCTTTATATTTTAGACTACTTAACTTGTAGCCTACTAGCGCTGACTTTGTTTGACTGAATTGTTTGCTTTATATCTTGTATAGCTTCTTATACCTTTTACTTATACTTTTATAATGGCTATTATTGATCACACATAAACTTGCATTTAACAAAAAAGAGACTGGGTTGTGTTTTATGTCATATTTAATTTTATTACAGTGATAATCATATACACTCACCTAAAGGATTATTAGGAACACCTGTTTAATTTCTCATTAATGCAATTATCTAATCAACCAATCACATGGCAGTTGCTTCAATGCATTTAGGGGTGTGGTCCTGGTCAAGACAATCTCCTGAACTCCAAACTGAATGTCAGAATGGGAAAGAAAGGTGATTTAAGCAATTTTGAGCGTGGCATGGTTGTTGGTGCCAGACGGGCCGGTCTGAGTATTTCACAATCTGCTCAGTTACTGGGATTTTCACACACAACCATTTCTGGGGTTTACAAAGAATGGTGTGAAAAGGGAAAAACATCCAGTATGCGGCAGTCCTGAGGGCGAAAATGCCTTGTTGATGCTAGAGGTCAGAGGAGAATGGGCCGACTGATTCAAGCTGATAGAAGAGCAACTTTGACTGAAATAACCACTCGTTACAACCGAGGTATGCAGCAAAGCATTTGGCCATTTAGCGACAATTTGGCCATTTCTAATTATTGGAGGGGACTTGTCCCCCTTAATGTCTATGGTGGTTACGGCCCTGGTGCAGGTTTATAATGAACAGAACATTATTCATGCATTGGTGTGGACACCAACAGGACTTAACAATAATGATGCAGGAACGATCGAAAAATTTCTTACTGCACCTTTAAGCCAGTTTAGTCTAGACTGAAGGATTAGTTCACCTAAATGGAAATTGCTATCATTTACTCACCGCCAGGGTGATTCCAAACCCATATGAGAAGAGTGGAAAATGTCCATAAAATATGCATACTATGAAAAAGTGTGCTATATTCCAAGGCTTCTGTAGTCATAGCTTTATGTGAGGAACATGAGTTTAGTTTTAGATGGGCATTGCTGGTCTATTACTGGCGCAATTTGGTTGTAGGAGGATAATGTTTGTTGATTGCTAGGGTTTATTGTCACTGCAATATAAAGTATTTAGGACAATATTTCAATAGAAATAGTCATCTGAATTAATTCCCTAATAACATATTATATTAACTAATAATGTAAATGAATGCGTTAATTATCACAATGGGTCAAAGCCATGCATTTCAACTTCCAGTTGTCCGCTTGAATGAATCATTAGCTAAAGATTTGCAAAGGTATCATTATGTTATGACTTTACTTGTTGAGGACAGTTAATTAAATGTTAAGTAATATGTCATTGTGGTTATGGCTTTTGAATTAATTCTGAATTAGTTAATAGTCATAACATAATGATACCTTTGCAAACCGTTAGCTAATGACTAATTAAAGTGGACAACTGGAAGTTGAAATGAATGGCTGTCCAATTTACACTATTAGTTAATATAATATGTTATTAGGGAATTAATACAATATGACACATTTAACTAATAACAATTTAATGATTATTTAATCTATGAATCCTATAGATTGTTCATTAGTTTCTGATGCAGTAATCATTAATAAATGGTTTAGTTCTTCATGAGTCATACATTAACTCATGATTATCTGTGCATTAGTTAAGCATGAATTAATACATATTAGTGCACTCGTAATGTAAAGTTTTACTGCTCAGTCCATTTTTACATCCTCATTATGCTCATCATTGTGCTCTTATAAACGAATCTAACTCAAACATTCTGGGAAAATGTTTTGAGATAAAAACTGGAAGAGTTGTCGGAAGCTTAGTGTTGAATTCTTGGGTCCGTTCGTTTATAGCTTTTTACTTCTGGCGACTGCATTTAGACTTCAAAATGTATTGTATGAATATCTGAACATGCAATATATCAAAAGAAAGAACAGAGTCTCTGCTTTAAAAAAAGAACAAGAGTAACATTTTGAACAAAAAGCAGAGAAAATCGCATTATTTTCAAAGACTGCAAAGTGCATAACCAATGCTTTTATGACTAGTTTCTGCTCCTGTTTTTTTCCAGAGATTCTGTACTCTTTCAGATAATGTGTTAAAACTACCTTATAAGTAGTTAACAGTGAAAATAACATAAAAACTGACATGTCCGTCAATGACATGAGAAGCGTTGTTTCGTAAATGATGGAAATTTCCGGCAATGGTGGTGAAAACATGATCTCATATTTAATTAATAGCAATTCATATATAACTCTATCGATGAATCCTATAGATTGTTCATTAGTTTCTGATGCAGTAATCATTAATAAATGGTTTAGTTCTTCATGAGTCCTACATTAACTCATGATTATCTGTGCATTAGTTAAGCATGAATTAATACATATTAGTGCACCCGTAATGTAAAGTGTTACCGACTGATCTTATATATTCGGCGTGATGACATTTAATCTTCTCGTCAGCCTCTGTAGTCCCATTTAGCCACTGTGGCGAGCAGCGAGGCGGAGGGACCGTGAGAGCGGGACGAGGCCGCGCTCATCAGTGTGGATGGGCGCCAGCTGCGCACTGCAGCGGTCTCGTGTCTCACGGAGGAGTGAGGGAGTATAAAGGAGGAGCGACGTCCGGTCGCTCTGGGGGTCTGGGGGTCGAGGAGCTGCCCGAGGCGGTGGTGCTGGAGCGAGTGAAGATCCGGTGGAAGGTGGGGTGGCTGCCGTCCTAGAGGGAGCGGAGGAGTCACCGGCGTTCGCCGTGGGCCGGAACCTGTATCCATCCGCCGTGTAGGGGAGGAGCAGGGAGCGCGCGGGACTTGCTGCCGGCTGCCCTCGACAGGAGGAGCCACCGCCGGCCACCAGGGGGCGGAGGAGGATCGAGTCGTCCACCGAGCGTCCAGTGCCATCGCATGGCACCGCGAGGAAGAGCCTCTCGGCGGGCTGAGGACCGAGCGGCAGTGTGTCAGGGAGCCGGACTAATTTTTTTTCTCTCCTCTCTTCACTCTCTCGTCCGGTCGCTCTGGGGGTCTCCGTCTCCCGTTCTCTCGTCTCGCCGGCCCATATCCCCGGACGCAGAGAGATTGGGCTCCCCGGGGGGGGGGGGGGGAGTAGGCGTAGACGTGGGGTACGAGGGGTGTTGGGGGTATGTGGCGAGGTGGACGAGCGAGAGACATGGGAGTAGCGAGCGAGATCGGTGTGCGTGATTGAGGATGAACGTCACCTGCGAGGCACACCGGTCTCGAGTCCTCTCATGAGGGAGCACGGAGGCATATAAGGACGAGCGACTCCAGTGAAGGACGAGAGACGACCAGGCCTGGGATTTTGCATTGTGTCTTATTTACGTTTTGTTATGTGTGTGCGCGGCAGTCGTCCGCGAGGGGCTGCCGCTTTTACTTTCATTTTGTGTTCATTTGTTTTATTAAACTTGTTGAATGTTCGCCGGTTCCCGTCTCCTTCTTCCCATACGAACAAACTACGTTACAGCCACTTGTTAGCAACCGCCTTTTTCAAGACACATTACTGCTTCAAAAAAATTATGAGTGGGGTAATGTGATGTATTTTATGTCGTAGAATGAAACGTGAAAGTGTCTTGAGCTTGTGTTCCAAAAACCCAAATTCAAAAAACCCCACTGACTTCAGGAAGAGGGAACCAGAAGTCACCAATGTGAGATGGTGGTCCAGTGGGTTAAACCATGGAACTGATATGCAGAAGGTTGCTGGTTCGATCCCAGTGGTCACCACCAGTGTGTCCTTGAGCAAGGCACTTTACTCCATGTTGCTCCAGGGGGATTGTCCCTGTAATAAGTGCACTGTAAGTCGCTTTGGATAAAAGCGTCTGCCAAATGCATAAATGTAAAATGCTAACTCTTGTCTGCATTTTGGCCTACAAAACCTTACCAGCAGCACTCTATAAAAAAAAAAAAAAACTGGCGGGGAAAGAGTTAGCGTAAACACCACGACTTTGGTATTGGGATCGGCTGCTGACATCAGTTGTGTTTCTCTCTTCACAGTTTTCAGTGTAATAGTGTTTTATAATGCATCGTATTTTAGGACTTTTGACCTCCTCTGAATCTCTCAGTGCAGATGCATGAATAAAACATCTCACATGTAGATACTCTCAGTAACTCTGGGCCAGAAGACCTTCAGTGTTTAAGGTTGGCTAAGAGACTTAGAGGACCCTTAGATTGTATTGCAGATGAATTTTAGCGCAGTTACTACTTGACATTTGATTTTTAGCTCTTGTGTGCTGTGGTTAAAGCTGAAACCTGGTAATCATAAATCTGTGGATTTGAACCGTGTGAATCATCATTGGGTTTTTGAGCAGGTCTCTTAAAATCAGCATGACACAGGTCATTTTACTATTGTTGCGTGGCATATTTCCAAGTAAAATAGGATATTCAAAAAGAAAAAAAGTGTAGGATGGGGTGGTTTATCTCTAACTTTTGAAAAAAATAAGCCAAATGCCAAAAAAGAAAGTTGGTTTAAAGATGGGCGCACTGATGGATGTGCCGTAAGAAAGTTTTGAGTCAATTCTGATTTAACATTTGACTTGTTTGATTATTTAAGGATTTGAAATTCCAGAAATAGTTTCAAAATGATTGCATATGTCGTCATCTTCATTTTAAATCAGGTAGAAACCACAGAAAGCACCGTCCATCAGAATAAGACCCCATTAACCAGCAGTGGATGTTTCTTGCGGTGTGGTAATTTCAGCAGGAGGGGTTTAAATGCCTTTGGTTGCACTACAGTGTGACGTAAGACCCCTCTCCCGTTTTCAAATTAATCTTCTTAAAACGAGGCTGTCTGATTTGATATGCTTTATTATATAGAGATGAGGCTCTAGTATCTGCTCATTAGTGAAACGGATAATGATAACCACTCGTGCTCCCATACAGAGACAGTGACTCAAAGTGTGTGTGTGTGTGTGTGTGTGTTTAAATCTGTGTGTGTCTTCTATCTTTGACCTAAAGACACTGCGATGTCTTGCTCTAATCAGCTCTGCCTTCACAGCTTTAATGAGTTAAATGAACTCCATCACAGGCGTGTTTCATTTCTACAGCGACGGTATTACACTGAGCTTAAATCACAGAGTTCAGAGGAAGTTTATAATTAACAGATGTAGAAATAACAATAATGACCACCACACTAGGTCTGTTTGTTCATGTGTGTGCATGCATATTGAGTCCAGGTCAATACTAAATTTCATTTAAAGAAAATGTAGTCCTTTTTAAGTTCTTTTTCATGATGATTCTCATTACTATATATTTTAATTATGAATATATATTTCAAATGAAGCATTTAATTATACATTTTTCTAGACATATCATATCTTTTATCATATATAATATGTAAATGATAAACCACAAATGGAAAAAAACACTCCATTGGTTAAAAGTTATGTAAACAAAAATAAAAAAAAATATCATTTAAATAAAGTGTGTTAATTTATTTTGTTTCCTATTTATGCAGTAATGAGAGTGGAATTTTATGTAATGAGAGAGCATTTTAATGTGCTTAATTGCCGCATGAAAATAATATCACAATGCAAAACATTTTAATGGTCTTAAAGGGTCATGAAACCCTAAACAAAATTTTCTTTATGAGTTATGAGTGTTGAGCATCATAGAAGTCAATGTTACCTTACATTCGTTTTGATTGTTAGAGAAAACTAGTTAATTTTTAACATAACATTTTGCGCCATATTCAACTTCCGGGTTTAAATTTATCTTTGTATCAAAGTCACAGAATGTGACGGTTTCTTGTACTATAGTACGGCGATGACTCATCAGTGTTCATAATCATTCATGAGTCTGCATTGTCCTTATCCTATGAGAAGAGGCCTTGCTTAATTATTCATTAGTTTGCGTGTCCTTATCCTATGAGAAGAGGCCTTGCTTAATTATTCATGAGTCTGCGTGTTATTATCCTATGAGAAGAGGCCTTGTTTAATTATTCATGAGTCTGCGTGTCATTATCCTATGAGAAGAGGCCTTGCTTAATTATTCATGAGACTCTGTGTCCTTATCCTATGAGAAGACGACTCTCTTAATTATTCATGAGTATACGTGTCCTTATCCTATTAGAAGACGACTTGCTTAATTATTCATGAGTATGCGTATCCTTATCCTATGAGAAGAGGCCTCGCTTAATTATTCATGAGTATGCGTGTCCTTATCCTATGAGAAGAGGCCTTGCTTAATTATTCATGAATATGCGTGTCCTTATCCAATGAGAAGAGGCCTCACTTAATTAATGATGAGTATGCGCGTCCTTATCCTATGAGAAGAGGCCTCGCTTAATTATTCATGAGTATGCGTGTCCTTATTCAATGAGAAGAGGCCTCACTTAATTAATGAGTCTGCATGTCCTTATCCTATGAGAAGAGGCCTTGCTTAATTATTCATGAGTATGCGTGTCCTTATCCAATGAGAAGAGGCCTCGCTTAATTATTCATGAATATGCGTGTCCTTATCCTATGAGAAGAGGCCTCGCTTAATTATTCATGAGAATGCATGTCCTTATCCTATTAGAAGACGACTCGCTTAATTATTCATGAGTATGCGTGTCCTTATCCTATGAGAAGAGGCCTCGCTTAATTATTCATGAGTATGCGTGTCCTTATCCTATGAGAAGAGGCCTCGCTTAATTATTCATGAATATGCGTGTCCTTATCCTATGAGAAGAGGCCTCGCTTAATTATTCATGAGAATGAATGTCCTTATCCTATTAGAAGACGACTCGCTTAATTATTCATGAGTATGCGTGTCCTTATCCTATGAGAAGAGGCCTCGCTTAATTATTCATGAGTATGCGTGTCCTTATCCTATGAGAAGAGGCCTCGCTTAACACAGCAGCACACGTTGATTGATAGGCACTTCAAAGAGTGAGATTGCATTCAGTAAGTGAGAGATGGATTAATGGATCAAAAAACGACTGCTTTGTAAGAGTTTCTGCGTCGCATAAGTTCTCTTCAGTAGATCCAGAGTCTTCGAAACAAACGCGATTCATCCATACTGTGAGTGTAACCGCTCTTTACAGCCCATTAACCGATCAAACGGCTCATAAAACGGTGTCGTCAGTCAGTCTCACCCTCCACTTCAGCTTAACCACGCCCACTTTTATAGCATTTTCAAAACTGTGGTGAGAGCTGACGGCTGCTGAAACAGGGGGTTTCATGACCCTTTAAAAATAGAATATTAATAGCTTTTTTCTTTATTTCATTTGATTTTGGGGTGAACTATGAGATGTTCTTGACAGGTTGCATCACCCAACCAGTGGTGAGAAAATGTGTGAGGGTGAGTTTGACATAATTCTCTGCTTCCTTTAAAATGATCACTGCCTTCAATCCCATGATCCATGGTGCCATTAAAACAAACTGCTAATGAGTTAATCCTAATAGCGGTCTGCCCTTCCAAACTTCACTCCCTCAGTCCCCAAGACAAATGCAGCCCTGAAACTTTAGGATTTACAGCCGTGTCCCATAAGATACATATCCTGAAAATAAAACAGATGCGGTTCACCTTCTGTCCCACTGTAAACTCAAGGGGTCTGTCAGGACCTCCTGCCAAACCCAGAGGAGGTGCTGATGAAAACTGCTCTCAATTTACAGCTTTCAATTTCCATACTTAGTGAAGCGGCTCACTGTTGACTGCTCATTTTGCCTCTATTACTTTCTTTGCCATACATCTTATTAATGGCATGTTCCACCTTCAGTGGTCTGAACCGAGCCTGGCTTTGTTTCTACTGTTGATTCTGATTGGTATGGACAAGAGCGACTAATACGATTCACCTTTTACACAAGATATCAAGTCATACAGATTTAGAACGACATGAGCGCGAGTAAATAAATAAAGGAGAGCAATCACATTTTCTAAATGCAATAAGCAATGCAACAATAATGAAAAAAATAATAATAATTATATATACAGGTGCTGGTCATATAATTAGAATATCATCAAAAAGTTGATTTTTTTCACTAATTCCATTCAAAAAGTGAAACTTGTATATTATATTCATTCATTACACACAGACTGATATATTTCAAATGTTTATTTATTTTAATTTGGATGATTATAACTGACAACTAAGGAAAATCCCAAATTCAGTATCTCAGAAAATTAGAATATTACTTTAGACCAATACAAAGGATTTTTAGAAATCTTGGCCAACTGAAAAGTATGAACATGAAAAGTATGAGCATGTCCAGCACTCAATACTTAGTTAGGGCTCCTTTTGCCTGAATTACTGCAGCAATGCGGCGTGGAATGGACTCGATCAGTCTGTGGCACTGCTCAGGTGTTATGAGAGCCCAGGTTGGTCTGATAGTGGCCTTCAGCTTTTCTGCATTGTTGGGTCTGGCATATCGCATCTTCCTCTTCACAATAACCCGTAGATTTTCTATGGAGTTAAGGTCAGACGAGTTTGCTGGCCAATTAAGAACAGGGATACCATGGTCCTTAAACCAGGTACTGGTTGCTTTGGCACTGTGTGCAGGTGCCCAGTCCTGTTGGAAAATGAAATCTGCATCTCCATAAACTTGGTCAGCAGCAGGAAGCATGAAGTGCTCTAAAACTTCCTGGTATACGGCTGTGTTGACCTTGGACCTCAGAAAACACAGTGGACCAACACCAGCAGATGACATGGCACCCCAAACCATCACTGACTGTGGAAACTTTACACTGGACCTCAAGCAACGTGGATTGTGTGCCTCTCCTCTCTTCCTCCAGACTCTGGGACCCTGATTTCCAAAGGAAATGCAAAATTTACTTTCATCAGAGAACATCACTTTTGACCACTCAGCAGCAGTTCAGTCCTTTTTGTCTTTAGCCCAGGCGAGACGCTTCTGACGCTGTCTGTTGTTCAAGAGTGGCGACAACTGAAACCCATGTCTTGCATACGTCTGTGTATAGTGGTTCTTGAAGCACTGACTCCAGCTGCAGTCCACTCTTTGGAATCTCCCCCACATTTTTGAATGGGTTTTGTTTCACAATCCTCTCCAGGTGCGGTTATCCCTATTGCTTGTACACTTTTTTCTACCACAACTTTTCCTTCCCTTCGCCTCTTTATTAATGTGCTTCAAACATATATTAGGGGTTTATTATCTTACTGTTCGGACACACTTTGGGAGCAGACGCTTTAAACAGACAGTGAGGAGGTTTAGACGCTCCAGGCTTATATGATCCATTCTTTATCATCGGTGAAGTGAACGACAATACGATCGCAAATGGACAAGCAAGCAAGCATGACACATGAGCATATTCAAGCAAAAGCCAGCATATATTAGTTCTGTAAAACAAAACAAAATCAATGTTACTCGCCTATCGAGAATAAATAAAGCAACCTCGGCCTTCGCTCCTTGAGTTCTCTCCAGCGATGGAAAGCTGAGACTTCTTGCCTGATCGCAAGCCTTCTTTTGTTCCACAAAAATCTTCCACATGTTTTTTTTATCTGCCATCTCTCTCTTTCTGTCATCGCTCGGCAAATATCCGTCCTGTGTTGTGTCTCTTCTCCTCGTCATTAGTAGACACGCCCCTTACTGCTGATTGGCTACAAGTTTGTTTTGGTACTCGGCCCGAGACACTTTTCTAAAGCAGTTTTGAAATACCACTTACCTCACCTTTAAAACAAGAAACCTGTCTCTAAGATCTCAGTTGCGTTTATATGAATTCAAAAATATTCTCCTTTCTCCAGTGTGTTATGTATTCAGGAGCGTTGGAAGGCAACTCTGTGACTGTGGAAGAAGTCATTACTGAGCTCCGTGGAATAGAGAGCGGATCTTTGCTTAAGGTGAAAGATTGCTGCTGCAGAATTCCCCCTCATACAGATGAAGCGGGATAGAATGGAGTGAAGAGGAGGGCAGCAAAAGTTGATTGAAGACTGAGTGGTTGTGTTACTGCGTGAGGTCAATTTCATTTCACCCGAAAGGGGAAAAAATCAACAAGGCTGTGAGTCTTCTTTAAGCCACCAAATAACCAGCGGAAAAACACAAAACACAATGCAGAGGATGGGGAGGTGGGTGACTTCGACCTTTGCCCATCAAGACTGAAATAATTTCTTATAACACAGCTCAACATGAAAAATGCAACAATTGCATTGCTATGATATTATAAGTGGTTGCCAGGGAGTTTCTATGTGGTTGCTAGGGTGTTATGGGTGGTTGCCAGGGCATTGCTAAGTAGATATTCTAAGTGGCTGCCAGGGGGTTGCTAGGATATTCTAAATGGTTACCCACGTTTTGCTGTTTGGTTCTTAAGATGTTGACTGTGTAGTTGCTTGGGTGTTTTGAGTGGATGCCAGGGAGTTGCTATGTGGTTGCTATGGCATTTAAAGGTAGTTTCTAGGGTGTTGTAGGTGGTTACCAGGGCATTGCTATGTAGCTGCTATAGTATATTTTAAGTGGCTGCCAGGGTGTTGCTTGATTGATAAGATGTTGCTTAAGTGTTCTGAGTGGATGCCAGGGAGTTGCTTTTTGATTGCTAGGGCATTTAAAGGTGGTTGCTAGGGTGTTGTTGGTGGTTGCCAGGGTGTTGCTATGTAGTTGCTATAGGATATTCCAAGTGGCTGCCAGGGGGTTGCTAGGATATTATGAGTGGTTACATTATAGTTGTTTGAGGGTTCTGAGTGGATGCAAGGGAGTTGCTATGGCATTTAAAGGTGGTTGCTAGGGCATTGTTGGTGGTTGTTGGGGTATTGCTATGTAGTTGCTATAGAATATTCTAAGTGGCTGCCAGGGGGTGACTTCAACCTTTCCCCATCAAGAAAGAAATAACTTCTTATACCACAGCTCAACATGAAACATGCAAAAATTGCTTTGCTATATTATAAGTGGTTGCTAGGATGTTATGGGTGGTTGCCAGGGCATTACTAAGTAGATATTCTGAGTGGCTGCCAGGGGGTTACTAGGATATTCTAAATGGTTACCAGGGTGTTGCTGTCTGGTTCTTAAGGTGTTGACTGTGTAGTTTCTTGGGTGTTTTGAGTGGATGCCAGGAATTTGCTATGTGGTTGCTAGGGCATTTAAAGGTGGTTGCTAGGGTGTTGTGGGTGGTTGTCGGGGCATTGCTATGTAGTTGCTATAGGATATTCTAAGTGTTGTATTCTAAGCTACCAGGGGGGTTTTTATAAGGTTACTATACTATTCTGAGTGGTTACCAGAGTGTTGCTATGTGGTTGTTAAGATGTTGACTGTGTAGTTGTTTGAGTGTTCTGTGGATGTCAGGGAGTTGCTATAGTATATTCCGGGTGGTTACCAAGGTGATGTTGTTTGGTTGTTAAGATGTTGACTGTATAATTGCTTGGGTGTTCTGAATGAATGCCAGGTTGCTATGTGGTTGCCATGGCATTTAAAGGTAGTTTCTAGGGTGCTGTAGGTGGTTGCCAGGGCATTGCTATAGGGCCAGTAGTTGTTATAGGATATTCTAAGTGGCTGTCAGGGGGTTGCTATAAGGTTTCTAGGAAATTCTGACTGGTTACCAGGGCGTTGCTGTTTGGTTGTTAAGATGTTGACTGTATAATTGCTTGGGTGTTCTGAATGGATGCCAGGGAGTTGCTATGTGGTTGCTATGGCATTTGAAGGTAGTTTCTAGGGTGCTGTAGGTGGTTGCTGGAGTGTTGCTATGTAGTTGCTATAGGATATTCTAAGTTGCTGCCAGGGGGTTGCTAGGACATTCTGAGTGGTTACCAGAGTGTTTCTATGTGGTTGTTAAGATGTTGACTGTATAGTTGCTTGGGTGTTCTGAGTGGATGTCACACTCTAAAAAAATGCTGTGCTTAAAACAACCCAAGTTTGGTTGAAAATGGACAAAACCAGTAATTGGGTTGTTTTAAGCAAACATTTAACCCAACTTCTGGGTTAAAACAACCCATTTGCTGGGTCAAACAACCCAATTGCTGGGGTTGTCCATTTTCAACTCAACTTGGGTTCTTCTCTGGGTTTTTCAGTTCCTATGGAAGTCTATGGGAGTGTCATAACTGTTTTTCAGCAGCTCTGGTATATTGTAAGTGTCTGTCTAGGATATTCTGAGAGGTTATTGACTATGTAGCTGCAAGGGTGTTCTGAGTGCTTGCCTGCGCATTGATATTTGTCTAGAAGAGAAGTTTCTAACTTCCTGTTCCTTTAGACACAGATGATGAGTTATACAAGTTAAAAGTGAGTAAATACAGTAACCAAACACAGACCTACGAAGATAATCCAAACTGTCAGCCCTGAAGGACAGGATGCGGGCCTTGTTTAGACAGGAAGTCTTAAATAAAGTTTAGGAGATCCCTCATCATTTGTGACAGCTGCTGTGATGGATCTGAAATTTACATCACACATAACCTTGAGAGGAAGAGCGGCCAGAGCAGCGACAGGCTGTACAATACAACAGCAATAAATGGAGCAATAAAAAAAAGAGCGGGATTGATGGCGGAGCCGGATTGATAAATGTGAATATAGCGGATCGCTCATGAGAGGAAGAGGAATGCGCTGCGCTGGTGTTGTTAGTTTCCTCAAACTGAGCTCCGTCCCTGAATAGAAAATAAATGCAACATTAGTTCCTTAATAGTTTATAGAATAATTACTTAAAATACTTTTTAGAAATGTCAAAGTTTACTTTATTTATTTGTTTATTTGAAAATATGATAATTATATATTACTTTCATGACAAGCATATTTTCTCCCATATACCCATCATACCATCATTTATATTCTATATAATTTTGTATAATATTTTTTATTTAAATAGCAAGTATTTATTGCACCACCTTTAATCTATGCTGATCTATTTTCCTATAATACAGTAAAGAAATACTGAGAGGCAAATAATAACCAGCATCAAGAATAATGAGAATTTAGTGGAAAATATGCTTCCTGTTTATGAAAATTGTAACACTTTACAATAATGTATCATTTGTTAGCTATTTTAGTTAGCATAAACTAAGAATACTTCTAGCATTTATTTATCTTATTTAATGTTATTTCAGCATTTACTAATGCATTATGCAAATCAAAAGTTGTATGTGTTAATATTAGTGCATGCGCTGTGAACTAACATAAACAAACAATGAATAACAGCTGTATTTTTAACTAACTAACATTAACAAAGATTAATACAGTAACAAATGTATTGCTCATTGTTAGTTCATGTTAGTTAATACATTAACAAATGTTAACACATGAGACCTTATTGTACAGTGTTACCACGAAAATGTTACAATGCAAAAAAAAAAAAAAAAAATTACGTTCATTACTTTCATATGAATGCTTTAATGCACGCTGGGTCAGAAAAAGTGCATTTATTGAAGAGACGAACATGTTTTAATTCAATTTGGCCCTTTTTTTTGATTGATAGATGATAGACAGATAGAGAGACGGACGGACGGACGGATGACATTTAAAGGTGGTTGCTAGGGTGTTGTTGGTGGTTGCCAGGGTGTTGCTAGGATATTATGAGTGATTATATTATAGTTTCTTGAGGGTTCTGAGTAGATGCAAGGGAGTTGCTATGGCATTTAAAGGTGGTTGCTATGGTGTTGTGGGTGGTTGTTGGGGCATTGCTATGTAGTTGCTATAGGATATTCTATACGTGGCTGCTAGGGGGTTGCAATAAGGATGCTATGATATTCTGAGAGGTTACCAGGGTGTTACTGTTTGGTTGTTAAGATGTTGACTGTATAATTGCTTGGGTGTTCTGAATGGATGCCAGGGAGTTGCTATGTGGTTGCTATGGCATTTAAAGGTAGTTTCTAGGGTGCTGTAGGTGGTTGCCAGGGCATTGCTATGTAGCTGCATTAATATATTTTAAGTGGCTGCCAGGGTGTTGCTGTTTGATTGTTAAGATGTTGCTTGAGTGTTCTGAGTGGATGCCAGGGAGTTGCTTTTGAGTTTGCTAGAGGCATTTAAAGGTGGTTGCCAGGGTGTTGCTATGTAGTTGTTATAGGATATTCTGAGTGGTTACCAGAGTGTTTCTTTGTGGTTGTTAAGATGTTGACTGTATAGTTGCTTGAGGCTTCTGAGTTGATGCAAGGGAGTTGCTAAGGCTAGGGTGTTGTTGGAGGTTTTAGATTCAACTTTATTGTCATTACACAAGTACAAGTACAAGGCAACGAAATGCAGTTGTTGGGATATTGGGGATGGACGGACAGTATAATGTTACAATGCAAAAAAAAAAACTTTCATTACTTTGATATGAATGCTGAAATAAACACTGGGTCAGAAAAAGTGCATTTATTGAAGAGACGAACATGTTTTAATTCAATTTGCCCATTTTTTTTTTTTTTGATGGATAGATGATAGACAGATAGACAGACAGACGGACTGATGGACGGATGGCATTTAAAGGTGGTTGCTAGGGTGTTGTTGGTGGTTGCCAGGGTGTTGCTATGTAGTTGCTATATGATATTTTAACTGGCTGCCAGGGTGTTGCTAGGATATTATGAGTGGTTATATTATAGTTTCTTGAGAGTTCTGAGTGGATGCAAGGGAGTTGCTATGGCATTTAAAGGTGGTTGCTATGGTGTTGTGGGTGGTTGTTGGGGCATTGCTATGTAGTTGCTATAGGATATTCTATACGTGGCTGCTAGGGGGTTGCAATAAGGATGCTATGATATTCTGAGAGGTTACCAGGGTGTTACTGTTTGGTTGTTAAGATGTTGACTGTATAATTGCTTGGGTGTTCTGAATGGATTCCAGAGAGTTGCTATGTGGTTGCTATGGCATTTAAAGGTAGTTTCTAGGATGCTGTAGGTGGTTGCCAGGGCATTGCTATGTAGCTGCGTTAATATATTTTAAGTGGCTGCCAGGGTGCTGCTGTTTGATTAAAAATGTTGCTTGAGTGTTCTTAGTGGATGCCAGGGAGTTGCTATGTGGTTGCTAGGGCATTTAAAGGTGGTTGCTAAGGTGTTGTGGGTGGTTGCTGGAGTGTTTCTATGTAGCTGCAATAATATATTTTAAGTGGCTGCCAGGGTGTTGCTGTTTGATTGTTAAGATGTTGCTTGAGTGTTCTGAGTGGATGCCAGGGAGTTGCTTTTGAGTTTGCTAGAGGCATTTAAAGGTGGTTGTCAGGGTGTTGCTATGTAGTTGCTATAGGATATTCTGAGTGGTTACCAGAGTGTTTCTATGTGGTTGTTAAGATGTTGACTGTATAGTTGCTTGAGGCTTCTGAGTGGATGCAAGGGAGTTGCTATGGCTAGGGTGTTGCTAGGGTGTTGTTGGAGGTGGTTGGGATATTGGGGACGGACAGACAGTATAATGTTACAATGCAAAAAAAAATACTTTCATTAATTTCATATGAATGCTTAAATGCACACTGGGTCAGAAAAAGTGCATTTATTGAAGAGACGAACATGTTTTAATTCAATTTGCCCATTTTTTTTTTTTTTTTTGATGGATAGATGATAGACAGATAGACGGACTGATGGACGGATGGCATTTAAAGGTGGTTGCTAGGGTGTTGTTGGTGGTTGCCAGGGTGTTGCTATGTAGTTGCTATATGATATTTTAACTGGCTGCCAGGGGGTTGCTAGGATATTATGAGTGGTTATATTATAGTTTCTTGAGAGTTCTGAGTGGATGCAAGGGAGTTGCTATGGCATTTAAAGGTGGTTGCTATGGTGTTGTGGGTGGTTGTTGGGGCATTGCTATGTAGTTGCTATAGGATATTCTATACGTGGCTGCTAGGGGGTTGCAATAAGGATGCTATGATATTCTGAGAGGTTACCAGGGTGTTACTGTTTGGTTGTTAAGATGTTGACTGTATAATTGCTTGGGTGTTCTGAATGGATTCCAGAGAGTTGCTATGTGGTTGCTATGGCATTTAAAGGTAGTTTCTAGGATGCTGTAGGTGGTTGCCAGGGCATTGCTATGTAGCTGCGTTAATATATTTTAAGTGGCTGCCAGGGTGCTGCTGTTTGATTAAAAATGTTGCTTGAGTGTTCTTAGTGGATGCCAGGGAGTTGCTATGTGGTTGCTAGGGCATTTAAAGGTGGTTGCTAAGGTGTTGTGGATGGTTGCTGGAGTGTTGCTATGTAGCTGCAATAATATATTTTAAGTGGCTGCCAGGGTGTTGCTGTTTGATTGTTAAGATGTTGCTTAAGTGTTCTGAGTGGATGCCAGTGAGTTGCTTTTGAGTTTGCTGGAGGCATTTAAAGGTGGTTGCCAGGGTGTTGCTATGTAGTTGCTGTAGGATATTCTAAGTTGCTGCCAGGGGGTTGCTAGGACATTCTGAGTGGTTACCAGAGTGTTTCTATGTGGTTGTTAAGATGTTGACTGTATAGTTGCTTTTGGCTTCTGAGTGGATGCAAGGGAGTGTCTATGGCATTTAAAGGTGGTTGCTAGGGTGTTGTTGGTGGTTGTTGGGATATTGGGGACGGACGGACAGTATAATGCTACAATGAAAAAAAAAAAAACGTTCATTACTTTCATATGAATGCTTAAATGCACGCTGGGTCAGAAAAAGTGAATTTATTGAAGAGACGAACATGTTTTAATTCAATTGGGCCATTTTTTAAAGCGCTTTGATAATGAAATTTACATTTTTTAGAAGTGCATATATAAATAATGTATATATCTTTATTTGATGTTTTGTGTTGAAGCCAGTCGTCACTTGCAATCAAGGTTGATGTTTTACTAATTATACAACAGTAACACTCTTTTATTCTCTGTGAAATGCAGGAGCTTTGAACTGTAAACGTTGTAAGTAGGCCTTGAAATAAGAGTATATGTGTCGTGCATTAGTTTGAATAGCGTCACATTAGCATTTCAATAAATTGATTTACGGTGAATCATAATGAGCTCTGATCGTGACATGGTGTCAGACTTGGATGTTTAGAATGTCAATTTTCTTTATTTTAAGTATCATAGGTTTTGGTGTCTTTTTTTAATAGTCAAGCAACAGAGTCGTTGAAGTAGTGCACTTGAATATAAAAGGAGCCTGAATATGTTTTCAGCTCACGCGGACAGTTACGGATGAGTCTTTACTTTCTGTCCTGCCACACCAAACAGATGAGTTTGTTAAGACTGCAGGGCTAAATATCACCACTACAGCATGTTCCCAAAGACTTAATCCCCGTCAGCCATTAATGTTATTTTTAGAGGCCCTGGGGTCATCGTGAAATGAGCGATATAAAGGGTGTCTAATGGAGATGTTGGGCGGCGGCACTGAAATTGAATCTGCTTTAGTGCTGAGCTCACCTGAGGACTCGCAGAATTAAACTGAGACATTACATGAGAGAGAGAAAACAAGCTCTCCGTCCGGCTGTGTTTACACTGCACAGCAAATGACCTCACTTTCAGCCAGCACAGATGGAGACATGAAAACACCACCAGATTTGCATTTCATAAGAGAAATAGCAGCGCTTGCAAAGGCTGGAACACAATAGTGTCAAGTTTTAGTTGAGTTTAGGAGATAGACAGATATCAGACAGACAGACAAACAGACAGATGATAGACAGATAGATAGATAGATAGATAGATAGATAGATAGATAGATAGATAGATAGATAGATAGATAGATAGATGGATGGATGGATGGATGGATGGATGGATGGATGGATGGATGGATGGACGGACGGACGGACGGACGGACGGACGGACGGACGGACGGACGGACGGACGGACGGACGGACGGACGGACGGACGGACGGACGGACGGACGGACGGACAGATGATAGATAGAAAGACAAAGATATGATAGATAGATAGATAGATAGATAGATAGATAGATAGATAGATAGATAGATAGATAGATAGATAGATAGATAGATAGATAGATAGATAGATAGATAGATAGATAGATAGATAGATAGATAGATAGATAGATAGATAGATAGATAGATAGATAGATAGATAGATAGATAGATAGATAGATAGATAGATAGATAGATAGATAGATAGATAGATAGATAGACTGACAGACAGATAGATAGACGATAGACAGATAGACGATAGAAAGATAGAAAGACGGACAGATAGATAGATGGATAGATAGATAGATAGATAGATAGATAGATAGATAGATAGATAGATAGATAGATAGATAGATAGATAGATAGATAGATAGATAGATAGATAGATAGATAGATAGATAGATAGATAGATAGATAGATAGATAGATAGATAGATAGATAGATAGATAGATAGATAGATAGATAGACAATTGATAGACAGACAGATAGACGGATAGACAGACAGAAAGACGGATAGACAGACAGACAGACAGACGATTGATAGACAGACAGACAGACAGATAGAGGATTGATAGACAGACAGACAGACAGAAAGACAGACAGACAGATAGACGATTGATAGACAGACAGACAGACAGACAGACAGACGATTGATAGACAGACAGACAGAAAGACGGATAGACAGACAGACAGATAGACGATTGATAGACAGACAGACAGAAAGACAGATAGACGATTGATAGACAGACAGACAGACAGACAGACGATTGATAGACAGACAGACAGAAAGACGGATAGACAGACAGACAGAAAGACGGATAGACAGACAGACAGAAAGACGGATAGACAGACAGACAGACAGACGATTGATAGACAGACAGACAGACAGAAAGACGGATAGACAGACAGACAGACAGATAGACGATTGATAGACAGACAGACAGACAGACAGATAGACGATTGATAGACAGACAGACAGACAGACAGATAGACGATTGATAGACAGACAGACAGAAAGACAGATAGACGATTGATAGACAGACAGACAGACAGACAGACAGACAGACAGACAGATAGACGATTGATAGACAGACAGACAGAAAGACAGACAGACAGACAGACAGACAGACAGATAGACAATTGATAGACAGACAGATAGACGATAGACAGACAGAAAGACGGATAGACAGACAGACAGATAGACGACAGATAGACGATTGATAGACAGACAGACAGACAGACAGACAGACAGATAGACGATTGATAGACAGACAGACAGACAGACAGACAGATAGACAATTGATAGACAGACAGATAGACGATAGACAGACAGAAAGACGGATAGACAGACAGACAGATAGACGATTGATAGACGGACAGACAGACAGACAGAGAGCAATCCTTTATGTGCACATAAAAACAAAATAAAAACGTGAGCCAATACTGAGCCGGCGTTCTGATGTAGAACCCAGAATTGCTGCACTGTTTTTACAACGTTAATAGTTTTAGAGACTAACACAGAAAATCAGAAATTGTTGAATAAAGTCGTTATTTTTGTTTTTTTTTTGCACACAAAAAATATTCTTGTCGCTTCATAACAATAAAGTTGAACCACTGGAGTCACATGGACTATTTTAACGATGGCTTTACTTCCTTTCTGGGCCTTGAAAGTTGCAATGATGTTGCAGTCTGTGTGGTTCAGAAAGCTCTTGGATTTAATCAAAAATAATTTGTGTTCTGAAGATGAACGAAGGTCTTACGGGTTTGGAACGACATGAGGGTGAGTAATTCATTAATTAATTAATTAATGCAATGATGTGTGTGTGTGTGTGTGTGTGTGTGTGTGTGTGTGTGTGTGCTCGTGACTTTAGCTCCGCCCACTGCACGCCTCCATGAGCTCGGCTGTTTTCGGAAAGAATCTGTACTGCGTATCTGTCTTTTATAAATCTGATAAAACAAGACTCTTGGGAGATATGAAGGATTAACACTACTCTATAGGTGATGTGCCTTTAAGCCCCTTTAAGGCTTCTTAGGTGCTGCGAGCAAATCACTCCGCCCTCCGCTGAAGTAGAGCAGTGCTGCGCCTTCTGAGAATATAGTCCCCAGTGTGTATACGTTTATAAGATGGCTGTGTCTCATGTAACCTTGTTATTTGTACACGCTGTGACTATACACATCACAACATGTAAATAGGAAAATGTTGGCGTTATTGTGTCACTTATTGAGCAGTAGGCTAGCTGGAGCCATAAACTTCCAGTCTTTGTGCTAAGCTAGGCTAGCAGGGGGGTGCGTCAGACAGAGTTATGGCACGCACGGAGATGAGAATGGGATGTATGGACTTATCTAACTCTGGGGAATACAGTTAATAAGCCAAAGTCCCAGAAAGTTGGCGTGTTCCTTTAAGAATGTTAAATATTTGTACTGGAAAACAAGCCAAAGTACTGAATTAGAAAATATTTTTTTGCAGTGTAAAGATTTAGAATAAACCCTAACCAGAATGTTTGAGGAACATGGCCTGAAAGCCCTGTAAAGAATGAATGAAGTTAATTTAGTCCACTGAGGGATGTTACACACACACACACACACACACACACACACACACAGCCTCTCAAATGGCAGGAAGAGGAAACAAGGACATCTACAGAAAGAGAGAAACGCACGTGCGCACACACAATGTGCAATGTGCTGCTCCGACTGAGGTCATACCTGATTTAAAGCAGTGTGTAGTGAGCTGAGAGTGCGGAGCAATTTTCATCAGAGCATTTTCATCTGAGATAAGCAGCTCCACACAACTGTGACTGTTTATTACGCAGCGTCGCCGTGAAGATCACGAGGAAGAGAGGAAAGCTCCTCTTCCTCCACCCTCATATGAATCTGTGCTGATTAGCTCTGATTGGAGAATCACAAGCACCTACCAAATGCTTCACTTACACCTAATGAATCACACAATTCATCTTACACTGTAAGTCGAACCTACAACACAATCGAAACGCTCACGCCTCACTGCATCGAGGAGCTTCATATTACAGGATGCTGAATAAATATACAGTAGGTTAAAAGAATAGATCGTCCAAAAAAAAGAAAATTCTGTCATTTACTCATGCCTCGTGTCATTTCAAATGTTTTGGACAAGGAGACATTGGTTTGGTTTGAACACACTGTTGATTTGCATTATCAGATCTTTTATAGATGCTTGAGGCTATGCACTAACGTGGTGTGATATTTACTTCTCTCACAACCACTTGACCTCTTGTCTTGTCTTTTTTTCTGGCTTCTAGAGACCCAGAGATAAACAAAACAACAAAACAGCAAGGCTACACTCGTGTCAGTGTGAGACTCTGCGATTAACGTCTCTTCTGAGGACTTGGATGATGAAATATCTGGCCTAGATCTACAAAACACCCAGATGTGCCGTCCCTGGCTGGGACAAATAGGTTATGAATGAAACATGAAAGACGAAACAGAACAACTGACTCTTTTAAAGAACCAAACCTGGAACCTGTCAGGTGAATGTGCGTTTCTAGAGGTTTTCAAAGATATCTGAATTGCTGGAGTTAAACCGTTTCCATTTTCATGTTGGCTTAATTGATGTGTGCATCTAGCCTGACAAGCCAGACCCACATCAAGATGTTGGGTCTGGAAACCCACCATTGACAGGGCTCAATCCGAGGGGCGGGATAAACGTTTGTCTTTCAAATTCCCTCTGCACGCAATTGGATAGCGCCATGAGCGCCACAACCAACCAGAGCAAAGAAGGTGAAGCCGAGCTAACGTTAGTTGATAGACTTTCGCCGTATCCAGTCGGTAAAACTTTGAACACATCTTATTTTCTTAAGAATGACTTCAGTGCCGTTCTTTGTTCTTTTCTCAAAGAAAAGCTTAACTCCAAGTCTTCCAGAGTCGTGGCCAAAGCTGATTCAAAAGACCACTGTTCACCAGCTTCTTTGTTTACGAGTAGCACGCAGAACCTCCGCAACTCTGCCACGACGTTATGTTAAGCCCGCCCACCGACGCTGTGATTGGCCTGACCAGAGTTTGGTTTTTCCAGCTCTCAGGTCTACCGAGAGTTGCTAGACTACACTCGTGGCAAAATACATTTTCTGCCGCTAGGGTGCATCTAGCGGCAGAAGAGTACACAGCCGGCCGGCTTGAATAACTTAAGAAATCACTAAGATTAAACATGTTAAATAATTATATGTCCACCCTGCCTGCCATAAATCGTGAAAGATACGTCCACACACTTAATTTGGTCAATTTAAAAACATGTCCCTTCATTCTCCCACCGTCAAATTAGTGTAACAAGTGAACGATTTTAATTCGTTTTTGCAAGTAAACATCTTTAAATGTATATATTATGTCTTTATATTTAGAGTACTGAGTGCACTTTTCTGTCCAGCCATACAACTAGCCTGAATTAACTTCCGATAGCATCATCCGTACTTCATGATTCAAAAACAAAGTTCAATCATTCACTGGCTTACCTGGTGACTCGATGAGGTACAAGTAAATGTCCGGGTAAGACATCTCTGGCCACTGGGTGGGGTTGTTACACCAATTTGCCGGTGGGAGAATGAAGGGACACGTTTTTAAATTGACCAAATTAAGTGTGTGGATGTATCTTTCACGCTCTATGGCAGGCAGGCTGGACATATAATTACTTGACATGTTTAATATTGGTGATTTCTTAAGTTATTCAAGCCTGCCGGCTGTATACGGACGTTGTTTTGTGCCGCTATTTTGTACTGAAGTCTATGGGAGTCTAGTTTATTTCCCCTAAAAGTGGGCGTGAATCTGTTCAGAGACATTCTATGATGTTGCGCCGGTTGTGCGTATGATCTAGGTGGTTACAGGCTAAATAAAACATAATACATTTTTATGCATGTGCTTAAAGTCCGTAAAGCGTTTGAACCCCTGATAATTGGTGCTCGCAGCTATATTTTGATTTGATGGCATTGGTTTGAAATGTAATGGAGAACGATAAGCTGTTGGTGCGATAATAAGAAAATACTATTCGCTGAAAATCTTCTGCCCCAACTCTCAAATCTAATTTGAGCTTGAGCACAGTCAAATAAGGTGCCTCGATAACAACAGCGTGCAGAAATCAGAGTATTCTGTCTGGGTCTGGCGACTGCTCATTCCTGGATATCGGTCATCAGTTTTAAAGTTCAGTGCTGTTCCTCTGCCAAAATGCCCAGTCATCTCAAAACTGAGTGAACCAACTCAGATTAGTATGTGCACATCTGGAAACCTGCACGTCAAATAACATGGCAGTGCTTGAAATTAGCACACTTTTTGAGAGGATTAATGTTTTTTTAAATAAGCCATTCGGCTCAGATTATCCACCTAGAATATCTCCATTTTCCCTGAGCATGCCTTTAAAATGATTGCCCTGAGAAAATGTGAAACCTTTAATCTACCCTGAGGTGTAGCTCACTGCACGATAGCAAGGTCGAGAGAGTGTTTTATTCTTGCAATGCAGATGTTTCCAGCTGACAGATTACTGCAAGGATATTGTCATTGCAGAGATTTCACTGTGTTTAAACAGCACAATTTTAAAAGCTTTTAACTCTCATACATTACTGAGAGAACTCATGCATAATGCATATTAAAATATTGTGTTATCTTAGCAACAATATGAAGCGGTTGAACACTATTTGAATGACTTGCTGCCTGTGTGGACCGTTCCAATTTGGTAACTAATGAGGTTACAATGCAAATTCCTACATAGGCATCATACAGACAGTGTCCTTTTGTTTTAGGTAATCGAACAAAGGCAAGATTGAAGGGGAAAAAACATCTTTTTTTCAACACCGTATTCCCTGGGGTAGTTGGAAACGTGTTTGTGGCAAACTTGTTGTGGCACGCAATCATCATTGCTTATTGAAATAATGGAAAGTAATAATGAAAGTAATTCATTTATAAGACATATCCTGATGTTGATAAGTAAACCAATTGGTGTGGTTTAAAAAAAAAACAACTAAATATGCACAGAAAATGTAATAAAACGTGTTTTTCTTCCCTGTAGGAGGTAATCTCACCTGCAGACAAGAAGACGGATTCTTTGCAGCTTTCAGACAAGCTTTAATAAATGGTCTTTTGATATCCATCACGTCTTGCTCAGACTTCAGTCTCACACACCTCTCCACCATGACAAAACCCTCTACCTGATTCAGCCCTTTGCTGTGTGAGGTCAAAGACTCCCGTCGCTTCCTCTTCTTCTTCTTGTTGAAAGCTCTGATACGCTCTTAATTGACTCCAGTCCATCAGAGAGAGGGAGACGGCGAGGCCAGTGGACACAAAGGTGTGCAAAATATCACAGGAGGCAATTGACAAGCGCAGACGAGATGATCTCCTGCAGAGAAAAGTGAAAGGGGTTAGCGCTGTATTTGAAAAGAGGGACTCATGGGGGTCAGTGCCGGTGAACTCTTCAACTAATGGTGGATGGTTTCCAGCATCTGTCACAAAGTTATAAAATAGATAGCTCCATTCCTCACTCTCAGAAAAAAAGGTATAGTGGAGGTAAAGTTTTGTTCCTTGGGGAACAAAACATACAACTGTACCTTTAAAGGTACACAATTGGTCCTTAGGGAACAGTTATACCATTGTTTTCCTCTACTTAGAGCAGGGGAAGGAAAGTTCGGTCCTAGTGAGTCACTGTCCTGCAGAGTTTGGCTCCAACCCTGAAAGACGTCTATAGAAGCTCTTCTTGAGAATTAACAGATGTTGATGTTTTATTGAAAATGTTTGTTTCATTTAATTGGGCAGTTTGATTATTGGCTTTTTATGTTTAGTTTGTGTTTTTTGTTACAGAGTTAATCTGTTCAAATCAAAAGAAACCATAAACTAAACCTATCATGAAGAAAAAAGTTTGACTAAACTCATCACTGACTAAAAATGTAAATAAATAATATTCACCAACAATACTGTCTTGCCACAGATCAGACATTCTGATTTTTGATTTTTAAATACATTCTAGGGGAAAAAAGTTTAGACGCACACAGATATCAAGAATCAGCATATGATTCTCAACAATGGTGACATACTTAATGCTGCAATGCATGCTGGGAGCCCTGAGTTTAATACTGTGGTGGCTTAGCCTACTTAGTAGGGTTGGAGCTAAACTCCGAACTTGCCTTCCCCTGAATTAGAGGTACAAAAATGTACCCTTAAGGGTCCCACCCCAGTGATGGCCACTTGTACCTTAAAAGGTACAATTTTGTACTCAGTACAGCATTTCTGTTGTGCTAGAATATATGATAGTAACGTCTTATTCTTTTCTTCCTCATTGTGACGTATATAAGAGTGAAACGGCTTCTCAAAGAAGAACAAATGTAGGGAGGGACTTGATTTTGTCCATGTGGAATTGATTGGATGGTTGTGGTTTGCTATTGGTCAATTTCATGTGAGTGACAGGTTTCCCCGCCCTCATTATCAGAGAAGAGATGTTGGCGCAAGAGGGAGGAGAATTTATTCTGATTGAAAATGCAATAGTCCATAGAAATACGATTAGTCAATTTTGCAGCCTGGTCTCATTGGGAAAACGTATCTATGGCAATGTTTTTGCAAATCCCAAAATACTTTGCGATGTGTACGTTTTGCGGCAGTTTAAAAGTGGAATGTCCACTGGGTCCATTCATGAGCATGAATCCGACAATGTTTTGTTACGTTGGTTTTATGTACGTATCACTGCAATTCTGGATTGAAATGTCCGGTTAGTGGCGCTAAAAGCTTAATGCTCAATAACGTACACCTACACTAAACCCACCCGAGAGTGTTGTACCCGAAATACAATTGTAACCATGTCATTTTAGCTTGTGTTTTGAACTCTTGACTTTAAGCTCTTATATCATGACTTGTCTTTCATGGGATTCATACCCGAACTATCAGCATTGCAAGTACAATTCTGTACCAGCTGAGCTACCGAGCGATGCTTTGTATTGGTAGAAACCCGGTAGTATATTCAAATTATCATACTTTCCCCCCTCATGTCCCCCAGAGCCGAGAGAATTATGCAATTTATTTCTGGAAAAAATCCTCCGATGACGCAAATATTGTAATTTTGTGTCATCTGAGGATTTTTTGGCCAGAGGCTAGAGACTACAGCCAGTAGAAGGAGCTGTTCCGCATGTTTTCAACCCGCCCACAGGGGAGGGATCTTGCTCACAGAATGTAAATGCGCACGCCCGCTCAGGCATTAATAACGGAGCGGTGCGGTGCATAGTGAGTGTTTCAACTTTTCAATGAATTCCTATGGAAGTTTAGCTTCCATAGGCATGATCTGATAACGCACCAGACTGGACACACGCCGGGAATGATGCCGCACTTACCTTACCTCAGCTCTGCTCGGCTCTTTGCTCTCGTGAGGAATGAAATCTGACTCCTGCTGCGTTTGAGACTTGACTTTCGTTCGGCTCACTCACACTTTATTGAAAAGACACGTTCAGTTTTTAATTGTAGTGTTTATTCTCTAACTGAACAAAATTATTTTATTACTATGAAAATCAAAACAACGGTGGGGACAGTTTCATGGTGGGCAAGTGATAACCAATAGTCGTGGCTTTGGGAGGGGCCTCGTTGAGCAGCAAAGTAAGTGCATTCTGGGAATTGTTGTCTTTCATCCACATGAGCCAAAAATACCTTTTCTGTCTTCTCAGTCTAGAAGGCACCAAATTCAAAAATAATTTCACATTTCTACTACATAAATGACCCAGTTTAAATACACATTCATCTTCCCAGCGCTGAAGTGGCCCTTTAAATGATGCAAAATGTATTTGTTTACAAATCATGGACTATAGAAAAAAAAACGATAAAAAGTGCTTGCTGTTTTACTGCCTCTAGTGGACATTTCTGTTGGAAACTGCAGTGTATGTATTGGTATGTATTTTGGGGTTTGCAAAAACGTTGCCACAGGTGCGTCTTTCCAATGAGACCAGCTTTGATATCAACGTGACTTTAACCATAATTTACAGGGATGTCTGACTTAAAGGGGGGGGTGAAATTCTGATTCATGCATACTTAGATTTTTACACTGTTAAAGACTTGGATTCCTATCCTAAACATGGGCAAAGTTTCAAAAAAAAAAGTTGGACGTTTGATGGAGTATTTCTGTGCCAAAATACTCCTTCCGGTTTCTCATAAGTTTTGGAACGTTTTTTTTTTTAGCATGGGTATGACGTCAGATGGGGCGGAATGTCCTTGTACGGGCCGTACGGGCTCTTCTCCCGGTAGGGCATGCGCGCGACTAGAGCGAGAGAGCAAATGCACGCCCATTATAGCGCTGTGCTCGGCTTTAGGGAAGCTGGCTGCGCTGCAGTCATAGGACGTCACGAAATCAACAAAGATGTGTGTTTTTGGTTGTCCGGGAAACCCAACACAACCCTGTACAGCTTCCTAAAGAACCCAGCGTTAATGGGATCGATGCGTTTCGGCGACGATCGTTTTATAAACAAGGCCCAGTTCAACTCTGGATTTGTAGCTCGTGTAACGCTATAAGATGGAGCGGTCCCAGCAATTAAGGTTGGAAGCAGGCGGTGAGTAAAACTGCTTCAAATGTCTTTGTGTTGTTAGCTATTGACTCGTTCATTCAAATGCGCTACTATTCCATTGTTTTCCTATGTAAACACGCACTAGTCTGACGTGCAAAGCCGTTCCGCTTGCTACTGCTAACATTAAATCGCATACAATAGTCAGAGCTGCCAACTCTCACGCATTGGCCGTGAGACACACGCACTTGATTGGTTTCACACACTCACACGCCACACCCCCGATTTCTCACACTGAAGTGTCAACCCGGTCAGTCAAATGCCTGAAAGATGAGTTTATCTATAGATCTACATGTTGAGCCGATCATGTTGATCGATTAGTTATGCTCTCGGTGAGGGGGTTCAAGATAAATGGGCAAATAAATATGGTGTTGTTGCGTGACCTAAAGCTACATTCCGCTTTGGGTTCTGACGAGAACGAGCCTGTAATGAGCGAAGCGGAGCTGTGACGCTCAGGGGGGCGTTTCCCGAAAGCGTTGTTCGCTAACTATGGTCACAAGTTCCGTCATTATAAGCATACGGTAGTTTAACGAGTCGTGTTTCCCGAAACCATAGTTCCAACGAACGTACGCAAACAGCATCGCAAAGTTGATTTGCATACATTTTGTTCTTGCACTGATGTTACATTTGTAGCCATTTTGAGATATAGGCTATATTTGAGTATTGTGTGTAATGATTCTGAAAGTTTTTTCCATAGAAATGACTGGGGAAAAGTGTCCTAATAACCCTGAATTCACCCTATACTCTTTGAAATCATAATTACATTGCACTATGAAGCTTAAAACCCCAAATATTATAACATTCTTCATTAACAATTATTCAGCTATTTATCTCATTGTAAAAAAAACCCCAAAAAGTGGTTTCAATGTAGCCAACTATTTTTTGATAGTAACTTGTAGTGTAGCTACTTTTTCAAAAGGGTAGCTTGAATGTAACTTAACTACTCAAAGTAGTTTTTACTACAACACTGTTTTTTTTTTTAGATCAGCCACAGCAAAAAAAAGAACCACACAACAGACAGAAGAGCAACAGACAGGACAGACAGTTTTTTTCCCTTTTTCTTCCCTGTAAAAGTATGCTGTAGGTTGATTGATGTCAATTTGTTCTATTTAGACAAAACCATGCCTCTACATAGTGCTTTAAAATTGTGTGTGTGTACGTGTGTGTCTATAGGATATACTGTATACAACGCGTCATATATATATATATATTATTTATTTATTTATTTTATTTTTTGTTGTTGCAATTTTTGCTTTGTACGCGGCAAAATTTTGGTTGGCCCCACCAAATCTCTAAGTTTTTTTGAAAAGTTGGCAGCTCTGAATAGTCCATATAAACCACGACAACATAAATATGTCCTCATAAACCACGACAACACACAAATGTTGTAAAACTATAAGCATTAACTTATAAAACCATTATAAGTTATACGTTATACCATTGAGACGTCCTGCTGTAGTCGTCGTTGCTGCTTCTCCTGTTCAATTTCAGCCTCTAGATCTGATTGTGGATCATATGTGTGGCTAAATCCGATTAATCTCCATGGTTTATTTAAAGTTTTTTCCACGTTTAAGGATGTCACAGCTTCCTCAGCTCTCAACGCAATAGCTGCGCACGCTCGTGATTCTTTAGCTCCGCCCACAAGCCTCCAACCGCTCATTGTTTTCCGGAAAGACTTGGTACAGCGTATTTTTCTTTTATAAATATAATAAAACTAAAGACTTTTCCGAGATATGAAGGATGCAGTACTACTCTATAGGTACTCAAGATTGACATGAGATTGACTGAAACTGAGTGTTTCACCCAGCCCCCCCCCCCCCCCCCCCCCCTTAAGAAAATAACATTTCCGAGAACATTTTTGTCCTTCGATTTTTTTTTTTTATTATTAAAGCAATAGAAGTTAGATGTTTTGTATTTTTGTACTTATATTACAGTATTTGTGGCTATATTTGCAAGATTTCCCCAATAAATGTATAGGTTTTCTACAAACACATGTAGCTGAACATATGGCCAAATAACTAAATAAATGTCTCGGCCTACATTTAAAACTCTTTTGGTCGTAAATATGCTGTTTGACTTAAGGTCAAAGAATTGCAGGGTCCTGACGAAATCAATCATCGGGAATGTGGATTTTGTACTAAAATATGAAAATTCACACTAAACCCTTCCTCTTCGTTCATGCATTACTCATAAGAATAAGGCTCCTTTATTAACTGGGTTGTTTCTAAAATGTGCCATAAATCTCTATCCATGACAAATTTATCTTGGGAAGTATGAGCATTCAGTGTTCATATTTGTCTTGTGTTGGGAAAAATCACTGTAGGAATGGCACTGAAGGCTAACTAAACCAAAAACCCCCATCAAACTAGATCAGCAAACCAGGTTTAAGTTGTTTATATCCGTTTTGTATGTAAGGTAATGGGGAGAGATTCATACACTTATTGTTCTTGTTGTCCAGTCAGCGAAGTTGGTCACATTAAGATATGTATCTCTGTCTCTCCAACTCTTGGAGTCATGAGGCAGGGGTCAGCACACAAAGGATGTTTTCTCTTCATTTCTTATCAGGAGCTAGAGGATATCTCGCGACATGATCAGAAAAAAAGGAACACGTGACTTCTTTGGCGCGCAAGGCTAGGGTGTAGTTAGGTGACATTAGCCACCGATTGAGGCCCATGACCACCATTAGTATTGCCCAGCTAGTGATGATGGTTATATAAATGTGATTGTTTACCCTGCTGAAAAATCCAGCTAAAACCAGCCTAAAATGGTTGGCTGGTTTTAGCTGGATTAAGCTGGAAGTAGCTGGTTTTAGCTGGTCTCCCAGCCTGGTTTAGCTGGTATTAGCTGGTCAAACTGGTCTCCAAGCCTGGTTTAGCTGGTATTAGCTGGTCACCCAGCCTGACTTAACTGGTTTTTGCAGGTTTCACAGCCTGGCTTAGCTGGTGTTCAGCTGGTCTCCAAGCCTGGCTTAGCTGGTCAAGCTGGTCTCCCAGCCTGGTTTAGCTGGTGTTCAGCTGGTCAAGCTGGTCTCCAAGCCTGTCTTAGCTGGTGTTCAGCTGCCTGGTTTTTGCCGGTCTCCCAGCCTGGTTTAGCTGATCAAGCTGGTTTCCCAATCTGGACTGGAAGTTGGTGGTCTGCTTGTTTTAGCTGGTCTCCCAGCCTAGCAAAGCTGGTGAACATCTTACCTAATTACAAATCAATCAGATTCCATGCTAAGACCACACTGACCAGCTAAGACCAACACTGACCAGCTAAGACCACACTGACCAGCTAAGACCAACACTGACCAGCTAAGACCACACTGACCAGCTAAGACCACACTGACCAGCCCAACACTGACCAGCTAAGACCACACTGACCAGCTAAGACCAACACCGACCAGCTAAGACCAACACCGACCAGCTAAGACCAACACCGACCAGCTAAGACCAACACCGACCAGCTAAGACCACACTGACCAGCTAAGACCACACCAACCAGCTAAGACCAACACCGACCAGCTAAGACCACACTGACCAGCTAAGACCAACACCGACCAGCTAAGACCAGCTAAGACCACACTGACCAGCTAAGACCAACACCGACCAGCTAAGACCACACTGACCAGCTAAGACCACACTGACCAGCTAAGACCAACACTGACCAGCTAAGACCACACTGACCAGCTAAGACCAACACTGACCAGCTAAGACCACACTGACCAGCTAAGACCACACTGACCAGCTAAGACCAACACCGACCAGCTAAGACCAGCTAAGACCACACTGACCAGCTAAGACCAACACCGACCAGCTAAGACCACACTGACCAGCTAAGACCACACTGACCAGCTAAGACCAACACTGACCAGCTAAGACCAACACTGACCAGCTAAGACCAACACCGACCAGCTAAGACCAACACAGACCACACTGACCAGCTAAGACCAACACCGACCAGCTAAGACCAACACCGACCAGCTAAGACCACACTGACCAGCTAAGACCACACCAACCAGCTAAGACCAACACTGACCAGCTAAGACCACACTGACCAGCTAAGACCAACACCGACCAGCTAAGACCACACTGACCAGCTAAGACCAACACCGACCAGCTAAGACCACACTGACCAGCTAAGACCAACACTGACCAGCTAAGACCAACACCGACCAGCTAAGACCAGCTAAAAAGTGTTCAAAACCCCTCTTAAACCAGCCTGAAAAACCAGCTATGACCAGGCTGGGAGACCAGCTGGTTTTAGCTGGATTTTTCAGCAAGACAATTTCTGACTAAACTATCTCTGTTCACTTTGACTATAGTCTCCTTAACCTGTCCTTCAAATAATAAATGGCTACTTCAACATATTAGTCTGCAATGACATTGTCTTTTTCCGCTTGAAAGTTCCAATGCATTTCACCCAAAAGTGAAGTGTTTTGTCAAAGTTATACCATCGAGTAGCCTTAAAGGTTTTTTTTTTTCTCTTCGCGCGCTCTCTTCTGCACTGGTCTGCGCGCGCTCTCGGTGGAGGTGTCCTTATAGGCTACTACCTTGAGAAAAGGATGGGGAAATCGTACAAAACCAGTTTCCAGGTCAACACCGGGTTAGACTCGCTGAAGGCGACACTCGTTACGCTCTTGAACGCGCTCACCGCCTGCATACACAATTGACGCGCGCGCTTGGAGCTCGTGAGGAAAATGCTGACGCGTTTGATCGTGAGTGTTTGACGAGTAGACTGCCGAGGGATATTTATTACTCTTAAGGACTTTTTATGGACGCAAATATTTCGTTCTTGGAGAACGACGTGAACTTGGTGTTTTTTGTAGAGAACGAAAACATGTAGGTTTCGACAGGAGAATGCTGAGGGATATTTATTGCTCTTCTTTTTTATACGCGAATATCATAAAGATGTTGCTTTGTGGAAATACTTTTTGGGGGTGAACAGCATGTTTGGAAATGGTTTCGTTAGCCTAATTTAAATGTTGTATCATTTATCCTCAAATCTCGTAGGCTATACTGCACCATTTTTCATTTACTAAAGAATATTTGCTTGCATTTTGTCTCATTAAACGAGGAAACAAGAATTATTTCAACAGCAAACAAATCACGTGTGAAACTCTTTCTCCGAGAACGTCCTTGCGGTGAGGTTTATTCATGTTCGACGTGTTTAATGTAGGCTATATTTATTGCTTCCTGAGAGTCCAGTCGTCTTATATATGGAAATACTTTAAATGTGGGGATGTTCTGAATGGATGGACGCATTGATTCGATCTCTTACTGCAGCGTTTTCATTTACAGAACAAGCGACTGCCGAGTTTATAACGCTACTGCATTTGGGAATGTTCTTTATTAGGCTATACAGCTGCTGTTTTCATTTATAAATAATTGTAGCGTTTGGTCCAGATTTCTCTCTTAATAACATTGATGTATGAGGAAACTGATATCCTCATTTGGATCAACTGAACGAGACTTCGGCAAGAGTTTGGCGCAACTACATCCACCGGTGATGCCGGAGGTCACTTCCACCAGAAGTGACAGGCTAACATCCAAAGGCATTATGTTTTTATGCAACAGCACGGCCATCAAGGACTGGAGTTTTTTTCTCTCTCAGATCTTGCCTCTTGTGAATAAGTCAGCGGGGTTTGTTCAGCGGAGTATGGATCGTGTGGAGGCGGTGACGAGCACCATGGTGACGGCTCTGGAGCCCGATCTGAGCGGGATGAGCGCTAGTCACCCGCCGCTCAACTCCAACCACACGTCCGGGATGGAGCACGTCTTCCAGTACTCGTACTCCGAGAGTGACCTGCAGTACACGGACTACAGGACGCCGCCGAGGGACTCGATTCCGCTGCCCAAGGCGGTGCTGTACCTGGTCATGGCCGCGCTGGTGGTGGTGGCCGTGGCGTACGCGATCGTGGGGCACCTGGTGAAGGATCTCGTGCATGAGTGTTTTGGTAAGTGCATTCTGGAGATGTATACTGTGTATGTGATCAATTAAACGACACTCTGACGAAACACTGTGCAAGTATTTGTGTGTTTTGGGTATGCATTCATATCAGCACGATTCAACACTGAAATGCAACTCTGTCTGCATTTGTTTGGTTCATTGCACTGCTGAGAAAATCAAACAAGCCCATGGGGTCTCATGCTGCTTTCCCAGCCTACACTACACTCTAAAAAAAAAAGGTTCTATATGGCACCAAAAATGGTTATTGGCTCATAATCATAGGGGAACCTTTTTAAGTGCTATATAGCACCAATTTTGGTGCTTCAGTGGTTCTTCAGCGGTCCTTCAGAGGTTCTTCCCCGGTTCTTTGACTAAGGTGCTATATAGCAACGCTACCATATACAGAACATGTTAAGATACGGTGCTATATAGGATACGACAAAGAACCATTTTTGGTGCCATATAGAACCTTTTTTTTTTAGAGTGTAGCAAAAGTGCCTGTACCGAGCTAACATCAATTGTTCCCATCAAGTTATGTTTAATGTTTTAAAAACACCTTTTCTTGGTTATGCGAACATAAGGTGATATTACATTAATTCATATTTACAGCTTGTTTATTCATTCATTGCAACCATTAACCAGTACTACGGTCATTTTAATATAAAATCGTTTTCTGATATTTGGGGTTTTGTGAACTTTTGTGTGTGTTTACACTCTAAAAAAAAAAAGGTTCTATATGGCACCAAAAATGGTTCTTGGCTCGTAATCATAGGGAAACCTTTTTTAGTGCTATATAGCACCAATTTTGGTGCTTCAGTCTTCAGAGGTTCTTCACCGGTTCTTTGACTAATGTGCTATATAGCACCGCTACCATATACAGAACATGTTAAGATACGGTGCTATATAGCACCAAAAGTGGTTCCTCTATTAATACGACGAAGAACCATTTTTGGTGCCATATAGAACCTTTTTTTTTTAGAGTGTAGCAAAAGTGCCTGTACCGAGCTAACAGCAATTGTTCCCATCAAGTTATGTTTAATGTTTTAAAAACACCTTTTCTTGGTTATGTGAACATAAGGTGATATTACATTAATTAATATTTACAGCTTGTTTATTCATTCATTGCAACCATTAACCAGTACTACGGTCATTTTAATATAAAATCCTTTTCTGATATTTGGGGTTTTGTGAACTTTTGTGTGTGTTTACACTCAAAAAAAAAAAAAAAGGTTCTATATGGCACCAAAAATGGTTCTTGGCTCATAATCATAGGGAAACCTTTTTAAGTGCTATATAGCACCAATTTTGGTTCTTCAGCGGTTCTTCAGAGGTTCTTCACTGGTTCTTTGACTAAGATGCTATATAGCACCGCTAACTATGGTGCTATATAGCACCGCTACCATATACAGAACATGTTAAGATATGGTGCTATATAGCACCAAAAGTGGTTCCTCTATGATTACGACGAAGAACCATTTTTGGTGCCATATAGAACCTTTTTTTTTTTTTATAGTGTAGGCATTCATATTCATAGGGGGTTATGATGAGTTTGGCTGAAGTATGTTTTCAGTTGTCTGCATCAGTTCTGACATGAAGCAGTCTCAACTCCGAAATGCACCTCTGTAGCACATTCACACACTTACATTCACCTCCACAAACGTCTCAGCTGATTTCTGAAAGCTCAGAGTGGAGAATCCGGAAGGGGATGGAAAAGGAATTACAGTCCCTCACTTCTGTTTTTCAAAGACCTTGACGTTTACCTGAAGTGATGAAGCAGGCGAGTTTTACACGCACACAGGGGACATAAGCACTCAACAATACCTAGGAGATTTCCCCAAAAAGCCCTGGTTACAGCGAGCACTCATCCTGCATGTGCTGGATGGTGTAAATGTGGTGATGGTGCAGGTCCTGGAGGTGTAAATGTGAAGATTGTCTTTGTTTGGTAAGATTCCCTCTGTAGTATTTCCCTCTCTCAAGGTCAGTCAGGAAGTAGGGAGCTCTCTTATTATATCCTATAGTCATGCACACTATTTAGTCTTGTCTGCTTGTTTATTATGATATGGCTATTATTGCTAATGCTTGGGGTTGAAGTTTTCTTCAAAACATACTTTTGCGCTATTACTTTAGACAATAGAGACAATAAAACACTAGCGAACCACATCACCCAGAACTCGCTATGGCAGGGACTTTTGCATTGTTAAGCACCCCTAATATTTTAAAGAATTAGTAAAAAATAAATTAACAAATTAAAAGACATAACCATGGGGGGTTATTTACACAACCTGTCACAGTTATCTGGGTTCAAGTGCTTTAAGGCCTTTAAGCACATTTGGGCAACACTTTATTTTAAGGTGACATAGTTACATGTTACTACTGTACTTACTATAATAATAACAACAACAGTAAAATATGCATAATTACAAGTAACTAACCCTAAACCATACCCTAATGGTAACACTAAGTACAGTTAAATGATATTACTCAGTCCTTTGAGTTAGTACAATGCAAGTACATCACCTTAAAATAAAGTGTAGCCATTTGTGAAAAGGTATTATGTTTTACTTAGCAAGTAGCCACATAGACCAGAGATGGAAAATAAATTTTACAGCCAATTTACTAATGGAATATAGTAGCTTTAAAGCTTTTTAACAGTTATCAAGGTTGAGCAAAAAACCTAGGTCTAGCTTGCAAGTAGGTTTTTGAAATGATCTCCAATATTGAACAGACGGTTTGATTGACAGCTGTGGTTTCTCAGAATTAGGAGTTCTACCATATGGTATGAATGTTGTGGGTATGAAAATCATGTGATATGCAATCCTTCACTCACAACATCCCCCCCTTTGCATTGTATGCTAGACTGGCAAGAGAAATCCCTTACGAAAATAAACCATGGTTTTACTACAAATAAAACCAAAAAAACATGGTTATTGTAGTAAAACCATGGTAACCGCAAATTAACCATGGTTTTGCTTCTCTAACCATAGTTTAACCATGGTATTTGTGGTTAAACTGTAGTTATATAAATGGTATTCAATTCGCCAAAAAAAAACATGGTTACTACATTTTTACTACAATGGTTAATTTTCGTAAGGGCATGGCTTGCAGCACTTAAGTTCAAATTCTCCCTAAAGAGTTACATTACATTATCAGCTTGGAAAAAACACAAGTTTTACGAGAAACACCGGAGACTGGAAAATGTAAAGCATCATTCCAGTACGAGTACGGGCGGGACTTCCGCGTTCAGAAAAAAAGAGTGTTGTGTCCATAGATATCCATAATAAAGGCTGGATGTCTCGTGCGCGCTGCTGGCCAATGGAGGTTGACGTCCGCACCTGGCGGCCATCTTGTCACAGTCAGCTCGCTCACTCATAACATTGTTTTCATGGGTGCTTGCACTTTTTAAATAACCATAACTTGCTCAATTTTCTACCAATTTTCAAATTGTTTGGTTTGTTATAAACGTCAGAGATGTAGTTATGACACTGCATACTTATGAAAAATTATTCATAATTTGTTCAGGCATCCATAATTATAACCACGTTAATAACGTCTGTAAGAAACCAAACCATTTGTAAATCCGTCAAAATTTCAGTGAGATGAGAGTATTTGTGTTCGTGCAGATCACTCGCCTTACATCAGGTACCACAGAGCCCTGCCTGTGACAAGATGGCCGCCGGTGATGACGTTAGAGACTCCGCCATAAGACATCTAGCCTTTATTATGGATATCTATGGTTGTGTCTATATAGACTGTTAATACAAATAACGAACACTAGGGGGAGATGTAACGAAAAAGAAAGGAGAGGTGTGCATAAACATGGAAGAGTTCGGTCTGGATTAAGAGTGATAATCCAAGGAATTCGTAGTTTTATTGTTTTGTAAAGTTAAGTGACAGTACAACAAGGTGGATAGCCGTTTTTGTGTGTTTTTTTTTTTTCATTTTTTTTTTTCATTTTTATAGCACCACTAAGTGGCCAATCGCTGCATTTTTTTTCATGTGACCAAAAATTGAGCCCATAAACATGAGTAACAATTTTGGTGAAAATATCTCATTCCGTTCAAGAGTTATAGCCATATTAGTAAAAGTGTCTCCGCCCACCTCACCCCGCGGGGGCGGGTCTCCAAAAATGGACCCGTGCAGGACTCTGGTCTTGAGTCTGCGGCGAATTGTTTAGGATTATGAGCCATTATGTACTTTTGACCGCTGTAGTGCCACCATCAGGTCGATTGGGGCAAGTCTTTGGTGACGTTGTAGACAGGGTGGGTGCTACCATCCCTCAAAGTTTCACGTCTCTACGTCTGCCCGATCACTTTTAGGGGACAATGCTGATCCTTGGAAATTCTAACAATTACAATAAAGATTCTGAAAACCACATCCACCGGGGGGAATCAACCTGTCTCCATTGACTTTTTATAGCGAGAAGCGGCCTCCTTGTCATTTCTGACTTATAACAAAAAACAGAACAATGTCTAAAAGCTGATATGTGACAAAGTGTACAGCAAACAAGCTAAAAAAAACATAACCAAAAACCCAGAAGTTTTATAAGCTGTTGATCCAAAAACCGAGCATTTAAGGACACAAAAATGGATCATACGGGCAATTGAGACAGAGCGTGACGTTATATTACACTGAGAACTGCGCCAACTGGAGGGGAACGTAATGAGCACCAGGAAATATAATATATACAACTGACATTTGGATATTTGACTTAACAGTGACACAATGTTTACTGCACACATAGGCATACTGAGTGTCAGGATCCCAAAATGGACCCATTCTTCCTGCTGATGCTTCACGTCTTATGACCTGTATCCCCTTTTGTCTCCTTAAATGCACGTTTTTTTGGGTCGACAGCTTATAAAAACGTAGTTCAGTCAGGTCCACTTAAGTCAAAAACACCATAGACTTTGTATTGGAATATTTAGCAAAAATGTACATTCAGCGATTTGGCTCTGTTCTAAATTCCCCGTCCTTTTATTGAGCTCCATGAAAGGCCAAAACAGGGAACAGCAGCAGATTCTGGGGACAACCTCCCATTTTTAAACTGGGAGGGCAGTGAAATCCCCCATTTAGAACAGAGTATGCATCAATGACAACAGAATGACATTGATTGAGTTAAACACAGTTTAAGGAGGAGCTGGGGAGGAGGTGGGTTGCAAAGCAGCTTGCAGCAGAAGCAGCCAAGCAGACAGATTGAAGTGAAGCTATGCTTAAGTAAGGTGCCCTGTTTGAGAGTTGCCAATGGAGTGCATAGGAATCGGATCAGCTGATAGGGGCGGGTTGGAATTTTTTTCCAATCAGCTGATAGCGGAGCTTGACTATGTGGCCTGCCTGAACTAACGCAGAATGTTTGATTTCTGTGTTTTTAGCTTGTTTGCTGTACACCCTGTCATAGCAGCTTTCAGATATTGTCTATTTTTTAGCGTGGCCTAAATGGGCTACGCTAGCCTGACAAGCCAGACCCTGCGATTTTATAGGCCGATATGGGTAGGAACTATACTCTCATTCCTGCGTAGTAATCAAGGAACTTTGTGGCGTACTATGGGTGCAGCGGCGCAATGATATTACTTCTTTCTACATAACCAACGTGACAACCTGCTTACATGCTTAGGGAGCGTGCTGGGGACTATTTTCAGGCAATATCAGGCAATGCAGAGTAATATCATTGCGCTGCTGCACTCGTGGTACGGCTCAAAACTCTTGATTATTACGCAGGAATGAGAGTATAGTTCCTAGCCATATCGGCCTAGAAAATCACAACTTTACATTTTCTTTCTGTCTTAGTACACAATGTAACTACAGAAGGGTCAAGTTTTAAATAGGAAAAATATTGAAACTCTTTGGTCATTTTTGAGCGAGATGCTAATGGTCTAATCAGATTCAATGATCTATGCTAAGCTATGCTAAAAGTGCTAGCGCCAGACCCGGAGATTGGCTGAATGGATTCGAAAATGGTAAAACTCGACGATTTTAACTCTAGGGGAGTCGAAAAATTAATTTAAGTGGTGTGTTCCTTTATTTTTTTGCCATGCTTGTTTTCCCTCTCCCTCTTTGGACCCCAAAACAGCATTCCTTACTTCACAACTTTACAAGTGGATAGGGTTTCAACGCTATATGCTTGAACCCTTAAAGGCCCCCTGAAATCAAAATGGAAGTTTTTTAACTTTTAGTATGACTATGTTAGCCTTAAGGTTATGAATAAGCTAGTGTGTTCCAAAACAATGACAGAATTCGCATTTAGGAGATATAAGCATTCAAAACATACAGTCTCTCACTTCCGTTAAAATGAATCACAGATTTTGATGACATCATCGCAGACTTCATTATCTCATGATGAACCTAAACCTGAGTCAAGATGGCGCCGAGGATGGCCGCTACGTCGCAAGCTCTGCTGAAACATTGTAGTTTTTTGTTTGTTCTGTTTATAGTTTTTGTGTTTTTTGTCTTGGATGTTGTCTGCCTTACTACGTACGACAGACAGACACTTTTGGACATTGGTTCGGCTATCGCACTCCGAAAACCGGACTTTAAATTCTTCAGTGACGAACCGCCGTTTACAAACACAGCAGCGGAGCTCTTTGTCTGGACGGCCCGACCACGGAAACGCGGCCGGAGAAGGGGAAGCAGAGCCGGCGTACTTATCAGAGTAAGATGCCGCGCAAACCGACCCCCACTTCCCAGTATTTTACTGGCAAATGTTCAGTCTCTGGACAATAAACTCTGCGAGCTGAGAGCACGGATCTCTTTCCAACGAGAGACGAGGGACTGCTGCATTATCTGCCTCACAGAAACTTGGATGTCCGCTGAGATTCCAGATTCGGCCATCGAAACCGCGGGGTTCTCCGTGCATCGAATGGACAGAGAAAAAGATCTCTCCGGGAAAAGCAAAGGCGGGGGTGTATGTTTTATGATTAACCGATCCTGGTGTGATCAGAGGAACGTACATTCTATCAAGTCTTTCTGTTCTCCTGATCTGGAACTTCTCATGGTTCTGTGTCGACCATTCTGGCTACCGAGGGAATTCACCGCGGTCATCATCACAGCTGTGTATATTCCCCCGCAAGCCGACACAGACCGGGCACTAAAGGAACTGTATAGGACAGTGAGTGAGCAGGAAACCGCGCATCCTGAGGCCGCGTTTATTGTGACCGGGGACTTTAACAAAGCCAACTTCAAGCGCATCACACCCAAATACCACCAACATGTTAACTTCAACACGCGAGGGAACCGCGTCTTAGATCACTGCTACTCCCCCTTCAAGGATTGTTACAAGTCCCTCCCGCGCCCACCATTTGGCAAATCGGATCACGCTTCCATCCTACTTTTGCCCGCATATAGGCAAAGACTCAAACAGGAAGCACCCGCCCTCAGAACCATCCAGTGCTGGTCGGACCAATCAGATTCTATGCTACAGGACTGTTTTGATCACGCGGACTGGGAGATGTTCCGGTCGGCCTCTGATGACGACATCGAGGTTTACGCTGATAGCGTAACGTGTTTCATCAGGAAGTGCGTAGATGACGTTGTTCCGACCAAAACAATTCGGCTGTACCCTAACCAGAAGCCGTGGCTAAATGGGGATGTTCGCGCGGCACTCAATGCGCGGACCTTCACTTTTAACTCCGGTAACGCGGAGGAGCATAAACAAGCAAGTTATGCCCTCCGGAAAACCATCAGAGCAGCAAAACGGCAGTACAGGGACAAGATTGAAGGACAGTTCAACACCACCGACTCCAGAAGCATGTGGAGGGGAATTAACACCATCACGGACTATAAAGGGAACACAAACTCCACCGTGAACACCGCTGCCTCTCTCCCGGACGAGCTCAACACCTTCTATGCTCGCTTTGAGGGAACTAACACCGCCCTCGCGGAGAGAGCGCTCGCGGCTGAAGATGCAGAGGTTAGTGCACTCTCTGTATCTGTCGCGGATGTAACCCGATCCTTCCGGCGGGTGAACGTCCGTAAAGCTGCGGGTCCAGACGGCATTCCCGGCCGTGTGATCAGAGCGTGCGCGCACCAACTGGCTGGAGTCTTCACGGACATTTTTAACCTGTCCCTCTCCCTGTCTGTGGTCCCCACATGCTTTAAAACGTCCACTATTGTTCCTGTACCTAAGCAATCAAAAACCACCTGCTTAAACGACTGGCGTCCTGTTGCTCTGACCCCCATCATCAGCAAATGCTTTGAAAGACTAGTCAGAAACCACATCTGCTCTGTTCTCCCCCCCTCACTGGACCCACTGCAGTTTGCATACCGCACAAACCGCTCCACTGACGATGCCATTTCATCCACTATACACACTGCTCTCTCCCACCTGGAAAAGAGGAACACGTATGTGAGAATGCTGTTTGTGGACTACAGCTCAGCATTCAACACCATTGTGCCCTCCATACTTGACATGAAACTCCGGGCTCTAGGCTTAAACAGCCTATTATGCAGCTGGATCCTGGACTTCCTGTCAAACAGACGCCAGGTGGTCAGAATGGGCAGTAACATCTCCTCATCACTGACTCTCAACACTGGAGCCCCTCAGGGCTGCGTTCTCAGCCCACTCCTGTACTCTTTGTACACACATGACTGTGTGGCAACCCACAGCTCCAACACCATCATCAAGTTTGCTGACGACACGACGGTGGTAGGTCTTATCACCGACAATGATGAAACGGCCTACAGAGAGGAGGTGCACACTCTGACACGGTGGTGTCAGGAGCACAACCTCTCCCTCAACGTCAGCAAGACCAAGGAGCTGGTGGTCGACTTCAGGAGGAATGAGAGAGAACACCGCCCCATCACCATCGATGGAGCACCGGTGGAGAGAGTCAGCAGCTTCAAGTTCCTCGGTGTCCACATCACAGAGGAACTCTCATGGTCCGTCCACTCTGAGGCCGTTGTGAAGAAGGCTCATCAGCGCCTTTTCTTCCTGCGACGGCTGAGGAGGTTTGGAATGAACCGCCACATCCTCACACGTTTCTACACCTGCACCATCGAGAGTCTGCTGACTGGCTGCATCACCACCTGGTACGGCAACAGTACCGCCCGCAGCCGCAAGGCCCTGCAAAGGGTAGTGCGCACGGCCAGCTGCATCATCGGAGGTGAGCTTCCCTCCCTCCAGGACATTTACGCCAGGCGGTGTGTGAAGAGAGCTCAGAGGATCTTCAGAGACTCTAGCCACCCGAACCATGGGCTGCTCTCACTGCTGCCATCAGGCAGACGGTACCGCAGCATTAGAACACGCACCAGCCGACTCCAGAACAGCTTCTTCCCACAAGCAATCAGACTACTTAACTCCTGATCCATCAGGATCATAACACACTCTGGACAGAATATCACTCAGCACAACCCACTGTAGATACACACACATTACACATTTATTTATCATACAGCATCTATTGCACTTTGGATTTCAATTTTTCAATCTGTGAATAATATAATAATAATAATAATATTTTATACTATACATTGTATATTATTATTACTATTATAGCGTAATGTATATTGTTTAGTGTATGTTTAGTGTATATTGTTTAAAGTATATGTATATTGTAAGTATGTGTATATTGTTTAAAGCTGTGAGAACTACACTCACACTGTGTAAATTATTTATTGTTTATTGTAGTGTATACTGTGCTGTGAGTAATTGTGGGCGCATCAGATGTGTAATCTGATGCTGCTTTAAATGTTGTACATGTCATGTCATGACTGCTATGTTGCTCGGAACTGCACCTAAGAATTTCACCTACTGTTGCACTTGTGCATATGTAGAGTGACAAATAAAGTGATTTGATTTGATTTGATTTGATTTGATCACATCTTCTGTCCAATCAAATGCTCTCTAGAATCTGAAGCCCCGCCCCCTACATTATAAATAGACGCTGAAGCTGCGTCTGAAATTGGTCAGCTGTTCACACATTTACTAATTTCTACATAGTGAACGGCACATAGCGCCCTATATGTGCGATAGTAAACGATTCAGACATGTAATGCTTTCAGTTGAGGCGAATGAAGTCTGGTTTCACGTTAGTTTCACGTGCACCGCACACACACACACACACACACACCAACGGCTCTGGTCTAGACTAACGTTAGATACTCGAGAACGCAGCGCGGATCATATGCGCGAGTCGGCGCAGACAACAAAACATATCAGACCCATTTAAAGTCTGCACAAATTCTGCTGTATTTCAAAGCGATATGGAGGAGATTATGATGATAAACGGTTAGAGGTTAGGAGGAAACTCTGGCTTTACCAAACAGAAAGGCTCTAGTCAAAGTGTGGTATTAACGAAACGCTATTGGCTGTTTCAAAAAAGGGGAGGAGCTGCTAACAGCTGGAGCCGTTTCAGGGGGAATCACGTCAACACATTGAATAATGCAGCGTGTTTCAAAGCACTTCAGTGGGCCTTTAAAAATACAAATGAATCAGGCCCATTTAAAGGAACACGCCACTTTTTAAAAAAAATAGGTTCATTTTCCGACTCCCCTAGAGTTAAACAGTTGAGTTTTACCGTTTTCGAATCCATTCAGCTGATCTCTAGATCTGATGGTAGCACTTTTAGCATAGCTTAGCATACATCATTGAATCTGATTAGACCGTTAGCATCTCGCTCAAAACATGACCAAAGAGTAAATGACGAAAAATGAAAAGTGAAAAATGTGATTTTCTAGGCCGAAATGGCTAGGAACTAAACTCAGGGAGTATTTGCAGGCGCTGTGTAATATAATTGCGTGTGTGTGTGTGTGTGTGTATAAGTGTGTGTGTGTGAGTGGATGTGTCAATATCACACTCTTGATGTTTTAGAGTGTCACCCCTTTAATGCTGTTTACTTTTTTTCAGCATCGTGGCCGATTTGTAGATTGTAATTCTCTGAATATTTGTGTTTTTGCCAATTTCATTCATTTCCAATGACAATGAACGCTACTTTTTTTACGACCAATTAGCATGCTCGAATCATGACCCCAATGTTTTTGGATGCAATACAAATGAATCAGGCCCATTTAAAGGAACACGCCACTTTTTTTTGAAAATAGGTTAATTTTCCGACTCCCCTAGAGTTAAACAGTTGAGTTTTACCGTTTTCGAATCCATTCAGCCGATCTCTGCGTCTGATGGTAGCACTTTTAGCATAGCTTAGCATACATCATTGAATCTGATTAGACCGTTAGCATCTCGCTCAAAACATGACCAAAGAGTAAATGACGAAAAATGAAAAGTGAAAAATTAAAAAGGAACTAAACTCAGGGAGTATTTTCAGGCGCTGTGTAATATCATTGCGCCGCTGCACTCGTGGTACGGCTCAAAGCTCTTGATTATTACGCAGGAATGAGAGTATAGTTCCTAGCCATATCGGCCTAGAAAATCACAACTTTACATTTTCTTTCTGTCTTAGTACACAATGTAACTACAGAAGAGTCAAGTTTTAAATAGGAAAAATATCGAAACTCTTTGGTCATTTTTGAGCGAGATGCTAACGGTCTAATCAGATTCAATGATCTATGCTAAGCTATGCTAAAAGTGCTACCGCCAGACCCGGAGATCGGCTGAATGGATTCGAAAATGGTAAAACTCAAGAGGGGAGTTGGAAAATGAGCCTATTGTTCCTTTATTTTTTTGCCATGCTTATTTTCCCTCTCCCTCTTTCAATGAAGCCGTTCAGCCTAATTGGCATAAATGTGCATGTGGGAAGTTTTCATGCCATCACATGGCTCTGCTTATCAGCCACTGTTGTTTACTCACAGCCTTCAGTCTGACTCTGCTGTATTATCTGCTCATCTTAATTCCAGGATGCTCTCCGAGTCAAAGGCGAATGCGTTTAGCGCAGCCGGGCTCGTGGTTTCTGTCATGGATCTGAACTAAGTGTTCAGTTTGATGGAGCATTCAGACTGGATGACGGCACATTAGAGTTATTTGAACCATTAATCAAGTGGTACTTTAATTCTGCAAGGTATTTAATTAATGCGGTTAGACAGCAGCCTGGGGCTCTTGTAGTGTGCATAAAGGGAAGCTGTTGTTGCTTCATAATTGGAATATCAATTTTGTTTTCATGCAATGTGAAATATGACCCGGACATGTTCTTGACGGGGTTTGTGAGATTCTCGGCTTCTGTTTCATAAAAAAGGGCTGCGCATCGTTTTCGTTTTTCATCACGCTTTTCATTCAATTATTGAAATCAGACCTGTTAATCAAGTCATGGGCTATTTTTAACTTAGTTTATGTCCTTGAAAAATAATGTTTGTATAATGTGTCTGTGAAAAAGTGTGCATGGCTCTTTTGTGTAAATGTCTTTGGTACATTAGTGTCATTGCTAATCAGATATTATTTTTAGCATATATTATTAATAGCATATTTTTAACCCTCTGGTGCTCTTCTTTTTGGGGTTGCATTGATTGTCTTCCCGGTCATAAGTGACCGGACACCTACAAATTAAACTTCCTCCACCCCAGTAAAACCAATGCAATTTATTTTTCTTCAATAATATTTTTTATTTTGTATTTTGAGATGATTTGATGGTATTTTTTTATATTTATGCAATATTTATGGTCTATTTTTGCCATTGAAAATTATACAAAAACCTTTTTTGTAATTATTATTATTGTTTTTTTAATTATTGCAGTATTTCAAGTTAAAATAGAGACTAGGGGCCCTATCTTGCACCCAGCGCAATTGACTTTGTACACCGACGCATGTGTCATTCCTATTTTGCACCCGCGCAAAGCGCGCTTTTCCCTCCACAGAAGCACGTCGCTAAACTAGTGAATGAACTTGCGCTCCCTGGGCGGTTCAGCGCAAAAAAGGAGGCATGTTCCGGCGCAAACAATCCCTGGTGCTATTTTGCTGTTCCATTAAACAATTGCGCCACTGACCAGAAAAAACCTAGTCTAAAGTCAGTGGCGCGTTGCGCGTTGTTCATTATGCTATTTTAAGGGCGCATGCTTGACCATAGCGTGCACAACGCGCATACACTTTGCTCATGTAATCTACACAGATGCAACAGTTATTTTTGCAAATCATAAATTGTTACACTAAAAAAATATTAACACATGAGATGACGGAAATCATTGTGGTGTGCCACGAATATGTGAAAAAATAGGCATAAATCTAGCTTACAAATTATTCAGGCTAATTATTTATTTAACCGACGCTATTTTGGGTGGGTTTCTCCCATCCCCATACAACACAAGTTCTCTGTCTTTCACTGCTCTTACAAGAACATCAGTCTCCTCGGCTGTGAACCGCTCCTGGCGTGCGCCTGGTAAATACGCCATAATAATAGCAATCCATAATGGAACTTGCGCACCTGCTTTTAAAGGGAATGTTGGATGATGCTCTGATTGGTTTATTCACGTTACGCCCAAACCACACCTATGAATAATGAAGCTACTTCAGACCAACCCATTTTAGATTTGCGCCGGGCGCAAGAGCCATTTATCCCGCCGGGAAAATAGCAACAGCGCCGAGACCCGCCCACAAACTTACTTGCGCTTTGCGCTTTGACACTTGCGTTTCAGATCGTTAAAATAGGGCCCTTTGCCTTCAAAAAAAAAAAAATTGAAGGCAGATTAGCGCCCTCTTTTGGAATTATTTAAGGAATCATCCAACCATGGGTGTTACCACTAGAGGTCTCTTGAGAGGCTTGAGAATTCCCTAGTTCTCTTTTGAACACATTTCATGATTTTTTTGTGTGTTGTTGATGGATTTGAATATATTTTTAAAAAATCTCAAAGATTTTTTTTTATAAAGTTTTAGATTTGTTTTGTTTTGTTAGAAATATAGATTTTTTTCCCTGTGAATTTGTGTTTTTGCAGATTTCCCAATTAATTTCCTATGGTGTCATTTTTGACCGAAGAGCACAAGTGGGAGTATTTTTTTTACGACCACTTAGCATGCTTGAATCATGCCCTCAATTTTGTTGTGTGTTTACATACCTAAGTTTCATATAATTCTGATGAAGCTGTGATTTTTAAAAATGTAAAATGTGGTTCATAGGTTCGCTTTTTCATAGGTGTGTGTGTGTGTGTGTGTGTGTGTGTGTGTGTGTGTGAGTGGATGTGTCAATATCACACTCTTGATGTTTTAGAGTGTCACCCCTTTACTGCTGTTTACTTTTTTTCAGCATCGTGGCCGATTTGTAGATTGTAATTCTCAGAATATTTGTGTTTTTGCCAATTTCATTCCTTTCCAATGACAATGAACGCTACTTTTTTTTACGACCAATGAGCATGCTCGAATCATGAACCCAATGTTTTTGGTGTGTTTACATACCTAATGCTAGAAAAGTCACCAAGTTTCATATCATTCTGATGAAGCAGTGATTTTTTAAATTTCAAAACAATTTTCCAGTCAGAAATGACCGAAGAGCACCAGAGGGTTAACATTTATGTTCCCCCACCTCTGTCAGTGGGTTTAACATCTCACTTCTGCTGCCAGAGGCTGCTTTTTCTTGTGTCTTCTGCTTTCTGTCACAGTTTTCTGACTAAATCTGTCCCCAGACCATTTTCCACCACAAACAGTTTCTCATTGTTTTGTCAGAAGTGACTCATCAGCCTTTAGCAAAGTTTTCTGTGTGTTATAAGAATCAGAACTCTCAATCAGGAAAGTTTCATTTCAAGTTTGAATTAGTTCTGATCAGTTGTATTCTGGAAAGACGTTATTCTATTTGTCCATTAAACTAAACTCAAATAAACTCATGCACATGTAGAGGTATGAGTCAGGGAGGACCGTGACAGAAAAAAAGCCTATCCACAAGTTTTTGGCATGAAAGATGCCAGATTTCATGGCCATTTCAATATAAAGCACTCTTTGGCCCTTTTTGTACTTGTTTTGTTAAATACATAAATTCTATTCTCTTTCTCCACCATGTATGAACCTTGTATGTATAAATACAAAAAAACATTGTAGAAATAGCAAATTCAATTATGCGCCACTAGAATTCAAATATCCAAAATCTTTGTCCTTTTTTTGGTCCCCATAAGGAAAACAGCTTATAAATCATACTAACTGATGTTTTTTGAAACTATAAAAATGCAGAAAGTTTTGTGTGATGGGTAGGTTTAGGGGTAGAGTGTGTGTGTGTGCGCGTGTGTGTGTGTGATGGGTAACTAAAGGGGTAGTCTGTGTGTGTGTGATGGGTAACTAAAGGGGTAGTGTGTGTGTGTGTGTGTGTGTGTGTGTGTGTGTGTGTGTGTGTGTGTGATGGGTAGGTAAAGAGGTAGTGTGTGTGTGTGTGTGTGTGTGTGTGTGTGTGTGTGTGTGTGAGATGGGTAGGTTTAGGGGTAGTGTGTGTGTGTGTGTGTGTGTGTGTGTGTGTGTGTGTGTGTGTGTGTGTGTGTGTGTGTGTGTGTGTGTGTGTGATTGGTAGGTTTAGGGGTAGTGTGTATGTGTGTGTGATGGGTACTTTTAGGGGTAGTGTGTGTGTGTGTGTGTGTGTGTGTGTGTGCGCGTGTGTGCGCGTGTGTGTGTGAGATGGGTAGGTTTAGGGGTAGTGTGTGTGTGTGTGTGTGTGTGATGGGTAGGTTTAGGGGTAGTGTGTGTGTGTGTGTGTGTGTGTGTGTGTGTGTGTGTGTGTGTGTGTGTGTGTGTGTGTGTGATGGGTAGGTTTAGGGGTAGTGTGTGTGTGTGTGTGTGATGGGTAGGTTTAGGGGTAGTGTGTGTGTGTATGTGTGTGTGATGGGTACGTTTAGGGGTAGTGTGTGTGTGTGTGTGTGTGTGTGTGTGTGTGTGTGTGTGTGTGTGTGTGTGTGTGTGTGTGTGTGTGTGTGTGTGTGTGTGCGCGTGTGAGATGGGTAGGTTTAGGGGTAGTGTGTGTGTGTGTGTGTGTGTGTGTGTGATGGGTAGGTTTAGGGGTAGTGTGTGTGGGAGTGTGTGTGTGTGTGTGTGATGGTTAGGTTTAGGGGTAGTGTGTGTGTGTGTGTGTGTCTGTGTTTGTGTGTGTGATGGGTAGTGTGTGTGTGTGTGTGTGTGTGTGTATGATGGGTAGTGTGTGTGTGTGTGTGTGTGAGAGATGGGTAGGTTTAGGGGTTGTGTGTGTGTGTGTGTGTGTGTGTGTGTGTGTGTGTGTGTGTGTGTGTGTGTGTGTGTGTGTGTGTGTGTGTGTGTGTGTGTGTGTGTGTGTGTGTGTGTGATGGTTAGGTTTAGGGGTAGTGTGTGTGCGTGTGCGTGTGTGATGGGTAGATTTAGGGGTTGTGTGTGTGTATGTGTGTGTGTGTGATGGTTAGGTTTAGGGGTAGTGTGTGTGCGTGTGCGTGTGCGTGTGTGATGGTTAGGTTTAGGGGTAGTGTGTGTGTGTGTGTGATGGGTAGATTTAGGGGTTGTGTGTGTGTATGTGTGTGTGTGTGTGATGGTTAGGTTTAGGGGTAGTGTGTGTGCGTGTGCGTGTGCGTGTGTGATGGTTAGGTTTAGGGGTAGTGTGTGTGTGTGTGTGTGTGTGTGTGTGTGTGTGTGTGTGTGTGTGTGTGTGTGTGTGTGTGTGTGTGTGTGTGTGTGTGTGTGTGTGTGTGTGTGTGTGTGTGTGTGTGTGAAAAGTTTAAATAAAATATTCATAAAACAAAATGGCCAATTTTCAAAAAGAATATTTGGATACCTGAAAAAATGTTTGCCATCCTAACGTTTAAAAAACACACTGAATAATATCAATAATAAAACTCCTACATTCAGTTTGGTGTTGGGGGTAACGCATTACAATTAAATATTTTCATGTCCATCTCCACATTGTTTAAATAGCAAATGCACTGTCGCCCATCTGTTCACCCATGGGTGTGCTGGTCTGAAAACCAGGTGTGTTCAGGCGCATTGTTGGCACGTTGATATTTTGAGGAACTGAAATTGACTGCGCTATTGATATAGAAAGAATACTTACACTATTACACATCTCAGGTCCTTAGCGATCCTAATGCTGTTTTTTTTAATCATTGTATTATTGTTTTCTCATTATATTGTTTATAATGAATTGATTGAGGAATACTAAGAGGGTTGATGTCTAACTGAGGAGGGTAGTGAATGACGTCCCGGGTCACTAAAGACCCGAGGTGTCCAGTGTATAGCGTTAGTTCTGGCTGTCAGTGGTGGGCCGTGCATTTCACACCTAGGCCTTCAGTGGCATTCTACCTGAATTAATTCACCTCTTAATAAAATCATCATGACGCCACGGTTATAGAAACCATTCATATTATACAGAAACGCAGTATAACAGGGCGTTGCGTCTCTCATGATCGAGAATGAATGATTAAATAATTTAAGAATTATTAACGCAGGAAACCCAATTGACAATTAAACAAGTCTCCTTTCACTGGAGACGCCACATAAGTCATATCTAACATAAGTCATATCTAACAGAAGCATCGATCCGCTCCGGGTTTTCCGTGCATTTGTGTAGTAGGCTAACGTTACCTTTTGAGTTCTCCGACCAAAGGAAAATTGTTCCTTTTTTTTTGCAAATTTTACACGAAAGAAAACGTAACAGTATAAATGGTTCTTGAAAAATCTTACCAACAGTATGACAAATTTATTTCAGGTGAGGTTCAAAGATAATACAAAGTTTTTTACATTTATCCATCCATCCATCTTCTTCCGCTTTATCCGGGGCCGGGTCGCGGGGGCAGCAGTCTAAGCAGAGATGCCCAGACTTCCCTCTCCCTAGACACTTCCTCTAGCTCTTCCGGGGACACACCGAGGCGTTCCAAGGCCAGCCGGGAGACATAGTCCCTCCAGCGTGTCCTTGGTCTTCCCCGGGGCCTCCTCCCGGTTGGGCATGCCCGAAACACCTTCCCGGGAAGGCGTTCAGGAGGCATCCGGAACAGATGCCCGAGCCACCTCAGCTGTCCCCTCTCGATGTGGAGGAGCAGCGGCTCTACTCCGAGTTCCCCCCGAGTGACTGAGCTTCTCACCCTATCTCTAAGGGAGCGCCCAGCCACCCTGCGGAGAAAGCTCATTTCGGCCGCCTGTATCCGGGATCTTGTCCTTTCGGTCATGACCCAAAGCTCATGACCATAGGTGAGAGTAGGAACGTAGATTGACCGGTAAATCGAGAGCTTCGCCTTACGGCTTAGCTCTTTCTTCACCACGACAGACCGGTACATCGACCGCATTACTGCAGAAGCTGCACCGATCCGTCTGTCAATCTCCCGTTCCATCCTCCCCTCACTCGTGAACAAGACCCCTAGATACTTAAACTCCTCCACTTGGGGCAGGAACTCTCCACCAACCTGGAGTGGGCAAGCCACCCTTTTCCGACTGAGGACCATGGCCTCGGATTTGGAGGTGCTGATCCCCATCCCAGCCGCTTCACACTCGGCTGCAAACCGTCCCAGTGCATGCTGAAGGTCCTGGTTAGAAGGGGCCAACACGACAACGTCATCCGCAAAGAGCAGAGACGAAACCGTGTGGTCCCCAAACCTGACACCCTCCGGCCCTTGGCTGCGCCTAGAAATTCTGTCCATAAGAATTATGAACAGAACCGGCGACAAAGGGCAGCCCTGCCGGAGTCCAACATGCACCGGGAACAAGTCTGACTTACTGCCGGCGATGCGGACCAAACTCCTGCTCCGGTCATACAGGGACCGGACAGCCCTTTTTTACATTTAAACTCCACAAAACTATATTTTAATAGTATGAAAATGTTGTAAATAATATATTAATAATGAACATAATAATAATAATAATAAATCGATCATACATTTTTAATGTATTACATTTTTAATGTTTTAAATCACATTCATCATGGAAAAACGGGGCACGCATTAGCCAGCCCAGGGTTGACTGTAGGCTATAAAAATGTAAATAAAATGCATTATAGCTTAACTTACTCACCAAAATAGGCTATGATTATTTGTACAAAAAACATGCCAATGTGTGCAGCTGACCCGTCTTCTCAAATAAATCATGGAGATCCGCGGGGCTTCAAAATCAATGATGGTATGCATTACAGTCCGTTCGTTTTTAGCCGGGACAGATGGAATAGTGTTCTGTGACTGTGTGTTAAGCTGGAGAAGGCAGTATGCGGGAATTCTGAAAAAGGCTTTGTAAGTATGTTAATTAATACATGAATTTCTTCTCCTCTGCTCTGTCAGCCATTTGGGTTTGAAAAAACGCTATTAAAACTACTGATGTTTTATCTTGTGCGGTTTGCTGGTTATTCTGACTAGGCTTCTAGTACGCTCTCTGACTATCCAATCAAAGGACGTGAAAATGCAGACGTTATTGTACGCCAGCTAGAAGGCCCCGCTGTCGCCAACTCAAAATTTGATTGGCTGATTAAATTCTGCAATATTGATTCTGAAGGCCTCAAGGCAGATTTCTTTGACCTGGCAACACATGATGGCTAAAATATGATTGGATAAAAGCTCTAACATAAACAAACACTACTGGAAAAGTGTCCCCACGGGTGCGGTGCCCCCGTAAATTTTTCAACTAAATATCCAAATAAATCTCATTATTAAACTAAATTAACCATATAAACTAAATTACTGATCTAATTACTGATCTAAAGCCCACACTGTCACTGTATGATAATTGAAATTGAAATGAACTGATGACAACACCGTTTTCTCCAGAATGTCTATACGGCTGAATAAAATTATGCTGCATTATTTTCCTGTTTAACACTGTAAAGCTGCTTTGAAACAATCTGCATTGTTAAAAGCGCTATATAAATAAAGTTGACTTGACTTGACTTGAGCAGGTCGTAGTTTGTCCATTTTATCTTAAACGAAGCCAATTCACCAGCATACAAACGTTCGCCTATCAACGGGTTTTTCTGTTTGGCCAGTGACCGCACGCACACACACACTGGTGAAGTGGGCGTTTGAATTTAACACAGAATCGATTCTGAATTTTTGAGAATCGATTCTGAATCGTTAGATAACGAATCGCGATGCATCGATGCATCGACCTTTTCTCCCACCCAGTGTTAATTTTGACAGCAAATTTTGATTTAGTTTTAGTCATAGTATTTTGACTAAAATGCCATTTAGTTTTAGTCATATATTAGTCACCTGAATTGTTTTTAGTTTTAGTCTAGTTTTAGTCGACTAAATATCATACGATTTTAGACGACTAAATATCATACGATTTTAGACGACTAAATCTACAGTAGATATAGGCCCGGTTTCACAGACAGGGCTTAGACTAAGCCAGGATTAGGCCTTAGTTCAATTAGGACATATAAGTGACTTTTATAAACGTGCCCAAGAAAAAAACATTACTGGTGTGCATCTTGAGACAAAACAATGCCACTGACATATTTTAAGATTTGTCAGTGCAAGATTCTTTCAGTTAAAACAGCACAAACATGCATTTTAGTCTAGGACTAGCTTAAGCGTTGTCTGTGAAACCGGGGGGTAGTCTCCTAAAGTCTAATGAGTTTAGTTAAATTGTAATACATTAAGCATTTAAGCATTACATAACCGACTGTCACTTGAACTGACATTTTAACATCATTTTGTTTATTACATTAAAAATACACGAAAGAGCTCAATTCACTTTTTTTGTTTGTTTTTTAAAAACATCTATATAGTTTTTATAACTTTGTATTTCTGTTTTAGTCAGTAGGCCATATCAGGTTAAGCTAAAGCTTCAAATAAGTTTGTTTATTTATTTTTTAATTTCAGTTAACATTTATTTAATTTCAAGTAATGAAGATTTTTTAATGGTTTTAGTGAACTATTATAACCCTGATACTTTATTGAATATGTGTCAAATACTGGTCTTTCCTCCTGAATATGAATTAAATTGGAATGAAATTAAATACAGTTTATTGCGTAACAAAAAACGAATAAATAATGCGTGACTTTTAATTATAAACAAGCTCGAAATACGCCGGGACTCTTATTTTGAAATCTCGCCTTACTATTGCAGTTGCAGGAGCTCATTCAAGTTCAGGAGATAAAATATGCATTGTTACAACCGTCTAAAACACATTACTATATAAACATCGTGAAGTAAACATTGTCATTACTCATCAGCATTAGTTCATAAGCAATTGCCTGGCATAAATGTGCGCTAATGTTCATTGATTGTGAGCCGCTCTGGAGCGCTGGATTGGGGATGCGTGAGCCGTGTTTTCTAGCGGTTAGATCCGCACGTTCAGATCAAATGTGCGCATCTGTTACACAGGACATCAGTTCTGACTCGATCTCTTCCCTAATCGACCTTCCCTAACATTTTCATCTCGTTTTTATTTGTTGACGAAAATGACAGTTGATTTTCGTCATAGTTTTTGTCATCCAACATTAGTTTTTATTTAGTTATCATCTCGTTTTCGTCAGTGAAAAAAGGTCGTTGACGAAAATTATGATGAAAGTTCCACGAAATTAACACTGCTCCCACCCCTAGTCGATTCTGGCACCCAAAAACACAACAAGGTGACATTTTGAGCTCCGCCTCCAGTATTTCCTTTGTTTTGCCTCCAGAAAAGGGGAGTACGATGCCTATCACAGCTCCTTCAGATTTATCAGCAGCTATTGCGCTTCTCCAGAGCTCATTTACCCTCCTCCATCCCCAGCTCCTCCTCTCGTCAGTCAGGATTTGGGGATTCCCCCTGAATCAGACTAAATTCCCGAATTAGGCTGTACATTTTAATATTGACTTAATGCTATCTACAATACATCATTGCTTCTGTTCTGTTTACCCTATAGGAGGTTTATCGCTGCTCTCCCTGCTCTTATCCATGCTAGGCTACATGTTCTTGCCCAGAACAGAACCATACCGCCAAACCAAACTAGTCAATCATCTTTGACGATACACTCTAAAAAAAAAAGGTTCCATATGGCACCAAAAAAGGTTCTTCGGCGTAATCATAGAGGAACCACTTTTGGTGCTATATAGCACCATATCTAAACATGTTCTGTTTATGGTAGCGGTGCTATATAGCACCTTAGTCAAAGAACCGGTGAAGAACCTCTGAAGAACCGCTGAAGAACCAAAATTGGTGCTATATAGCACTAAAAAAAGGTTCCCCTATGATTACGAGCCAAGAACCATTTTTGGTGCCATATAGAACCTTTTATTTTTTAGAGTGTAGTGATCCTGACAGAAATGCGTTTAAGGGTTAAAGATTCTTTGTGGAACCATCGATGCCAATAAAGAACCTGTATTATAATGTCTTCTCTCATGCAGTGGATCCTTCGTGACTGATAATCATCTGTAATCTGTGTCTCTCATCAGAGTGGGTGTTAGGGCCCCGTTCAGACGACCGCAGGAGCAAGAGTGAGGTGAACTGCATCAGCAGCGGCGTGAACGAAATGAGCGAACTCTCACGTCCGGTGGACATCCTGTACAATCACTCCGACTCCCCGGACGCCATCAAGCCGGAAGAACTGGTGGTCACCGTCGTCGAGACCTCGCAGCTACCTCGTGAAGCTCACAGCGGAACCTAACCGAGGTTTGATTCGGCCCCTTTGTTATGAGGAGAAAATGATGCTTCAGTTTGATCGGCATCTGTGAGCCGGTGCAGTGAAGTCAAATGACCTTTGGCGGTCGTGTGGATGAGGAAAACGGAGGAATCTGGGAGACACAGTAAAGTACATTACATGTTCTTAATCGGAGTAATGCGAGACACTATTCCCAAACTGAATTTGAGAAAGAGGGAAGACACTTCTTTATCATTCAGTCTTCTTTTTCTTGTTTTGTGGAGACATGCACTGTGAATCTAGAATAGTGTTCTGCTGTTATCCATTTCTCTAACCCACAACCCACTTTTTTGGGTTTGATTTCCCCACTTTTCGCAGATATTTATGGCTGAGTACTTTGGGCTGCGCTGTAGTGTTCGCATTTTACTCACTTTCAGGTGTTCTAGGATTGATTATGCTGCTTGAAAACAGAAGTACTTAGAGATCTGGGGTCTCATTTATAAAGCGTGCGTACACAAAACGGGGCTGGAAACATACGTACGCCAGTTCCCACGCAAAGGTTGTGATCCATAAAAAACAAACTTGACGGGAGACTGTGCGCACCTTTAAGCAAACTTTGAGCCGTGCATACCCACATTCTGGAGACAAAGGGAATTGGCGACACAGATGGTGAGGTCGTGAACTGAAGTTAGATTGTAGAAAATACATGTGAGAAGAACGATTATAAGAATTAATGACATTTAATTTTCACTCCATTTCATAAGTTATATCCACATTATCATGAAGATTAAATCCAACAGTGTTATTTGTGCCTATTGTTTTAGGCTATATACGTCTAGCAAAATTCAAAATGTATTTTTTTTTAAAAATGCGCACAAACTCTTTTACTAGAGTGAGAAAAGTAATGAAGTAAGAACAATTTAAAACTGTTTTCATATTGATATACACATTTACATTAATGTTCCAGTTTCATTAATGGCGATATGCACTGAAATTACATAAAGTCAATACTCAGAATTTAAACAAAAATGATATGAATTTAGATAGACGTGCGACTTTTGATCACTTTTCCTGTGAGACGGTGTTTTAATGACAGCAAGGATTAAATAAAGGCTAATTCCAATAATTCGTCTTTAAACTAAACTGCAGATCTTATGTTATGACAAAATATGTTTTAGCGAGAACGATGATCAGTGAAGCACACTTAATTCGAGATCACAGACACTGCAGGATTCGGAGGTCGAACGGTCCATTATCCGGTTTGAATATGTCCAATGATAATCTTACTGTACAACCACAGCTGCACGGACACGGAGAGTAAAGACATCTTCACAAAATTGTGAAAAATACCACTGTATTTGAAGGATACAACTTGAAGAAAAAATTCAGATTTGCACGTTTCTTTTTTTTAAATACTTAGTCAGTGACGCTTTGAGTCAGACGATTGTATTTACGCTGCAATAAATAAGTAGGCCAATCTGTTTAAATTAAAATAACCTAAACATCCTACATGTTCACATTATCAGCAAAACTGCATTTGAATTTGAAGTTTAAAATTAACAAAATATTTTAAATTAAAATAACATTTGGCCCGTGGAAACGAATGAATAAACTTTATTTTAAAAAAAAAATATCTGGGAAGTATTTTATACAATTTTGTTTTTATGGATATTTTGATATATTTATTCTAAAACATAAAAAAGATATTGGATGATTGTCAGCAATGTAATGTGTAAGGCACAAATGGCATTTATAGTCCGTATCTAATATTTTTCTGTCTTGTTCCTTTGACAGTGTTAAACATGGTGTCACGTGGATGGGAATATGCATGCAAATGATATGCAAATGAGGTTATGCATAGTAAAACTAGGCGTAAGCTCCATATATGGTGATTTCTGCAGGAGACGGTATGGAGATACGCACAATCTTCTGCTGGCTGTGATTTATAAAGGGATTTCACATGGTTTTATAAATCTGAATTTTTTTGTGCGTACGCAAAATCTAGCTTTTGTGCGTACTAGGGATGCAACAATACAGTTAGTCCACGGTTCAATACAGACCTCGGTTTTTAAACACGGTTTTCGGTTCGGTTCTGATGGCTTGTCACATCAGTTTTTTGCTACTCTATTCTTAGGAACAGCAAGAGGTTAAGGAGAAAAAAAGACTTTTTTTATTGCAATACTCTTTCTTTATTTTACTTAAAAGAATTGAAAACTTTACTTTAAAAAAAAAACCCTTGTACACATTCCTAGTGTATTGTAAAATATAAAATAAATATAGGCCTATATAAAGATTTACACTGGCATCTCAGAGCTGTATAGCAGCATTTAAGTATGAAATTCAATGAATAAATGTAAAAATAAAAAAATAAATAGACTTCACTATAAATTAAACATTGATTCTTATTAAAGCTACTGTATTAGTTTTTCAGTCAAGAGCAGTGAGTGATTTTCTCTTTGTCTTTTGTTGTTGTATTAACATTAAAGGGATAGTTCACTCAAAAATGAAAATTCTGTCATCGAGAAATGAATACAGGTTTGGAACAACATTAGAGTGAGTAAATAATGACGTCATGTTAGAGGTGAACTGTCCCTTTAAGGACAGCGTGTTCACTATATGCTGCGCTGCTGTCAATTTAAGACCTGTGCCTCTAAAATACAGATTTTACTTTCACTTTAGACATAACTGGCTGTGTTTATGTTAACCTTGTGTGTATTTGACAGTATTAGCGCAGTAAGACGACTACTTAGTCCAGTAATCACGTGTTTGACAGGCTTTTAGTGGGCATGTTAAAACCGCGCACGAGCCGGCAAGGCTTTAAAACGCATGCAAATAATGATCTGAGAATAATGATGGAGGCAAATGATAGAATATGTAGAAAGATTATTAATTAAATGCAAAACCGGAAAGAAAAAAAAACGCAATTCACAAGCGCGTACTGAACCGTGAATGCCGTACCGAACGGTTCAATATTATATTGAGAATTGTGGCATCCCTAATGCGTATGTACACTTTTAGTAAGGTTTATACGCAAAGTTTTATAAATGAGACCCCTGCTCCCTACAGGTTACTCGGAAAGTCAAGTAATGATGGTTTAGATATACAGCCCTTGATTGGGAGAAAAAAAAAGGTCAATAGTTAATCCGCAATGGTGAAACAAAACCGCAGATGTGGAGGGAGACACTACGCAAACACTTCTCACTGAAAAGATATATTTAAATGAAAGAAAACAGCAGTTAAATACACTTGATAATATATTTGAGTTATATGTTGACAGATATCTCTGTTTACTTCACAACCAAGGGCTATAATTTGATAACAAAGCTTCAGATCTGAGCATCACATTTTCAAAAATGTCAAAAAAGGGGATAATTGGCAGAATTATCCCTCACAATTGTTTCAAACCGTCAGATTGAGACGTCAGACTGAAGGCTTCGTCCACTTCTGCTGTTCTCTCTTTCATACATTTTCAACAGTAAAGGTGAAAAAATAACTCTATAGGCAATTTACCTGCTCACTCCAGGCATATCGACAACCTTTGCTGCCTAAGTGTAATTTTTTGTCACGTATATATATATTTAAAAAAGCTAAAATCATTCTGTGATCCATGTGTCCTGTCATGTAACAGTGATTGAAATATGTTACAAAAGTTGTAGAAAAAAAGGAAAAGATATTCTAATGTCATATCCTGCATTTCAACATCACAAAAGTCACCTTAATAAATGTGGCATTATGTCAAATTTATCTACAACAACTCGACTTCGTCATTGTTTTACATATTTGTTATTTTTAAGAAATTGTCTTTAAAAGTTATTTGTAGATCCTTTGTCTGTTATCCAATGCTAGCAGGGAAACAAATAAGTATATATATATATATATATACAATCTAAAAAATGCTGGGTTAAAAACAACCCAAGTTGGGTTGAAAATGGACTAACCCAGCAATTGGGTTGTTTTAAGCAAACATTTAACCCAACCACTGGGTTAAAACAACCCAATTGCTGGGTTAGTCCATTTTCAACCCAACTTGTTTTTAGCCCAGCATTTTTTAGGGTGTACATACACCGATCAGGCATACATTATGACCACCTTCCTAATATTGTGTTGTTCCCCCATTTGCTGCCAAAACAGCCCTGACCCATCGAGGCATGGACTCCACTAGACCCCTCAAGGTGTGCTGTGGTATCTGGCACCAAGATGTTATCAGTAGATCCTTTAAGTCCTGTAAGTTGCGAGGTGGGATCAGTCTTGTTTGTTCAGCACATCCCACAGATGCTCGATTGGATTGAGATCTGGGGCATTTGGAGGCTAAGTCAACACCTCAAACTCGTGCTCCTCAAACCATTCCTGAAGCATTTGTGCTTTGTGGCGGCGCATTATCTGCTGAAAGAGCCACAGCCACCAGAGAATACCGTTTCCATGAAAGGCTGTACATGGTCTCAGCAATGCTTAGGTAGGTGGGACGTGTCAAAGTAACATCCACATGGATGGAGGACCCAAGGTTTCCCAGCAGATCATTGCCCAAAGCATCACTGCCTCCGCCGGCTTGCCTTCTTCCCATAATGCACCTGGTGCCATGTGTTCCCCAGGTAAGCCACACACCCGGCCATCCATCAGACCAGGCCACCTTCTTCCATTGCCCCGTAGTCCAGTTCTGATGCTCACATGCCACTGTTGGTGCTTTCGGTGGTGGACAGGGGTCAGCATGGGCACCCTGACTGGTTTGTGGCTATGCCGCCCCATACACAATAAACTGAGATACCCTGTGAGATACCCTTTCTAATAACTTCTTGAGAAATTTGAGCTTGCACTTCACCTGTCAGTGGTCATAATGTTATGCTTAATATATGTATGTGTGTATATATATATATATATTTTTTTTTAAATTTTAATTTTAATTTTATTTTTTTATCATTTGTGCGTTGTGACGTTGAAAAGTAGGCGGGGTGGAGGCGGACGCGCCGTTTTATCATTTGTGCGTCATCACAACAACATTCAGCAGTTTCTTCCTTGCAGACCGACTACAGTTTTATATATTTCCACGAACGTCCATTGTTCAACAAATAAACATCATTCTCGTAAATACTGATATCCTGCCCGACATCTGTGCAGTGTAGCGATCATGACTTTAGTGATGCTGCTTGTTGTTGAAGTTGTGTAAACGCGGGTGGGTAGAAAGTCCAACTTGTGTTGTTATGCTACTGTCTAACCGTGAGGGACTGACAGATGTTTAAGTGTTTGTCAAAAATCACCCACTTGAAATAAAAGTGAAAGAAAGTTACATATAATATAATAACTCTGAATAATAAGTAATATAATAACTCTGACGCAGGGGGTTTCCCCATCATGGGTTTTATATGGATCTGCATGCTTGTGATAGAAATGGCAAATTAAATTTAAATTAGTGCTAAATTCTATTTTTGTTCTGTTTTTAGAAATATTTAAATACTTCTTAAATATAAAATTACATCAAGGTAGACCATAACATGTTAATATGGTCTTTCATACTAAAATTAATTAAATGTATTACTGGGGTCTGGTCAGGCTTAGTTATTTGATTAAAGGTGCAGTGTGTAATATTTATGAGGATCTATTGACAGAACTGTAATATAATATACATAACTATGTTTTCAGTGGTGTATAAAGACCTTACATAATGAACCGTTATGTTTTTATTACCTTAGAATGAGCCTTTCTATCTATACACAGTGAGGAAAATAAGTATTTGAACACCCTGCTATTTTGCAAGTTCTCCCACTTAGAAATCATGGAGGGGTCTGAAATTGTCATCGTAGGTGCATGTCCACTGTGAGAGACATAATCTAAAAAAAAATCCAGAAATCACAATATATGATTTTTTAACTATTTATTTGTATGATACAGCTGCAAATAAGTATTTGAACACCTGTCTATCAGCTAGAATTCGGACCCTCAAAGACCTGTTAGTCTGCCTTTAAAATGTCCACCTCCACTCCATTTATTATCCTAAATTAGATGCACCTGTTTGAGGTCGTTAGCTGCATAAAGACACCTGTCCACCCCATACAATCAGTAAGAATCCAACGTGTCCAACTGCAACTCTTACTGTGTGTTAAATTTACGTCAAGTTAATGCGACAATAACGCTTTAGCAGTTAAAAAATAGCTACATAAAACCCAGCCTCGACCCATCTTCAATGCTCTAACTGAGGGAAGGAGGTTGTTCCCCAAAATCTCGCAATACATGGCCCCGGTCATCCTCTCCTTAATACAATGCAGTCGCCCTGTCCCATGTACAGAAAAACACCCCCAAAGCATGATGCTACCACCCCCATGCTTCACAGTAGGGATGGTACTCATCATTCTTCTTCCTCCAAACACGTTTAGTGGAATTATGACCAAAAAGTTTGGTCTCATCTGACCACATGACTTTCTCCCATGACTCCTCTGGATCATCCAAATGGTCATTGGCAAAATTAAGACGGGCCTTGACATGTGCTGGTTTAAGCAGGGGAACCTTCCGTGCCATGCATGATTTCAAACCATGACGTCTTAGTGTATTACCAACAGTAACCTTGGAAACGGTGGTCCCAGCTCCTTTCAGGTCATTGACCAGCTCCTCCAGTGTAGTTCTGGGCTGATTTCTCACCTTTCTTAGGATCATTGAGACCCCACGAGGTGAGATCTTGCATGGAGCCCCAGTCCGAGGGAGATTGACAGTCATGTTTAGCTTCCTCCATTTTCTAATGATTGCTCCAACAGTGGACCTTTTTTCACCAAGCTGCTTGGCAATTTCCCCGTAGCCCTTTCCAGCCTTGTGGAGGTGTACAATTTTGTCTCTAGTGTCTTTGGACAGCTCTTTGGTCTTGGCCATGTTAGTAGTTGGATTCTTACTGATTGTATGGGGTGGACAGGTGTCTTTATGCAGCTAACGACCTCAAACAGGTGCATCTAATTTAGGATAATAAATGGAGTGGAGGTGGACATTTTAAAGGCAGACTAACAGGTCTTTGAGGGTCAGAATTCTAGCTGATAGACAGCTGTTCAAATACTTATTTGCAACTGTATCATACAAATAAATAGTTAAAAAATCATATATTGTGATTTCTGGATTTTTTTTTATAATAGATTATGTCTCTCACAGTGGACATGCACCTACGATGACAATTTCAGACCCCTCCATGATTTCCAAGTGGGAGAACTTGCAAAATAGCAGGGTGTTCAAATACTTATTTTCCTCACTGTACACCGCGGGTCCCCTTACAGTGAAGTCGTCATTTTTCGCCGCCATGTTTCTACGGTAGCCCTAAACGGACAAACTTCTCTACAGAGCGCTAGTCACTCTCTGCTCTCTCAGACGACGACAACATTTTTTGTCCTGTGTCGGCCACCGTAGCTTTTCCATGTGCTTCGAAATGGAGAGGTGATCAGTGGGCGATTGCAATTCACAACCTCACGGCTAGATGCCGCTAAAATTTACACACTGCACCTTTAATTAATTTAAAATGACTTCAGTGTTTTCTATTTCTGATTTCTCTATGTTAAGTATTATTAAAATCTAGCTGGTGTAATGAGATTGAAAAATAGATTGTAAAATAGCAAAATTATCAAGTTAAAGTTTTTTAGTAGGGCTGTTCGATTACGGCAAAGATCAAACTCACGTTTGTTTTGGTCAATACTGAAATCATGATTATTGGTGGATGATATGATCAAAGTGTTATTTCATGATACATTTCATGAGTCATTTTAAATGTTGGTGAAATTTCATAAATCGATACTTCAACAAAAACAAATACTCTTTTTACTCTTTTAGCAACAAACTCTTACACAAACGCACCACTTTGCTTCAGAAGGCCTTTATTAACCCCCGGAGCCGTGTGGAGCAGTTATATGATGGATAGATGCACCTTTATGGACTTCAAAAACGACACAACAGTCAATGCCATTATAAAGCTTTGAAGAGCCAGGACATTTTTAATATAACTCTGATTTTATTCGTCTGAAAGAAGAAAGTCATATACACCTAGGATGACTTCAGGGTGAGTAAATCATGGGATAATTTTCATTTTTGGGTGAACTATCCCTTTAAAGCGCTTTTAATAACACTGTTTAATATCAAGCACGTCCCACATTTTACATCACATCTTTTTCGGCTGATTTGGATGTTAAGTTTGGCTTAGGGAGAAACATTGATTATCTTGCTTTCATAATCTTTGGAAGCCGAAATTGAAATCGAAAATATGATTAATCGCACAGCCCTATTTTGTACTAACTTATGCTTTGTCATGAACACACTCCTCAGTTTGATCTGCCATTGAGAGCAGCCAATTATCTCCCCTACTCACTTATTAAAATTAATGAAGTGTGTTTTAGCACAATGACGAAATGGGATCAAGTGGAAAAGTGCTCGTGATTAGCCCATATTAACATTTAAGATGTTTGTGTTTCTGACCCCACAGGCATCCTGCTTGTACTTGTTAATTCGGGTTTATTCAGTGAGGAAACAGTTGTCAAATGTCTTTCTTACATCGAGCTGAAGGAGTCTTGAAGGGACTTTTTCTGTAAAGCATTTGGCCTGCTAACAATAAAACGGTAACATTGGTGGGAAACTAGGCCACCGCATATCAGGTGCGACAGACGCTGCAACAGTTGTGCGTCTACAAGGTCAAGCGTGTAAAATGACGTCCTGTGTGAATTGATTTATCAGGTCTGAGTTCCTCGATGGGACCTGTATGATAATTAGGAGTATTTTCTCTCTGACATGTTTCATACACAATGTCCTATTTCTGTAGACATTCACTGATTCTTCAGATGTGAGAGAAAACATGCACCACAAATATACCTGTAGCTTACCATTTACATTTGATTTTCATCTAATTTTATGAGCATTTTGTTATTTATATTATCACTCACTACCCTCAAAACTGTCTTCAGTCCATAACTCAGTACTTATTATAGATTAATTAGGTAAATAAATGTACTTTATATTAGAGATGCACCAATGTATTGCCCAATGAAAGCTATTATTTTTACTAACGGCCATTGGCCGATTGTTTAAATACAGCCGATGATCAGGGCCGATGGTATCTTGTCAATCAAAAGGGTGCAGAAAAACGTGTCCAACTGCAACTCTTACTGTGTGTGTTAAATTTACGTCAAGTTAAAGCGACAATAACGCTTTAGCAGTTAAAAAATAGCTACATAAAAGCAGGCTCTATTTGGCCCTATAAATCACCCGTAGTTCAAGCCAGGGTTGCCAGGTCTGCAGTCATTCCCTACACTACACATTATTTGTAGCGCGCCTCTCTTCTAATAATCGCAAATAGCACTGTGCTTTGAAACAAAGTGTCAACTTTCAAATTCGGTTTATTTTATCATGAAATTCAAACAATAAATGCCGTTTTTACGCTCCTAAATGTGATCTGACAGATCGCGAGTCATCTCTTCCACTTTAATACAAGTTATATCTTGAAAAACATGAATATCAAAAGGTATGTTTAAAGATGCGCTACAACTTACCGAAATCTGTATCATGGCTGTATGCAGTCACTCAATCTGTGTTTCAACCACGGAAAAACGCCAGTAAAACGGCTTGGTCACTAAACAATCGTCACTTAACATTGTATGTAGCCTAACGTTACCTCAGAAAAGGCATCTGATGTGCACAGTTTGTTAGTTAGCAATAAAGAAACACTAGAGAGGAGCTTACTTACTGTTAATTATAAATGCATGCTTGAATAAATTTGTCATGAAGACAAGTGCTTATGAAAAATACCTTTCGTTTTCATTTGGGTGTAATTAGCCTGTTATATCTGAAAATAATTAGCAGTTTAATATAATACCTTGGTTGTTAATTGCAACCAATATTATTGTGTACCAAACGAGAGGCTTTTCTGTATAGTTTGGAGTATTATTTGGGAGAGGTCAAACTATCGGCATCGGCCAATATCATTCTGAATAATCGGCTATCGGTATCGGCTGAGAAATTTAGTATCGATGCATCTCTACTTTATAAACAAGTACAGTGGGGAGAACAAGTATTTGATACACTGCATTTTGCAGGTTTGCCCACTTTTAAAGCATGCAGAAGTCTGTAATTTTTATCATAGGTACTTTTCAACTGTGAGTGACGGAATCTAAAACAAAAATCCAGAAAATCACATTGTATGATTTTTAAATAATTAATTTGCATTTTATTATAGTATTTGATACATCAGAAAAGCAGCAGAAATAACTTAATATTCGGTACAGAAACCTTTGTTTGCAATTACAGAGATCACACGTTTCTTGTAGTTCTTGACCAGGTTTGCACACACTGCAGCTGGGATTTTGGCCCACTCTTCCATACAGACCTTCTCCAGATCCTTCAGGTTTCGGGTCTGTCGCTGGGCAATACGGACTTTCCTCCAAAGATTTTCTATTGGGTTCAGGTCTGGAGACCTGGACCTTGAGATGCTTCTTACGGAGCCACTCCTTAGTTGCCCTGGCTGTGTGTTTCGTGCTGTGTAATGACATCTTCAATGTTCTTACTGAGATCTTGCGATACATGGCCCCATCTATCCTCCCCTCAATACGGTGCAGTCATCCTGTCCCCTTTGCAGAAAAGCATCCCCAAAGAATGATGTTTCCACCTCCATGCGTCACGGTTGGGAGTGTGTTCTTGGGGTTGTACTCATCCTTCTTCTTCCTCCAAACACGGCGGGAGGAGTTTAGACCAAAAAGCTCTATTTTTGTCTCCTCAGACCAAAAGACCTTCTCCCATTCCTCCTCTGGATCATCCAGATGGTCACTGGCAAACTTCAGACGGGCCTGGACATGCGCTGGCTTGAGCAGGGGGACCTTGTATGCGCTGCAGGACTTTAATCCATGATGGCGTAGTGTGTTACTAATGGTTTTCTTTGAGAATGTGGTCCCAGCTCTCTTCAGGTCATTGACCAGGTCCTACCCTGTAGTTCTGGGCTGATCCCTCACCTTCCTAATGATCATTGATGCCCCAAGGGGTGAGATCTTGCATGGTGACCCAGACCAAGGCAGATTGACCGTCATCTTGAACTTCTTCCATTTTCTAATAATTGCGCCAACAGTTGTTGCCTTCTCACCAAGATGCTTGCTTATTGTCCTGTAGCCCATCCCAGCCCTATGCAGATCTACAATTTTATCCCTGATGTCCTTACACAGCTCTCTGGTCTTGGCCATTGTGGAGAGGTTGGAGTCTGTTTGATTGAGTGTGTGGACAGGTGTCTTTTATACAGGTAACGAGTTCAAACAAGTGCAGTTAATACAGGTAATGAGTGGAGAACAGGAGGGCTTCTTAAAGAAAAACTAACAGGTCTGTGAGAGCCGGAATTCTTACTGGTGATCAAATACTTATGTCATGCAATAAAATGCAAATTAATTACTTAAAAATCATACAATGTGATTGTTTTAGATTCCGTCTCTCACAGTTGAAGTGTACCTATGATAAAAATTACAGACCTCTACATGCTTTGTAAGTAGGAAAACCTGCAAAATCGGCAGTTTATCAAATACTTGTTCTCCCCACTGTATAAACACTACAGTTAAAAGATTTTTAAAATGTTTTTAATGTTCTCTTATGCTCATGCAAATATCCAAAGCACAAAGTCCTTCCAGTGGGAGTTATTCTTTGTATCCGTGTCACTGTTTCTGAACTCCTTGAATGGCCTCCGTTGTAGTCTTGAGTTTTCTTCCAGGAACGAACATGTCACAATATTCCTCATTTAAATAATTCCCGCCCAACGCTAAATAAAGGGGAAGTTGGGGTGCCAGTTCTCCTCTGGCCAACGAACAAACAGTACATGATTATGATTCTGGCAACATTACAGGTCAGAAATCATATTAGATCGAAATATTCCAAAAATCGGAGTCAGCACACCGGAGACGGTTCGATGAGGCAATTATTAGATGGAATATTCAAAAGATCTGAGTCATCACGCCGGAGACAGGTTTAAAGGACGGGAAACACACTCGAAGCACTTGACCAATCACAACACCGGTCCAGCCGACCAATCAGAGCACATTGTGCTTTTTAGGAGGGGCTTCAGTGAGACAGGAACTAAAGAGAGCTTTACTGACAGACTGAAGAGAGGAGCCGCAACAATGGATTGTTAATGTGTTTTCTAGCATTAAAACTTAGTAGAGACCAAAAACAACATCAAGACTTTAAAAATGGATTTTTTTGTCATGGTTTATTTGAAATAGAAATATTTTGTTATATTATAAATGTCTTTGTAAGTTACATGTCTGTGTGTAATGGTCTCTCTGGTCTCAGTAAGCATGGCGTCAGTGTTGTCACAGCTGATGGGTCAGTGGATGGATGTTCAGGGATTCCTGATATTTCTGTGTGTGCTGCTGTTGGTGAAACACCTGCGAGATGTTCATTCAAAGAACATGCCGCCAGGACCCTTCCCTCTGCCGGTCGTTGGAAACCTTATAAATATAGGCTTTAGTGATCCACTGGGCTCCTTTCAGAGGGTAAGTCACATATGACGCATACAAATATGTAAAATTATTTATGTGAATGTATAACGTAACAATCATGTTGATCAGATTGCAGAGAGGTATGGAGATGTGAGCACACTTTATCTGGGAAGCAAACCCTGCATACTTCTCACTGGATACGAGACTTTCAAAGAGGCGTTTGTGGAACAGGCGGACATCTTCACAGACCGGCCGTACTTCCCTACAGTTGACAAGCTCAGTAAAGGGAAAGGTACAGATGGAGAAAAAGTTCCCTTTCATTACGGTTCACTTTGCATTGCGCCAGTCTCTGATGCGTATGGGGAAACTCCGTTTTTTTCCAAATACTGAAGCCTGGTTGGTTCTCATCTGTACACTTGCACATACAAATGGCCTTTCAGTCCGCCAGAAAGGGAGGGGAAAAAACGGCCATTTAGTCAGATCTTCTCTCCTTCAGCGTGAAGACACATCTTCAAGCCCGTCTGTGCCTTTATGCCTTCCCTCCAGTAGCACTGCTCCCTAAGGTCATCAGCCGAATCAGGGAGGACAGATGCTCAGTCTTACTCATGGCACCACTCTACCAGAACCAGCTGTGGTTCCTGGGAATGGTCCAGCTGCTGTCTGCAACACCTTGGTCAATCCCTCTGAGAAGGGACCTCCTTTCCCAAGCGAAAGGATCAATCTGGCAACACCAAAACGAGTTGTGGAGCCTCCACTTATGGCCTCTCAACGGGAACTTTCAAGCCTCCCCCAGAGGGTCTTGAACATGATCTCTGAGTCTGGGGCAGCTTCTAATAGGCGCAGACGCACCTTCTAACTGATGGAGAATTATGTGGATGACATCTTGCGGCTTTCCATCTCCAGCTGGGGTCAGGTACGAGTTCACCCTGCTATCACAATGTCATACACAAGGCTAACAGTGCGTTCCCCATACGTATTGAAAGGGAGCTCTCCGGTTACTAACATAACCTCATGAAATACGGGAAAGAGCATTGTGTATCCTGCCGTGCTAACGCCATTGCTATTCACTCTAAAAAATCTGACTAAATTGACTTTTTGTGTGACTTAAATAGGCAGTCTGTGCCGCCCTTTCTGGTGGACTGAAAGGCCATTTGTCTGTGCAAGCGCACAGATGTGAAGAAGCGCACAGATTAGGCTTAAATACTTTATTTGTAAATCTTTCTTTGTAGGTCTATTCATGTCAAATAATAAATCTTTCTTTGTAGGTCTATTTATGTCAAGTGGCCATATGTGGCGTCAACAGAGACGTTTTGCTCTGGCAACACTGAAATACTTTGGTGTAGGGAAGAAAACTCTAGAAAACTCCATCCTTCAGGAGTGTCACTTTCTCTGTGACTCTGTACAGACTGAACAAGGTCAGTGAGCATCATTTTAGTGCCAAACACCATTTATGTCTATGTGCAAACAAGATTGGCTGTCATTCTTTTATTAAAAACTCCAGAAAATATGAATACAAAGAATGCACTTCTAAATATGTATTATACCCAGGGAATTAAATTTTAGTTCAATGTGATAATCATGTTTTGAAGGGCTGTGTGTACATACTATCCTCTAGAGGCCACTATCTGCAAGTGCAAGTGTCTTTTTGGAAGGTCAAACATAGGGGAAACCACGTTTCCTTAATTTTCTCTTTTTATTTATTTTTAATAATAATAATAATAATAATAATAATAATAATGAATGAAATCAATAGAACTGTGGTAATCATAATTAAATAAATATATAATATATAAATAAAAAAATAAATACTATTTTAATAATAATAATACATGAAATAAATATAGTTGAACTATTGTACATATCTAGAGTAAATTTGAGAGCAAATGTGTGGCATTCATCATGTGGATGGAAACGTTTGAACACCACTATGTATTTTAGAAAGGAAAAGGTGTTTTTTTTTCAGGTTTTCTGTTCTAAATCATATAACATTACTCTTGAATTTGGTTGTTGTGTTTCTAGGTTTGCCCTTTGACCCTCAGCGTGTTTTGACCAATGCCGTGGCTAATATAATCAGCGGGTTGGTGTTTGGTCACAGGTTTGAGTATGATGACCATCAGTTTCATCTGATGCAGAAGTATGCGGATGACATCTTACAGCTTCCCGTTTCCAACTGGGGTCGGGTACGAGTTCACTCTTCTATCACATGTCATACACAACGCTAACAATCTAAAAAGTAAAATAATAACACACATCAATACCACTGAAATGAAATTGTGCTATCAACATCAAGGAATTGAAGTGCTTGTTAAATTGTTGCATTTTATAAAAAATTGTGTCCTTTATCTGTCTCTTTACAGTTATATAATCAGTTTCCAACCCTCATGTCACTGCTGCCAGGAAAACACCAGACGGCATTCGCCAGCATGTCTAAACTTCAGCCCTTCATGCAGGACGAATTCAGAAAACACAAGGAGGAGAGAGACCCGTCCGACCCCAGAGACTACATTGACTGCTATCTGGATGAAATTGAGAAGGTAGTGTTGTTCTTAGATGCCCTGGTGTATTTAAATTCCTTTAAGATTGCTTTATTGGGAGTTAGAGCATGTGCTAGCACCTCCTTTAGGAATATTCATGTCTGCCCTTCAGAGATCATGTAGTTACAGCATTTTACAGATTATGCTAACTAGTCTTAACCACTTGTCACCAGTTCCAAATTCTCCTTAGTGAAATAAGGTCTGGAGCTGAAATCCCACCAATTTATTTAGAATGTGAACCTTTCAAATTTAATATATTTTTAGTTTAAACCTTCAAAAGCCAAAATGTATTACAAAATATACTTTAAGGAGTAAGGATATACACTTCAATACAATTCAATTCTCTTTGTCACACATCATATACACAAGTGTACCGGTGGTGAAATTCTTAGGTGCAGTTCTCTGTAACATGGCAGTATGGCAACATGTGTTTGTTCAGCACATCCCACAGATGCTCGATTGGATTGAGATCTGGGGAATTTGGAGGCCAAGTCAACGCCTCAAACTCGTTGTTGTGCTCCTCAAACCATTCCTGAAGCATTTGTGCTTTGTGGCGGCGCATTATCTGCTGAAAGAGCCACGGCCACCAGAGAATACAGTTTCCATGAAAGGCTGTACATGGTCTCAGCAATGTTTAGGTAGGTGGGACGTGTCAAAGTAACATCCACATGGATGGAGGACCCAAGGTTTCCCAGCAGAACAATGCCCAAAGCATCACTGCCTCCGCCCGCTTGCCTTTTTCCCATAGTGCACCTGGTGCCATGTGTTCCCCAGATAAGCGACACACACACACCCGGCCATACACGTGATGTAGAGCACGTGATTCATCAGACCAGGCCACCTTCTTCCATTGCTCCGTGGTCCAGTTCTGATGCTCATGTGCCACTGTTGGTGCAGTCTGTGTGGTGGATCTGTTTGGAGCCGGAACAGAGACCACCTCTAATACCCTCAGATGGGCTTTACTCTTCATGGTCAAGTATCCAGACGTGCAAGGTGGGATGTCAGTCAATCAACAAATGTGACTTCCTTTTGCTTGTCCTCAAAAAATACCATCAACATGTTGTTCACTGACTATTTGCTTTCAGAGAAAGTCCAGTCTGAGATCGATCAGGTGATTGGACAGACACGTCAACCACTAATGGATGACCGAACAATCTTCCATACACCTACGCTGTGATCCATGAAATTCAGAGGTTTGCGAACATTATTACCTTTACACCTCCAAGAGTGGCCAACAAGGACACAACAGTGAGAGGACAACTCATCCCAAAGGTTATTACATTGTTATTTTATGTACCATACAGCATTTGTGCGACTAAACAAGGTCAGTGCAACTTGAAAAAAATGAAAGGGCATTGTGCTTTTTTACGTGCATCTTTCTCTAGTGTGTATTGTTGCTGTTTGAGCATGAAAAAGTTCTGAAAAGTTCCAAAGCACAAAGTTATTCTCTATATCAGTGTCAGTGTTTCTGAACTCCCTGAAACGCCTCCATTGTAGTCTTGAGTTTTCTTCCGAGAACGAACACGTCACAATATTTCTCATTTAAAGGTGGGGCCTGGTTGAGTTCGCTAGGATACGTTCACACTGCGAGTGTATTAAAGGCTCATTATTTTGGGACTTTTATTATGACACCGAAGTTGCAATAATGTTCCGGTGAACAGAATGGTTAGTTGAGTTGCTGCTGCTGTCCGCTGTGTCTGTGAGCTGTCAGCTGTAAAGAGGTTAATTCCTGTTCAGTCACAGAGATTTCGGCTGATGTAACATTGTGATGTTAGTCACTGACCTCAAAGTAAGCTTTCAGAATATATTTCATATTAACAGTGCTTTGAACAGCGTTATATGCGTCCGTGTTATATGTGCATGCCCAGACATGTCCTGTAGCGATCGTTCTGGTATTCAGATATGCCGTATTATTTCACATGTGATTTCCTTTTATGATAATGCAGATCAGTGTTACAGATATTAATAATATCTTGATGAGGCAATATTGATCTGTTAAACTGGTACAATACTGAACAAGTGATTTAACGTCATGTTTGTTTGAATGCTGCTCATATGCGCAAAAAGGGATGTCCATATATGGGCACTGTATGTTGTTTATGACAAACAATCGCTTATGGCTTGCATTTCCTGTAAAGATCCCTTGTTTTTATTTGTGTAACTGGATATTTAGTAGAGAAATGTCACTGATGTTAATAAGGAATACTTAATTTCCATCATGTATCAGTGAATGTGTCTTATTGTTATAATGTTATACGTTATTCATTTTCTTTATTGTACTTATTATTTTCCAGACTATTTACATCATTGAATGTTCATCTGTAGTCCATACATCTACCTTCAATACACAGTGTTAAGCTGATCACCTGTCTCCTCGTTATTGGTGCTCTGACCGGCACCCAGGGGGGTTTACTCATTCATTAGCCAATCAGAACCTTACAGTCCAAAACCTCTCCAACAGCGAGCCTAATGCCGCGTTCCAGACAACCCGTAACTCGTGTTTTTCCAACCTTCTACCCGTGAAAGTGGACTGGAACGGCAGTCAAACCCGTGACTTCCCACCCGTGAACTCGTACTAGATCGATGTACTCCCAGTTACGAGTTCTGACGTCACAGAGCCCGCGAAGCAACAATGGCAGCCCCCATGGATGCTGTGTTTTTGGAAGTCGTACACGGTGAGAAATAGACTTTAGGACAATATAACGTTGGAATCAAATTAATAATAATATAATAATGATAAATAATACACACACGATTATGTATTACAATGTTATGTGTCTGAAACGATGTATATTGATATAATAAAAGGTATAACAGCTTCTCTTGCCTAATGCGTCGTTTTTTCTCCTCCGTTTCCTTCAAGTAAGCAATGAGTAAGCACTTTTGGCGATAGAAATGATGGTAAATGAGCATAAGCACCGTACGGCTCGCCATGTTTTGTTTACATCTAGCACCACAATTCCTTGCGCTCAAGCAGTTTGGCGTGACTTTGCCCGGAACGCTACAAAGTCGTAAGTCGTGGTTTGAAGTCGTAACTTACGGGCTCAAAAACCTGCCTGGAACGCAGCATTAGTGCTCAATTCACATTGTTGTTTTAAATGTGGTGAATATCAGATTCCAGTATGAACAGATCATGGTTCTGAACTGACCCGTATGCACAAAAGAACGATAAAAGATGTCACACAGCACACGGTAAACACGGAGGACATTAAAGTAAGTGACTGCGGATTTATATATAGTGTGGATTTATATATCTGCCACGGAAGCCAGTGAATTTATGCACAGGCAGTATACATTTTTTTACGAGCCCTCATGTTTTGCACTTATAGAGCTGTCACTGTAATACTTATGAGCTCTGACACATGATTTACTAAGGTTGGCGTAAAAACACCAGTCACAACACACCGGTCCAGCTGACCAATCAGAGCACATTGCACTTTTCAGAAGGAGGGACTTCGTAGAGACACGAACTAAACAGTGTTACTGACAGACTGGGCATTCAAGTGTAACAGAGGCCAGCTAGTAGTCGCTGTGCGAGTAAACCTCACTCCTCTGATCTCAAGAGACGCTCTAGCGACTGACACTAGTGGTTGCAGCCTTTAGCCTCCTTGTTAGATCGTCCAGCTCTCATGCTGGAGGACCCGAGTTCGAGTCCCGCTTGGAGTGGGTGGTGCGAACAGGAGGGGTTACATTGGTGCCGTGACCCGGATGGGAGTGAGGTTTAGGGGGGTGAGTGTAACAGAGGCCAGCTAGTAGTCGCTGTGCGAGTAAACCTCACTCCTCTGACCTCAAGAGACGCTCTAGCGACTGACACTAGTGGTTGCAGCCTTTAGCCTCCTTGTTAGAGCATCTAACTTTCATGCCAGCAGACCAGGGTTCGAGTCCCGCCTGGAACGGGCGGTTCACATGCATGAAAACCTATTCTATAGAGCCCCAAAACAACATCAAGACTTTGTAAAAGGGTATAATACCTCTACAATTAACCGATAACTCCATATGTTTGGCTATTAGTTTGGCCTGAGTTTCAGTAGTCATGTCAAAGCAATAACTAAACCAGCATACTACTATCATCTCAAAAATATATCAAGAATTAGATGCTTTGTTTCCGGACAAGACCTAGAGAAACTGCTTTTATCTAGCCTGGTTAAAACCAGACCATTCTCAGTAGTAACTGAGTTATGGTCTGGCAAAGCTTCATAGACAAATCATTTCCAAAGGGGCGTCACCAACGGGCGTCGCTCAAATGCCTCTCGGCGCAATTGGATAGACCTAAAACCATTCAGAGCGATGAGGGAGATGACGTATGCAGAGCGACGGAGAAATATCTTATGCTGCGTTCCACTCCAGTTTCAGACACGCACTTGCAAACTTCCCTAAGCACTTCCCCTCGGGGGAATCCCCACCGCCATTTAGTTAATAGTCCGCTTACTCTGCTAATGGACAAGCAGCGTTCTTGACAATATCACTCAGTATATATTTGTATATTTTAGGCTACAATAAAACAAAATATATGATAAAACACCACTCTACCTCTTTTAATTTTCATTGAAAAAAATATTAAACATATTATAGCCACACAAATGTAGTGCAGGCAATGCATATTATCTTCAATGCATGTTTATAACAAAACGAAATATAAAAAACCCAGCCTCTTTTCGTTTACATTTTTTTTTTTTAAACACATTAATGTGTGCATAATATAGGCTATGATTATCAGTGTAATAAATGAAATATGACATAAAACACAACCCAGTCTCTTTTTGTTAAATGTCAGTTTATGTGTGATCAATAGCCATTATAAAAGTAAAAGTAAAAGGTATAAGAAGCTATACAATAAATAAAGCAATTCAGTCAAACAAAGTCAGCGCTAGGAGACTACAACGGTAAAGTTTAATAGCTTACAAATATAAAGTTATGAAACTTCACTGTGCCCTCAGACAAAACGATCTATCAGGGAACAAATTATAGATTAATGAGAGCAAAGATCAGCCGTTAGATCTACACAAGACGAATCATATCTTATGTTTAACCACTACAGAGACATCAGAGCCAGCGGCAGACGGCAGAAGGACTGGCTGAGGAAAGGCGACTCTCGGTGGGGTTAAAGAGCGATTGAGCGCCGCTGATCCACTGGAGCTCACAACTCCGAAAACGGCAGATCAAATTTTCAAAAAGGTGCTCTCTTTATAAATAAACCACAGATTTGAGCTTTAAACAACTACATTCTCGCCTGAAAAGGACATAAAACTATATTTTGTGAAACATTAACACTACCAGAGGGCTCTTGCTAAGACCCATTCCTTTAGCCACCAAAGGGCCAAGCTGGTATCAGACTTTTGCCGAATCCAGTCGGTAAGACAGCGATAACATCTTTTTTAGATATGAAGGCTTCGAGTGTTGTTCTTTGCTCGGGTTTTAACGAAAAGGAAACGTTTAAATCGCTTAAAACAGACGCGATAGCTGATTCGAACGAGTGATGCTCCACAGCGGCAAATCTGCTTCAACGTCGCTGCGCTGTCGTCATCGTGTAAAGCCCGCCCCAACGTTTCTGATTGGTGCCTCGATTTCTAGGCATTAGAAATGGGTTTGAATGTGCTCTTTGCCAGACTACTTGCAGAGCAAATCTAAATTCGCCGGAAGTTGTCTGGGTTTTCCCAGGCTAGCTTTTATCACCAGTAGGGTGGACTATTGTAATGGTCTTCTCACTGGCCTTTCCAAAAAGACCATTAGACAGCTGCAGCTCATACAGAACGCTGAGCAGAACCAGAGAATATGACCATATCACACCAGTCCTCAGGTCTTTACACTGGCTCCCAGTTACATTTAGGATCGATTTTAAAGTACTATTACTTGTATATAAGTCACTCAATGACCTAGGACCTCAATACATTGCAGATATGCTGATTAAGTACAAAACCCAACAGATCACTCAGATCATCAGGATCAAGTCAATTAGAAATACCAAGGGTTCACTCAAAGCAAGGAGAGTCTGCTTTTAGCTATTATGCCAGCCGCAGCTGGAACCAGCTTCCTGAACAGATCAGATGTGCTCCAACAGTAGCCACTTTCAAATCCAGACTCAAAACACATCTGTTTAGCTGTGCATTTCCTGAATGAGCTGTGCTACTGTACGTCCGACTGATTGCACCTTATCTTATGCTTTTACTGAATGAGCTCTGTGCTTTGTCCGAACTGCTTGCACTTTAATTATGTGTTTCATTTTAACCCTGTTTCATCTTTGCATCGTTTTACTCTTTTAATTCTTTTATACCTGTTTCGTTTTTATTTTATTCTTATTATTTTGTTAAGGCTGTCTGGGTGGAAGAGGTTGAGAGATGGGCGAGCGATAAATGACGGTCAAACAAAGTGTTGATGGGAATTTTCTGTTTTGACAGTTAATATTTGACAAAAATTGATAAAGAGACCTAGCCACCTGGAAAAGAGGAACACGTATGTGAGAATGCTGTTTGTGGACTACAGCTCAGCATTCAACACCATTCAACACCATTGTGCCCTCCATACTTGACGGGAAACTCCGGGCTCTAGGCTTAAACAGCCTGTTATGCAGCTGGATCCTGGACTTCCTGTCAAACAGACGCCAGGTGGTCAGAATGGGCAGTAACATCTCATCATCACTGACTCTCAACACTGGAGCCCCTCAGGGCTGCGTTCTCAGCCCACTCCTGTACTCCCTGTACACACATGACTGTGTGGCAACCCACAGCTCCAACACCATCATCAAGTTTGCTGACGATACGACGGTGGTAGGTCTTATCACCGACAATGATGAAACGGCCTACAGAGAGGAGGTGCACACTCTGACACGGTGGTGTCAGGAGCACAACCTCTCCCTCAACGTCAGCAAGACCAAGGAGCTGGTGGTCGACTTCAGGAGGAATGAGAGAGAACACCGCCCCATCACCATCGATGGAGCACCGGTGGAGAGAGTCAGCAGCTTCAAGTTCCTCTGTGTCCACATCACAGAGGAACTCTCATGGTCCGTCCACTCCGAGGCCGTTGTGAAGAAGGCTCATCAGCGCCTTTTCTTCCTGCGACGGCTGAGGAGGTCTGGAATGAACCGCCACATCCTCACACGCTTCTACACCTGCACCATAGAGAGTCTGCTGACTGGCTGCATCACCACCTGGTACGGCAACAGTACCGCCCGCAACCGCAAGGCCCTGCAAAGGGTAGTGCGCACGGCCAGCAGCATCATCGGAGGTGAGCTTCCCTCCCTCCAGGACATTTACGCCAGGCGGTGTGTGAAGAGAGCTCAGAGGATCATCAGAGACTCTAGCCACCCGAACCATGGGCTGCTCTCACTGCTGCCATCAGGCAGACGGTACCGCAGCATCAGAACACGCACCAGCCGACTTCAGAACAGCTTCTTCCCACAAGCAATCAGACTACTTAACTCTTGATCAATCAGGATCATAACACACACTGACAGAATATCACTCAGCACAACCCACTGTAGATACACACACATTATATACACATTTATTTATCATACAGCATCTATTGCACTTTGGATTTCAATTTTTCAATCTGTGAATAATATTTTATACTGTACATTGTATATTATTATTACTATTATAGCGTAATGTATATTGTTTAGTGTATGTTTAGTGTATATTGTTTAAAGTATATGTATATTGTAAGTATGTGTATATTGTTTAAAGCTGTGAGAACTACACTCACATTGTGTAAATTATTTATTGTTTATTGTAGTGTATACTGTGCTGTGAGGAATTGTGGGCGCATCAGATGTGTAATCTGATGCTGCTTTAAATGTTGTACATGTCATGTCATGACTACTATGTTGCTCGGAACTGCACCTAAGAATTTCACCTACTGTTGCACTTGTGCATATGTAAAGTGACAAATAAAGTGATTTGATTTGATTTGATTTGATTTTGATTGATAGCCTGACGTCATCATACTCAATTCTAGTCAGAATTTGAGTCTGATTCTGCTCCGTTGGGCTGTGATTATGGGGCGTGTTTCAACCGAACCAGGAAAGACCTCAATTGGATAGACCTACAACCAATCAGAGCAATGGAGCGATGCATAAAGTCAGTTGTCAAATATCAACAGAACTCAACTGCACTGTGTTGCCATGTCCGCGGGTTGAAGCGACCCCAATTATGTGATATACAGACCCAGGAATGTGAATTTTAGCAGGCAGCCGTGCCAAAATAACACATATTTTGCCCAAATGCCGACCCCCCCTGGAAAGTTATTGGGCTTGTTTTTGGCTAGTTTTGAGTAACGTTAGCAATTGAGCGGGTTTTGTTGTAAAAACTTGGCAACCCTGTCTGCACGCACGCTGGAAGAAGTAACCTAACGTTAGAAGAAAAAGATGAGTATAAACGATCTTTGCCTTTGATCTTTGTGTTGTAAAAAAAGAATTTAAGGATACACAGAGTACTTACCAACACGATCATCATTTCTGAGAGAAATAACAAAGGTCAAGGCATACAAACAAGTTCTCCGTTTAGGATTAGAACAAATTCAACCCAAGTTCACTTGTGAATATTTTAATTCCATTTCTGTGTAAAGCACTTTGAATTGCCACTGTGTATGAAATGTGCTATACAAATAAACTTGCCTTGTCTTGCCTATTACAGGGTGTGGTAGTCCTGCCGTTGCTAAAGACAATCCTACAGGATAAGAAGGAGTACAGCACTGAACTGAATTCAACCCTGCCCACTTTCTGGATGAAAACGGCATGTTTTTGAAGAAAGACGCTTTCATCCCGTTTTCAATAGGTATTTGTGTGCGTACAGCTCGAGCATCACGAGATTACTCAGATTATGAGCATATTTACTGATCCAGACCGTGATTTCCAGGTAAGAGGATGTGTCCGGGTGAGCAGCTCGCTCGTATGGAGCTCTTCCTCTTCTTCACGTCTCTGATGCAGCGTTTCAACTTCCTGCCTCTTGAGGGACAAACGCTGAGTCTCAAAGGATCTGTAAGCGTCACGTCTGGTGCTGAACCCTTCCAGATACATGCTGTGCCTCGATAGTGTAGATTTGAATCATTCGAAGATCAGCTTCCTTAAAGCAGTCCTGTTGCTTAATCATGTTCAATCGCCAGTGTTCATTACATGGGCTCAGCTCCCAAAGGAACCCACAGCTACAGCTCACAAACTTTATGAAACATTGGTCACATTATCCAAAACAATTATTTGCCCCCTTTTATTAAATACTTTTTGCAACCTCCTTTTCCCAAGATAACAGCTCAGATTCTTCTCCTATAATGCCTGATGAGTTTGGAGATCAGAGATCATTCCTCCATACAGAGTCTCTCCAGATCTTCAGATTCCCAGCTCTTCTCTTCAGTTCGTCAATTATTTTCTATAGGGTTCAGGTCAGGGACTGGGATGGCCATTGCAGATGCTTGGTTTTGTGCTCAGTGACCCATTTCTGTTTTGATTTTGATGTTTGTTTTTGGATCACTGTCCTGTTGGAAGAACCAAACACGGCCCATTATAAGATTTCTAGCACAGGCTGTCAGGTTTTGATGTTTTATCTGTTGGTATTTGATCGAATCCATGATGCCGTGTATCTGAACAAGATGTCCAGGACCTCTGGCAGAAAAAGATCCAGCTATGTATTTCATTTCACACATGGGTACTTTTTATCCCTGTGTGCACCAACCCCATCTTAAGTGTTATTATATATAATAATATAATATTAATAAGACATTGTGGATGTAGTTCTCAATCATATCAATTTTAAACATTAAAGTCCCGCATGGAACCAAAATGAGCAGCATCGTAAGGTAGAAGACTTAAGAATTCATGTTTTTTTTGTTTTGTTTTTTTTTTTTACATTATGCATTAAAAGCTACAAATATAAATACCAGTTCCAGGTCAGACCATTGGAGATATTACATTTTAGGTTTGATTTCATAATCAAGCCTTGTGGAAACAGTTGCATGAAAGTACGTACTGCCCTCTACAGGACACAATCTACAAGTGCAAGTTTCTTTCTGAAGGTCAAGCATGAGTTCATCTGTCCTCTTATTGAAATTAATACATTTTCTGTAATCTCTTAGCATTCCATCTGCCTTTTGTCTTTCATTATTGTTTTTCTAATTTTGCCTGTCGACTTTTGGCATCTTCAGTTCAGTTCATTTTTATTGTTTTTTTTTTTTTTTTCATTTCCCGGGGGCAATTTGGTTGCAGCATAGGCTACAAGCATAAGACAATCACCATACAGTCAATACAAACATACAAAAACACATAAGATCATCAAACAACAAAATGTTACCTAACATTTAAAAAAATTGACAGCTGAGGGGATAAATGAATGTCTAAACCGGTTTGTTATGCTAATAGGAGGTGAAACTCATTTGACAATATACTCTGTGCTTTTCCCAACACATGCCTTTGATACAACTGGGCCATACTCATCTGCCTCTTCCCAATTATTTTACTTCCCTGACTTACAATCTTTTCCAGACCGTTCTTATTTTTCATGTTAATGGAATTGAACCAGCACAACAATGAAAAAGATACAAACGACTCAATACAAGATCTGTAAAACATACACATAGCTTATAAGATACTGTTTGAGGAAACTAAGGTCTTTAATGTGGATATTAAAGCGTAGTTTCCTCAAACAGTGTTGCCCCCTCATGAACAGGGCTTCAGTATTTGGTGAAAAAGTCAACTTATCTAAAATCTTTTGATCATTTTGGACACAGTTTGGACTGAGTATGATCTATGATGATCCTAAATGTCATCTGATGCATTAGATGACACAGCTTCATCTTCAACTGGAGTAGGGTGTGAGACCAGCCGTCTATCACAATCACACGCTTGAGATATAAACGTCCGAATGTTACTCACATAAGCATAACCATACACATCAGGTGAATATAAATGAATGATTCTAGCATATACAGAATTGAACCCAAGAAAGAAGTTTTAAATAGGCCTCGAGTTTTTAAAAACAACAACAGGGCAACCAATTTAATTCAACAGGAGCTACTGGAATACTAGGCTATCTCATAGAAACCCATTCGACAGAAAGAGTCAGAGAGACTAAAAACTGTTAAAATATGACAGATAGCAGCTGGATATAGTAGCTGTTGCACTTAGGGTTGCCACCTTTGGTGGGGCAAAATAAGGGACACCCCCCCCCCCCCCCCCCCCGTCACGTCATGAAATGATTATTTCTACATTGACAACTTGACAGCTCAATAATAAACCATAAGAAAACATGAGATCAAGTATGTGAACTTGCAACAGAACACATTTTATATTATTTTACTTTTGATTATTATATTTATTTCTAAAGAACTTTTTAGTAGCCTATTTGGTGCACTTTAAAGGGACAGTTCAGCCCAAAATGAAAATTCTGTCATCATTTACTCGCCCTCATGATGTTTCAGACCTGTATACGTTTCTTTCTTCTGCTGAACACAAAAGAAGATATTTTGAAAAATGTTTGTAACCAGGCTTCTTTGGGGGCACCATTGACTTCCATAGTAATCTTCCTATGTGTTCAACATAAAGAAATGTATACATGTTTGGAACAACTTGAGGGTGAGAAAATGACAGAATTTTCATTTTTGGGTGAACTGTCCCTTTAAGCAGTCATTCTGAACCAGTAATCACTTTTTTGAATTTCAAAAACTGCTTTTAATTAATTTACTTAAATTATGACTATATTATCATGTAATTATTTGTCCCATTTTTATCTAAATAATTTTTTTAATGTCATAAACTTTATATGACAGGATTATTGGTTATGTATGATTATAGCGTAGCTAAATTATAAATGAATAATTACATTTATTAGGCTATAATCTATTAATTAACCTGTCTAAAAAATAATAATTCTGTCTGCCAAGCTCTGATAATGTATGGAATATTATATTAATATATTATCCATTTAAAAAAACTATAGGTTACCTTTAGAAGCACAGATGTGTCTGTCACCGCTGTTGCTTTAAGTCAGTCAGTCTGAGCAACTGAAATGCTTCTCACAAAGTGTGCAGTTGGCCTGAGGTTCATCATAAGTTACTGGACAGACCCATTGATACCTTTTTGATATTCAGTTCTATATCTGGAGATCCTCTTGCGTTCAAACGGTGGACGCACGCGACGCGAGCTCGACATTTAAAAAAAAAAAAAAACGCGCAAGTTTACAGGCACACAGCACAGCGCATGTTCTCGAGACTCCGCCGCTATGACAACAAAGCCGCTAAAATGCAATCACGCACAAATGAGCTCCTGTACTACTTATTGTGAAATTGATTTGTTTATATTTGCTATCAGTATTCTCCACACTGCAAAATCCTTGTGTGTTTATTGAACTATGTGTGGACCTATGTAAAATACGGAACAAATCGCGTCCCGTATTGGTTTGATACGGGACACGTCATTTTGCTTGTAAATACGGGACGATTCCGTATTTTACGGGACGGGTGGCAACCCTAGTTGCACTGCTGCTCACGTTATCTAACTGCTGTTAGAGTCTAACCATCTATTATATAACAATACACATTAACTCTAACGCACTTCATAAACCTATCAATATTCCTGATAGGTCGACTAATGCCATAAAATCTCAAAATATGCAGTAATTTCATCAATTTGCCAGCGAGTGTGCTTGAGATACACTGAAATGAGTGGGGTTCGATGCTGTAACTATTGGTTGTGTGTTGGGCTACTATTGGTCCGTGACACGCTTTACTTCCGCGGCGCATTCCTCAGTTCCTATGGAAGTCTATTTATGTGAGTTTCGTAACTCTGTTTTTCAAGGACTCTGCCACGAACGTCCATTGTTCAACAAATAAACATCATTCTCGTAAGTACTGATACCCTGACCGACATCTATGCAGTGTAGCGATCATGACTTTAGTGATGCTGCTTGTTGTTGAAGTTGTGTAAACTCGGGTTGAAAAAACTTTTACTTCGTTGTGTTGTTATGCTACTGTCTAACCGTGAGGGACTGTCAGATGTTTAAGTGTTTGTCAAAAATCACCCACTTGAAATAAAATTGAAGTTGCATATGATATAATAACTCTGAATAATAAGTAATAACTCTAACGCAGGGTTTCCCCATCATGGGTTGTATATGGATATTCCAAAATCCTATTGGAATTTCAGTTAATCCTGTAGAATCTTATTGGATTCTTAGAATCCTATTGGACATTCTGATTTATTTTAATGGAATTTCACTTTGTCCTTTGATATTTTTTTATTATTACTTTTTTTATTATAATAAATTAATTATTAATGAATTAATTACTTTTTAAAGTAACATTGTGTGTGTGTGTGTGTGTGTGTGTGTGTGTGTGTGTGTGTGTGTGTGTGTGTGTGTGTGTGTGTGTGTGTGTGTGTGTGTGAGAGAGAGTGAGAGAGAGACCCTATTGGATCCCATTAAAATCCTGTAGAAATTATCCTATGGGATATTTATGTATTGTCTATTTGTCTTATAAGACAATTCCCACAGAATCCTATAGGAATCAGATAAGAATCTTTTAGGACAAGATATAAATATCCTATAAGACAATTCCTGAAGACGGAATCCTATAGGAACGGTTCCAAAATATGAAATAAATTCTAAATGGAATCCTGTACAAGGGGAATGAGGTTGTGATAGAAATGCCAAATTAAATTTAAATTAGTGCTAAATTAAAAAATGTTGTTTTGTTTTTAGAAATATTTTAATACTTCTTAAATGTAAAATTACTTCAAGGTAGACCATAACATGTTAATATGGTCTTTCATACTAAAATTAATTAAATGTATTACTGGGGTCTGGTCAGGTCAGGCTTAGTTATTTGATTAAAGGTGCAGTGTGTAATATTTACGAGGATCTATTGACAGAAATGCAATATAATATACATAACTATGTTTTCAGTGGTGTATAAAGACCTTACATAATGAACCGTTATGTTTTTTTATTACATTAGAATGAGCCATTTCTATCTACACACACTGCGGGTCCCCTTAAAGTGAAATCGCCATTTTGTGCTGTCATGTTTCTACGGTAGCCCTAAACGGACAAACTTCTCTACAGAGCGCTAGTCACTCTCTGCTGTCTCAGACGATGACATTTTTGTCCTGTATCGGCCACCGTAGCTTCTCTGTTATGAAATGGAGGGGTGATCGGTGGGCGATTGCAATTCACAACCTCACCACTAGATGCCGCTAATATTTACACACTTTACCTTTAATTAATTTAAAATGACTTAAATGTTTTCTATTTCTGATTTCTATATTAAGTATTATTAAAATCTAGCTGGTGTAATGAGATTGTAAAATAGCAAAATGATCAAGTTTAAGTTTTGTAGTAGGGCTGTTCGATTATTCATTTATTTCGCCGCATTCATTTAATTCGTTTTGCCACGTTCATTTCATCAGTTTTGCGCGCCGCGTTCATTTCATCAGGTGGAGAGCACTAATTGCTAATGGGTGTGTTTTTAGAGCACCCCTGTCTCACAGGTAACAGTCTGTCTTCAGAACACCCCCCCTTGTTTTGGATTAGCCCAACCCACTGGTGAAGAGAAGTCTCTCGCTGGTCCTTTGTTTTTCATTCCCCGCTGGCTCAAACGCACGCCCATAGTGGTAAACTTGAGGAATGCCCATCAACATACACAGGGGAAGCGTCACAACGCCACGCTTCAGTCGTGCCGCAAAAGTGGATCTGTACTGTCGGTTTTACCGCGTTCATTTCATCAGTTTTTCCGCTAATCAGTTTTGCTGCGTTCATTTCATCAGGTGGAGAGCCCTAATTGCTAATGGGGGTGTTTTCAGAGCACCCCTGTTTCACAGGTAACAGTCTGTCTTCAGAACACCCTCTTGTTTCCACTTCTTTTGGATTAGCCCAACCCACTGGAGAAGAGAGACAGATTGAAGAAGGCTAGTTTGCTGTATATTATTTATTTAATTGTGAGAGCATTTTTTCTACTCTTGATCTGGCATGTTTAATAAATATGACTTATTTTATTAAAGTGGACGTGCCTTTTGTGTTTAAGAGTAAAAGCTTTAAGTTAATCGTCTATTCGTGTCTCAGCCGTGAAGCTGAGCTAATCCCGTGTTCGAGCTGCACAGAGCGGCTGAAATTATAGAGTCTGTCAGTTAGTATAATACATATGACAAAAACAATTGTCTAAATTATGTCGCATATTCCTCAAAAGTTCTTGTGATGATATTACTAGTTGACAACATAGTACTATATTTTGGGAAATCATAGGCTATGATATTGCGCAGGTGCACGTGATGCAGCGCTGTCAGAGCCGACAGTCTCGTGTGTCAAACTCATTTCAGTTCAAAATAATCAGCTCAAAAATGATTTAATATACTGCAAATAGCCTACTAGTTTTTTATGTTTGTTTATAATTCATTAAGGCAGACAACAAGGCTACCAAGTACTGCGCACAGTGTGCAGCTAATTCATTTAATGTTTTTTTATTTCCTAAATTTCAGTCATTTTTTGCCGATTTTTAGTCGAAAATTTCAGGACTTCAGTCGACCAAGATTTTCTTTGGTTGATTACAGCCCTAATTATTGGTGGATGATATGATCAAAGTCTTATTTCATGATATGAGTAATTTTAAATGTCAGTAAAATTTCATAAATCGATACTTCAGTAAAAACTAATACTAGGTTAATTAATTTAAGTAAAAGGTCCTCAAAACACAAGTAAACAGTCAGCAATAAAATAAGAATAAAGAAACTAATTACAAACAAAACCAACAAAAATACAAGTCATGTCAAGTCAACTTTATTTATATAGCGCTTTTGACAAAGCAGATTGTTTCAAAGCAGCTTCACAGTGTTAAACAAGAAAATAATGCAACAGAATTTTATTCAGCCGTATGGAGAAAACGGTGATGTCATCAGTTCATTTCAATTATCATACACTCTAAAAAATAATTCAGTGGCTTAGTAAATATCACAGTAATAATTAACTTTGTTAACTTAATACAATTTCTAAATATCATTTACTTGATGTTTTGAGTTGAACATACCAAAATAATAGACTAAAAATCCAACAGTTAATTTTGTCTCAAATTTACAGTTATATGATAATACCAATTATTTATTTCAAATATACTTAATATATTTGTGAAATTTCTATCAAAATATTTGCGAAAGGAGAATTAAATCGATCTGTTTGAAGAACCACAGATATTACTTTATTCAAATCAAGATTATTAATATTTAACACGCACTGAAGAAATGTAGTAAGTTTACTTGATTAAAACACTGTACCCCTCCCCCGCCCCTTGACACGCCGACAGCTCGATGGCTGAGTGAGTGCTGTTTGAATTCTCTTCAGTCTCCAGAGCAGTTCCTTCTTCTCAGCGTCGCAGAATTGGAACATTTCCTCTGTGAAATTCAGGTTTGTGTGTTTTATATTATCTATAAAATCATTTCTGAGCTTAAAATCTTTTTATTTAATGCAAAACATACAGGGACGCAATGTGAGTAAACGAGTGCTGCATCTGTCTTTGAAGCCCCTGGTGCTACTGCCTTGCTCAAAACACACGACTTTATTACTTAAGATAATGAATAAAATTAATTTGGATGATAAAATGTTCTTAAAACTGTGCACTGTTTGTTTATTGGCAGGTTATGGAGTCAGGCGCGTTGCAGCATCTTTCGGCATGCAGGACGGCGGTCTGAAGTTCAAAGTCCACCCGTAGACCGCGAGTCCATCTCAGGCTCGAGAAACGGCGCTGATGCGGTGGAAATTGGATAACAGACAGGTTGATTACACTTGAATTACTTTTGAACGTTTCATTTTTACTTCTAAAATGTTTGTTACATGAGTTTAAATGTTGTAAATATGTTGTAAAATATTGTATACATGTCAAAACTGTAATATATGCTGTATTGCTTTACTCATCGACAATAAAGGCCAATGTCAAGTATAAGTGTGGTGTGAGTATTTTACAAAGGTTTAGAGGAAATTAAGTTAATATTAAAGTTATACTATAAGAGTTAATATTACTCATAAATAAAAACAGTTAATTTTACTCATAAATATTTGTTTTTAAATGTTTTCCCCCCATTTTTTTCTACTCAATTTTATTTGTAAATGCACCAAATGTAGTTACACAGATCTACTTTTTTTTTTTTTACTTGCATTTGCTCAGCTCATATGGTGTATGTAATTGATTTCACTACTTTTTGTGTACAAATGTTTCACCAAAAAAATTGAGTAAATCATAGTAAACGTTTTGAGTGTACAGTGTCAATGTGGGCTTTAGATCAGTAATTAGATCAGTAATTTAGTTTAATAATTAGATTTATTTGGATATTTAGTTGAAAAATGTAGTGTCAACAGAACAAATAGACAAATGAAATAAACAGAGCTTTAAGTTTTTTAGGAAGATGAACTTACAGCCTACAACAAAAACTGAGTGAAGTAATCACATGTAAAATAATACTGCTGTATATAGACTAATCATTATTTAAAACTATAAAAGTTATTCATTTAATAGCAGTGAATGATTTTATCTTTGTCTTTTCTTGTTAGATTAACAATGACTACAGCAGTGTAGGCTACAGTCACTTTAAGAGCTGCACGGACCCAATATACTATTACACACGCGCTCTTTCTCAGTGTTTACAATCACTTAAGACATAACCAACTGTGGCATTTTGACATATTTTGTGTGTAGGCTGTTTGGCCGCTTAGACGTGTATATCTGAAGCCCATAGTATACTTCGCTTATGCACGTTCTACCCTGTCCCGGAGCGCTTAAAGGGTTAGTTCACCCAAAAATGAAAATTGTCCCATGATTTACTCACCCTCAAGTCATCCTAGGTGTATATGACTTTCTTCTTTCGGACGAATAAAATCAGAGTTATATTAAAAATGTCCTGGCTCTTCCAAGCATTATTATGGCAGTAACTGTTGGGTCATTTTTGAAGTCCATAAAAGTGCATCTATCCATCATATAACTGCTCCACATGACTCCGGGGGTTAATAAAGGCCTTCTGAGGCAAAGTGGTGTGTTTGTGTAAGAAAAATATCCATATTTAAAACTTTATAGACTAAAATAACTAGCTTCCCCCGGTCAGCGTTACACAGGTCGAGTTGAATTAACATTTAAAGCAGCTGCACAGTGTTAAACAGGAAAATATTGCAACAGAATTTGATTCGGCTGTACATTAGAGGCATAATGGAGAAAAATAACCCTTGGGAGAAACCAGGCTCAGTTGGGGTGCCAGTTCTCCTCTGGCCAACGAGGAAACAGTGTATGATTATTATTATGGCAACTTTACAGGTCAGGGGTCATATTAGATAGAAATATTCATCACACTGGAGATGGGTTTAAAGGACGGGACATTTCCCAAACACGCTCTAAGCGCTTGACCAATCACAACACACCGGTCCAGCCGACCAATCAGAGCACATTGTGCTTTTTAGAAGGAGGGGCTTCAGTGAGACAGGAACTAAAGAGAGTGTTACTGACAGACTGGGAAGAGAGGAGCTGCAACAATGGATTGTTAATGTGTTCTCTAGCATTAAAACTTATTTTAGTAGAGACCAAAAACAACATCAAGACTTTGAAAAAGGGCACAATATGGATTTTTTGTCAGGGTTTATTTGAAATATTTTGCTATATTATAAATGTCTTTGTAAGTTACATGTCTGTGTGTAATGGTCTCTCTGGTCTCAGTAAGCATGGCGTCAGTGTTGTCACAGCTGATGGGTCAGTGGATGGATGTTCAGGGATTCCTGATATTTCTGTGTGTGCTGCTGTTGGTGAAACACCTGCGAGATGTTCATTCAAAGAACATGCCGCCAGGACCCTTCCCTCTGCCGGTCGTTGGAAACCTTATAAATATAGGCTTTAGTGATCCACTGGGCTCCTTTCAGAGGGTAAGTCACATATGACGCATACAAATATGTAAAATTATTTTATGTGAATGTATAACTTAACAATCATGTTGATCAGATTGCAGAGAGGTATGGAGATGTAAGCACACTTTATCTGGGAAGCAAACCCTGCATACTTCTCACTGGATACGAGACTTTCAAAGAGGCGTTTGTGGAACAGGCTGACATCTTCACAGACCGGCCGTACTTCCCTACAGTTGACAAGCTCAATAAAGGAAAAGGTACAGATGGAGAAAAAGTTCCCTTTCAATACGGTTCACTTCGTATTGCGCCAGTCTCTGATGCGTATGGGGAAACTCAGTTTTTTTCCCAAATACTGAAGACTGGTTGGTTCTCATCTGTACACTTGCACATACAAATGGCCTTTCAGTCTGCCAGAAAGGGAGAGGCCGACTGCCAATTTTAGTTGCGCAAAACGGCCATTTATTCAGATCTTATCTTCTTTAGCGTGAAGACACATCTCCTCGCTGACTCCGAAAAGGAAGAAGTCTTTACTCACCATCGAGAACAGCCTCTGCACCAGATCAACGGTGCCTCGCAGCTGACTCTGCACTTCTCCCCTGCGGCTTTCCGACTAAAGCAAGAGCAAATTTCATGGCGCAAGCCGATTATAAAAGAGCATATTTCACATTTTAGGCCGCGCCCACGCAGAGGCTGCACTGACAGTGACCAGCTGCTCTTACTGCGAGAATATGAGCCTCGCGCCGAGACGGAAGAATCAGCGGAGCTGCTGGGTAGAGCAACAGGGCTGCAGCGACTTTACGTCGGCCCAGTGCCCACGTGCCTTGCTCTCCCCACAGCGTGCTGATTCGCCAGTGCTCTTCACCCACGATGACCAGCTACCCTCTTCTGATGTGAGCTGCATGTTTTCATTCGGTGGCTCCTAGGAGGAATGTGAAGACTTCATGTCTCTGGCAGCATCTGACACTGAAGACTGGGCGAACTCCGCCCAAACCCTGCTTAAAGAGATGGACTCAGCGAGGCCTCGGCAGGACTTGGAACTCATCTGCGTCTTTACTAAGGCAGTGATTGAGCTGGACTTGGACTGGTCGGCGTGTCGAATTGGGTTTTAGAGACAATAAAAAGCTTTGACACTTCGGTCTTGGATGCCAACTCTCATGTCCTCCAAGCCAAAGTTCAGGTTCTGCTAGAAAAGGGTACGGTAGAAAAGGTTCCCACAGCCCTCAGCAACCCTTAGCAAGTGGGCCTCAGGCCTCGACTGGAAATCTCTGAACCACACTCTAATTGTCAGGGTTCTGTCACTTCGGTCTAGTTTACTCTTGGTTTGTGACAGAGCCCTGACACTCCTGTATTGTTTGTCTTGTCTTGTGTGAGCACGCAGCTTTGAGCATGCTCAAGCTGCGTGCTCTTCTGTCCTTGTGTTTTGTGTGCGGGGCGTGGTGTTCGGATCCCAGCACTTCGGTCTAGTTTGGGTTTCAGTTTTGTGTTGGGATTCGGACATTCATGCTCCGTGTGTTTGTTTTGTCATGTGAGCGTGTGCTCTTCTGTCTGTGTGTTCTGTGTAGCACACGGTTCATGTTTACATCGGCCGTGTGCTTTCATGTTTTGTCTTATGTTGTGTAGCACGTGGTTGGTGTTTTTTCACTGGCTACGTCATGTTGTCATGTTTTGTGTGAACATGCAGCTGATGAGTTCTCATTAGTTGCATGTTCATGTCATGTTTGGTGTGAGCACATGTCTTGTTAAGTGTTTCTTTGTGCCATGTGCTCGTGTCCATTGTCTAAACCCGCCCACCTTGTTTCCTGATTATTGGTTCATTTGCCCCACCTGTCTTCCCTCGTTACCCTCCTTTGTTTGTTCCCTATTTAATATCCTTGTGTTTGCAGTCCAGTGCTGAATCGTCGTCGTATTTACCTCATGTTTCCCTGCTTCCTGCTCCAGTCAAGTCAAGCCTAGTCAAGTCAAGTCAAGTCTGTTTTTTCCCCCTCGGGGTAGTTTTGGTTTGTCTTGTTTTATTTTTTATTATCATTAAAAGCCCATTTTCACCTGCATCATTGAGTCCTCGCTCCTTTCCCTTCACCAACCCTGACACTAATGAGACGGTCGTTCGGGATATGCTAACTTTGAAACAATTCCTCTCTCAGATCTGCCCAGGGGATTGGTTTTCATCATTGAATCTGAAGGACATATTTTCATATTCAGATAGATCCCCATCACAGATCGTTCTTTAGATTCGTGTTCAAGGTTATCAATATACAGTCCTACTATTCGTACTGTCTCTGGCTCCATGTACCTTTACAAAATGTGTGGATGCGGCTGTCTGCCCACTGAGGCGAAAGGAAGTTTGTGTCCTGAATTACGATTGGCTGCTTTTAGCCCAGTTGAAAGAGGAACTGTGTGCACATAGGTCTCTGCTCCTCAGCCATCTAGAAAGCCTGGGGTTCAGAATCAACTTGAGCAAGAGCTCGCTGTCCCCCAGCAAACATGTCGCGTTCCTGGGGGCAATAGTCGACCCGTCCGAAATGCGGGCTTGGGTTTCGCCGGATCGCTTCCTGACAATTCATGATAGACGCCTCCAAGATGGGTTGGGGTGCTCTGTGCAACAGCAGACTAGCCTTTGGCTCTTGGACAGAGCCAATTTCAAGTTGGCACATCAAAGGCCATGATGATGGAAATGATGGCAGTGCTCCTGGCCTTCAAGGAATTTTAGCAAGTGCTCAGGGGGCACCATGTCCTGGTCCGATCGGACAACATGACAGTGGTAGCCTAAATAAATCACCAGGGTAGTCTCAGGGCAGGGCAGACTGGCATGCCGCCTCCCCCTGTGGACACAGGACAGTCTTCAGGCAGTACGAGCTTTACACGTGCTGGGCTCCATGAACACGGGAGCAGATATCCCAGAATAGACCCCCCTGGAATGGAGATTCCACCCGCTGACGGCCTGCATGATTTGGAGCATTTTCAGCCAGGCGGAAGTGGATCTCTTTGCGTCGGAAAAGAATACCCACTGCCCAATATTCTTTTAGAGGGAAAAGGACGCATTGGCCCACAGGTGGCCCCCTCTGGGCCTTTATGCCTTCCCTCCAGTAGCACTGCTCCCTTAGGTCATCAGCCGAATCAGGGAGGACAGATGCTCAGTCTTACTCATGGCACCACTCTACCAGAACCAGCCGTGGTTCCTGGGAATGGTCCAGCTGCTGTCTGCAACACCTTGGTCATTCCCTCTGAGAAGGGACCTCCTTTCCCAAGTGAAAGGGTCAATCTGGAAACACCAACCCGAATTGTGGAGCCTCCACTTATGGCCTCTCAACGGGAACTTTCAAGCCTCCCCCAGAGGGTCTTGAACATGATCTCTGAGTCTGGGGCTGCTTCTAATAGGCGCAGATGCACCTTCTAACTGATGGAGAATTATGTGGATGACATCTTGCAGCTTTCCATCTCCAACTGGGGTCAGGTACGAGTTCACCCTGCTATCACATTGTCATACACTAAATGGCCATTTTGCGTGACTTAAATTTCCAGTTGCGCTGCTCTTTCTGGTGGACTGAAAGGCCATTTGTCTGTGCAAGTGCACAGATGTGAACAAATCAGGCTTAAATACTTTCTTTGTAATTTTTTCTTTGTAGGTCTATTTATGTCAAGTGGCCATATGTGGCGTCAACAGAGACGTTTTGCTCTGGCAACACTGAAATACTTTGGTGTAGGGAAGAAAACTCTAGAAAACTCCATCCTTCAGGAGTGTCACTTTCTCTGTGACTCTGTACAGACTGAACAAGGTCAGTGAGCATAATTTTAATGCCAAACACCATTTATGTCTCTGCGCAAACAAGATTTGCTGTCATTCTTTTATTAAAAACTCCAGAAAATATGAATACAAAGAATGCACTTCTAAATATGTATTATACCCAGGTAATGAAATTTTAGTTCAATGTGATAATCATGTTTTGAAGGGCTGTGTGTACATACTATCCTCTAGAGGCCACTATCTGCAAGTGCAAGTGTCTTTTTGGAAGATCAACCATAGGGGAAACCACATGTTTCCTTAATTTTCTCTTTTTATTTATTTTTAATAATAATAATAATAATAATAATAAATGAAATCAATAGAAATGTGGTAATCATAATTAAATAAATATATAATATATAAATAAAAAAAATAAATACTATTTTAATAATAATAATAATACATGAAATAAATATAGTTGAACTATTGTACATATCTAGAGTAAATTTGAGAGCAAATGTGTGGCATTCAGCATGTAGATGGAAACGTTTGAACACCACTATGTATTTTAGAAAGGAAAAGGTGTTTTTTTTCAGGTTTTCTGTTCTAAATCATATAGCATTGCTCTTGAATTTGGTTGTTGTGTTTCTAGGTTTGCCCTTTGACCCTCAGCGTGTTTTGACCAATGCCGTGGCTAATATAATCAGCGGGTTGGTGTTTGGTCACAGGTTTGAGTATGATGACCATCAGTTTCATCTGATGCAGAAGTATGCGGATGATATCTTACAGCTTCCCGTTTCCAACTGGGGTCGGGTACGAGTTCACTCTTCTATCACATGTCATACACAAGTCTAACAATATAAAAAGTAAAATAATAACACTCATCAATACAACTGAATTGAAATTGTGCTATCAACATCAGTTTCATTCAAGGAATTGAAGTGCTTGTTAAATTGTTGCATTTTATGAACATGTTGTGTCCTTTATTTGTCTCTTTACAGTTATATAATCAGTTTCCAACCCTCATGTCACTGCTGCCAGGAAAACACCAGACTGCATTCGCCAGCATGTCTAAACTTCAGCCCTTCATGCAGACGGAATTCAGAAAACACAAGGAGGAGAGAGACCCGTCCGACCCCAGAGACTACATTGACTGCTATCTGGATGAAATTGAGAAGGTAGTGTTGTTCTCAGATGCCCTGGTGTATTTAAATTCCTTTAAGATTGCTTTATTGGGAGTTGAAAAGTTTGTCAGAGATCTGCTTTAAAGCAACCATTTTTTCCTGCTGAAAGAGCCACAGCCACCAGGGAATACCGTTTCCGTGAAAGGGTGTACATGGTCTGCAACAATGCTGACTGGTCTGCGGCTATGCAGCCCCATACGCAACAAACTGCAATGCACATTCTGACACCTTTTTGTCAAAAATCCTCACGCTTGCCCATTTTTCCTGCTTCTAACACATTAACTTTGAGGACAAAATGTTCACTTGCTGCCTAATATATCCCACCCACTAGCAGGTGCCGTGATGAAGAAGAGTGGTCATAATGTTATGCCTGGTTGGTGTGTGTGTGTGTGTATATATATATATATATATATATATATATATATATATATATATATATATATATATATATATATATATAGTGAGGAAAATAAGTATTTGAACACCCTGCCTTATGTCTCTCACAGTGGACATGCACCTACGATGACAATTTCAGACCCCTCTGATTTCTAAGTGGGAGAACTTGCAAAATAGCAGGGTGTTCAAATACTTATTTTCCTCACTCTATATACATACATACACAATAAAAGTGAGTACACCCCTTAGTACACCCATTTTAGTATATCTTCTCAAGAGACAATACTATAGAAATAAAACTTGGATATGTTTTAGAGTAGTTGGTGTGCTGCTTGTATAACAGTATAGATTTACTGTACTTTTTACTGTAAAATACAGCCATTATTGTCAAAATAGCTGGCAACAAAAGTAAGTACACCCTAAGCGAACATGTCAAAACTGTGTCCAAAGTTTCAATTTTTTGTGTGAGAACCATTGTTATCTAGCACTGCCTTAATCCTCTTGGGCATGGAATTCACCAGAGCTGCACATGTTGTTGCTGGGATCCTCTTCCACTCCTCCATAATGACATCACAGAGCTGCTGGACGTTAGACACATGGGGCTTCTCCACCTTCCGCTTGAGGATGCCCCACAGATACTTAACAGGGTTCAGGTCTGGAGACATACTTGGCCACTCCATCACCTTCATCTTTAGCTTCCTCAGCAAGTCAGTTGTCATCTTGGTGGTGTGTTTGGGGTCATTATCATGTTGGAGAAATGCTTATCTGAATGAAGGCCATCATGTTCTGCTTCAGTATGTCACAGTAGATGTTGGAATCCATGTTTCTCTCAATGAAGCACAGCTCCCCAGTACCAGCAGAACTCATGCAGCCCCACACCATGATGCTGCCACCACCATGCTTGACTGTAGGCAAGACACAATTTTCTTGGTACTCCTCACCAGGGCATCACCACACATACTGGACACTATCTGAGCCAAACAAGTTTATCTTGGTCTCTTCAGACCTCAGGACATGGTACCAATAATTCATGTTCTTGGAAGGATGTCTTCAGCAAACTCTTTGCGGACTTTCTTGTGAGTCAGCCTCAGAAGAGGCTTCCTTCTGGGACGATGGCCATGCAAACCGAATTGTTGCAGTGTGCGGGGTATGGTCTGAGCACTGATAAGCGGACCTTTCGGTTCTGCAACCTCTAAAGCAATGCTGGCAGCACTCAAGCGTCTGTTTTTTGAAGCCAGCTTCTGCACCTGACACACAGCACGAGGACTCAACTTCTTTGATCGACCCTTGCAAGGCCTGTTCAGAGTGGAACCAGTCTTGGAAAACCTCTGTATGACCCTGTCCAGTGTACTGTAACTCAGATTCAGGGTGCTACCAATCTTCATATAGCCTAGGCCATCTTTGTGGAGAGCAACAATTCTAATTCTCAAATCTCAAATATATATATATATATATATATACACTCACCTAAAGGATTATTAGGAACACCTGTTCAATTTCTCATTAATGCAATTATCTAATTAACCAATCACATGGCAGTTGCTTCAATGCATTTAGGGGTGTGGTCCTGGTCAAGACAATCTCCCGAACTCCAAACTGAATGTCAGAATGGGAAAGAAAGTTGATTTAAGCAATTTTGAGCGTGGCATGGTTGTTGGTGCCAGACAGGCCGGTCTGAGTATTTCACAATCTGCTCAGGGATTTTCACGCACAACCATTTCTAGGGTTTACAAAGAATGGTGTGAAAAGGGAAACACATCCATTATGCGGCAATCCTGTGGGCGAAAATGCCTTGTTGATGCTAGAGGTCAGAGGAGAATGGGCCGACTGATTCAAGCTGATAGAAGAGCAAATTTGACTGAAATAACCACTCGTTACAACCGAGGTATGCAGCAAAGCATTTGTGAAGCCACAACACTCACAACCTTGAGGCGGATGGGCTACAACAGCAGAAGACCCTACCGGGTACCACTCATCTCCACTACAAATTAAGAAAAAGAGGCTACAATTTGCACGAGCTCACCAAAATTGGACAGTTGAAGACTGGAAAAATGTTGCCTGGTCTGATGAGTCTCGATTTCTGTTGAGACATTCAGATGGTAGAGTCAGAATTTGGAGTAAACAGAATGAGAACATGGATCCATCATGCCTTGTTACCACTGTGCAGGCTGGTGGTGTAATGGTGTGGGGGATGTTTTCTTGGCACACTTTAGGCCCCTTAGTGCCAACTGGGCATCGTTTAAATGCCACGGCCTACCTGAGCATTGTTTCTGACCATGTCCATCCCTTTATGACCACCATGTACCCATCCTCTGATGGCTACTTCCAGCAGGATAATGCACCATGTCACAAAGCTTGAATCATTTCAAATTGTTTTCTTGAACATGACAATGAGTTCACTGTACTAAAATGGCCCCCACAGTCACCAGATCTCAACCCAATAGAGCATCTTTGGGATGTGGTGGAATGGGAGCTGCGTGCCCTGGATGTGCATCCCACAAATCTCCATCAACTGCCAGATGCTATCCTATCAATATGGGCCAACATTTCTAAAGAATGCTTTCAGCACCTTGTTGAATCAATGCTACATAGAATTAAGGCAGTTCTGAAGGCGAAAGGGGGTCAAACACAGTATTAGTGTACGAAAGACTGTCTTAGGAACCAAAGTTGTTGTCACACGGATAGATTAGAGTGTTACACGCAGGAAGTCAATGTGGTGAATGTTCATCTCTTCACGCTTGTTTAAGCTTCTGTTTAATGCGTTTATGCCTTGATGTAAGTACATCTGCTTATGTATGTTTATTGGATATGTTATTGATGTCCCGCAATCATTCTGTGGTTATCATCGTTTTGAGCGCCGTAGCGGCCGTAATTTGCCGCGAGAGAAAGACGCTAATCAGTATTAGCATTGTCAGTATTCTAAACTGCTTCACCAATGTGTTTACACTAATAATGCATCATTGCTCGGTTTATTATGACTATTTGCATTGATAATACTGTTATTACTGTTAGAGATGCAGACCTGAGTGTTTAATCCTTGTTTATTGTATTTGTTTGTCTATAATGCCAGTGCGTAAATTATTATCAGAATAATATTGTAATTATATTTCTTTATTGTTCCTTTAGACCATTAATACAGATGGCAAACCAAAGACTGTTAATAAATACAGCTTTGTGAGGAATCTATTCTCCGACCCTTGATTCTCTGACCGGAATCGTGTCCATATTTGGCCGCCTCAATCAGCATATTATAAAGTAGCACGCCTTCGCTACAAAAGTGGTCCTTCGAGCCGGATTGAGAGCAAGATCGAACCAATATGGACAAAGCGGAAAGTGACCTATCAGAGACAATGTCCAGATCTCGACGCAAGATTAATCTGCCTACACATCTGGAGGATTACGAGGTTGGCTACCATCCTGCTGGTGACCCTTCTCCAAAAGCTTCCTCTCAATGTCCTAGTCATCCCCAAAGCAGCTCGAGGAAAACGTCACGCAGTGGTGCCAGCTCTCAATCCAAGACAAGTAGGCGTTCCGTTACATCCGATGGCGTTTACATCCCACCAGAGCTCTCTAGCGTCCAGACTGCTATGTTGGAGGAGAAGATCAAACAAAGACAGTATGACAGTCTACGACAGCAGGTAGAAGAGGACTCATTGATTGATCTGGAATATCAGAGACTGCAGACACAAGCTAAAGAGGCTCAGCGAATGCAAGAGGAAGCGATAGCCGCGAAGGAGGCTCTGTTGAGTAAACTAGAATTACAGCGCAAGCTTCAAGATGCAGAGTCTGAACTCGAAGTAGCTAAGCTTGTATCCTCTATGCTTTTTGAAGACTCTAGAGCAACCACTCCAGTTCCTACAGACTCTGGTTCTCCAAACGCTCCACAGCTTGCAGCACGGAGCCAGGCTTGTTCACCACAGCTCATGCCTTCCGAACCTCAGCAGCCCTCCTTCCAGTCACCCGCTGTGACGTCAACGCTTTTGCCCTGTCTTACGGCACTGCCTGATCCTGAGGTCACTGCAGCGTCACCTAGACCACCACAAGCATTCTTACCGTCAGTCCCTAATGTAGCACCAAGGGCTTCTACTGCGGTTCCAGTACACCGTGTGTCATTAGCATCGAATGTGGCCTCTCAGTCGGCAGTAGAGTTCACCATCCCGACCTCCGCTGCTTACTCCATGAGCAGCAACATGCAGCCTGTTACTGCAACATTACCTACCCTTCGCTACAGGCTACAACAGACAGCCACAACGCCGGTGACCACACTTCCAGGTCTGTCGCAGTTCCCTGTCTTCAGTCACCAAGCATCAACGACAACACGTCATGCTCCTGGTTACGTTAAAGTATCTGAGCCTTCCCCCTCAATTGCCTACTCACCTCAACTGAGTCCAGAGATTCTGCTCGCATCAGCATATGGCATTCCACGACCCATGTTACCAGTCTTTGCGAGTGGTGCTGAGAGTGACTTTGCTTTGTTTAAGTTAGCATTGGACAATTTGTTGAGTAAGCACCATCATATCAGTGAACAGTATAAATATCATGTTCTCTTGAGTCATTTGGAACTTCCTAGTGCTCATCAGCTCGCTAAATCCTTCATGTATCATCACCAGCCTTACACTGCTGCTCTGCAGGCACTTCAGGATAAGTATGGACAACCAAGACAGCTTGTTCAGTCTGAGTTGGGTGCCATCTTGAGTACCCCACCTCTTAAGCTGGGTGATGCCAATGCCTTTGACTCATTCGCCTTGTCAGTACAGTCTTTAGTGGGTATGCTGAGTACACTTGAAGGTCAGAATGGGTACGAGCTTTTATGTGGCTCACATGTAGACCGTCTCTTGAGTAAACTGCCACCAGCTTATCGCGACAGTTTTGTCGAATACTGCCTAAATCGGGGTATTCTCCAGACTGGCACCGACAAGACTTACACACTACCTGATTTCGCAGACTGGCTCCAGATTAAATCCCAAGCAAAACGAATTTCGAGCAGAGCTGCAGCTATGTTCCAGAGTGAAGCTCTGAAGCCCCCTGGTAGAGCTAGAATACCACCTCATCCAAGAGGGCAGCCAAGGCCAGTTCTTCTGACACGTGAGAGTGTAGCTAGGACTTCTGAGCCGACATCCCCTAAATCCAGCTCCAAGCCCAAGCCATACTGTCCTCATTGTGACAACCGGGATCACTACCTTAACACTTGTGAGGCGTTTAAGAAGTTGACTACCTCTCGGATCGTATCTTGGATTAAGGATGGTAAACGATGTTGGAGATGTGGAAGGTCACATGCTGTAGAGTCTTGCAACCTCAAACGTCCATGTAGAATCTGTAAAGAGCTACATCTTACAGTTCTACACGATTCTATCAAAGACACCACCAGTGCTGTCCTCACTGTTAGCCTCCCATCGACCCGAGTTTACTTGGACAGACCGAACCGTACACCCAGAGTCATGCTGAAGGTCGTCAAGGTCTTCCTGCACAATGGACATCACACGATGGAGGCATATGCGGTTCTTGATGATGGATCAGAGAGAACACTCGTGCTTTCCCCAGTCGTGCAGCAGCTCAAGCTTTTCTGTACTCCAGAGTTACTTCATTTACAGACTGTTCAGCAATCTCATGCAGAACTTAACGGTTCGTCCGTTTCCTTTGAGGTTTCAGCGGTCACCAAACCCATGCAGAGGTTCACTATCTCCAATGCCTTTACTGCGCCCGGTTTGAGTCTTGCAGAACATAACTACCCAGTGGCTGCACTCCAACGAGCTTATCGTCATCTGAGAGATCTTCCTCTTCTTCCTGTTGACAGAGTCAAACCACTACTCCTCATTGGTTCTGACATGCCGCATCTCTTAACGCCGATACAGCCTGTATGCAGAGGACCAGATGGAGGTCCAATAGCCATCAGAACACAGCTGGGATGGTCTCTTCAGGGTCCAATGAGCCCCAAGCAGCCCTCACGGTGTTATCAGCAGTGCCTTAATATCACCACCACTCCACTTCATGATGATTTGATTCGGCACGTCGAACGTCTCTGGCAGCTAGACACCTTCCCATACAATGAGAAGATGGTCACCAGGTCCAAGCAAGACAAAGACGCTCTTGCTATGCTCCAAAACGCCACCACCAGTGTAAACGTAGATGGTGTTCAACGTTATGCCACACCATTGCTCCGACGCATGCCCATGACAATATTCCATACCGACAAGAACGCTGTTCTTCCTTGTCTTCGCAGTACAGAGCGCAGATTGGCACGAGATCCAGAACTAGCAAAAGCCTACTGCACTGAAATCCGCAAGTTGGAATCTGCTGGGTATGTAGCCAAAATAACCACAGAAGAAGCACACAATACCTCAGAGTCCTGGTTTATCCCACACCATATTGTGCAACATAATGGCAAGAACAGGATCGTCTTTAACTGTTCATTCCAACACCAGGGCCAGTCATTGAACAGTCAGCTGCTTCCTGGACCGATGCTGGGATCCTCGCTGTTAGGTGTGCTCCTGCGGTTCCGACAACACACAGTGGCTGTGAGTGGGGACATAAAAGCCATGTTCCATCAGGTACGCTTGTTGCCCAGGGACAAACCGTTGTTACGGTTTCTTTGGAGGAACATGAGCAGAGACCAGGAGCCTGAGATATATGAATGGCAGGTGCTTCCGTTTGGAACTACATGCAGCCCGTGTTGCGCCATTTACGCCCTCCAGCGCAGTGCTCAAATCCAGCAGAACGACCAGGCCAGTCTGGTTAACATAGTTGAGAATTCCTTCTATGTTGATAACTGCCTGTACAGCACTTCAAACGCTGATGAAGCTAAGGAGGTAGTTGATGGACTTCGTCAATTACTGTCTGAGGGAGGCTTCGACCTGAGACAGTGGGCCTGCAACGTACCCTCTGTCATCGAACACCTTCCCGCTGAAGCAAGGTCTGCTAACAGTGAACTGTGGTTGACAAAAGCTAGTACAGACCTACAAGAACCCACTCTGGGCCTACGGTGGGACTGTCTCAATGACACCCTAGGTTATAACTTGCGATCAACCGAGTCCCTAGAGCCTACTATGAGGAACGTATACAAAACCGTGGCCAGCCAGTACGACCCACTGGGGTATATCATCCCGTTCACCACCCGGGCTAAGGTTCTCATCCAAGACCTCTGGAAGCAGAATTTGGGCTGGGATGATCCAATAAACCCTTTACAGCTAAGAGAGAAGTGGCTAGCATGGATACGAGAGATTCCTAATCTCCTTCAGATGCACTTTCCTCGACCTTATGCCCCGGCCTGTGCTGATTACCCGAGTGTCATCCGGGAACTCCACGTATTTTGCGATGCATCAGAAAGAGCGTATGGCTCAGTGGCCTATTTGCGTACTACTGATGATCAAGGTCATGTTCATGTCGCCTTTGTTCTGGCCAGATCCAGAGTGGCTCCCAGAAAAAGCCTCTCTATGCCTCGTTTGGAGCTGAGTGCAGCCCTGACTGGCGCCCAGCTAGCCAAAGTGATTCAGACTGAGTTGTCTCTTAATCTTCATACCGTCACCCTCTGGTCTGACTCCACAACCGTGTTGAACTGGATCACCTCGGAGTCCTGTCGTTATAAGGTATTTGTAGGGACACGCATAGCAGAGATCCAGACCCTCACAGACACTGCTGAATGGCGGTACATCGATTCAGCTCATAACCCTGCTGATCACATCACAAGAGGCCTGACACTGACCCAGATCGCAGGACCCCACCAGTGGAGTTCAGGACCAGACTTTCTCTTTCAACCTTCTGACCAATGGCCATCTACACCCGTCACTGAGGTAGAATCGGAGATCAGTGAGTTGAGGAAAACTGCATTCATCGGCACTGTCAAAGTCTCCAATCATTTACCTGTGGACCCTGATCAATTCCACACATGGCAAGAGCTTGTTGAGGCCACTGTCAGGTCCCTACACGGGGCGGCTACTGCAGACGATGACTCTTCTCTGCAAGCGGATGACTATGTTGAAGCAGAGAAACTTATCCTGGCCCAAGCTCAACAGGACTCATTCCCATTAGAAGTCCAAGCTCTGAAGACTGGACAGCTGATTTCAGCTACTAGCCGTTTGGCATCCCTTGCACCGGAGTATGATAAGGACACAGGTCTTATCAGAGTAGGGGGGCGGTTACGAAGAGCGAGTGACCTTGACCTTGATGCCATCCATCCTATACTGTTGGATCCTGGTCATTCTACAACAAAGCTGTTAATTAAGGAGACTGACCGTCGACTTCTGCATCCTGGTTCTGAAAGGGTGTTAGCGGAATTGCGTCGCCAGTATTGGATACTTCGGGGCAGGGAAGCCATCCGTAAGCAACAACGCAAATGCCAAGATTGTCAGTTTTGGCGAGCCAAGCCTGAAGTCCCCCAAATGGCCGATCTTCCATCTTGCAGGCTGCAACTTCACCAGCCGCCATTCTATTCTACTGGGGTAGATTGCTTCGGCCCCCTTTCAGTTAAAGTTGGTCGTCGCCACGAAAAAAGATGGGGCATCCTTTACAAGTGCATGACAACTCGATGTGTGCACCTTGATCTGTTAGACCATCTTGACACTGATGCATTCCTGCTGTCTCTGCGTTCCTTTATAGCAAGACGAGGTAAGCCCATGGAATTGCTCTGTGACAACGGTACCAACTTTGTAGGAGGAGGCCGAGAACTACGTGACACTTTTGATGCCATGGCACCCAAGCTTCAAGAACTGCTTGCTCCACAGAAGATCAGATTCCGTCACATTCCACCTAATGCTCCTCATTTCGGAGGAACCTGGGAGCGTGAAGTCAAATCTGTAAAGGCTGCACTTCGGGTCATCCTGCGAGAGCAAACAGTGCCAGAGCCAGTGCTACGGACTTTATTCGCGGAGGTTGAGGGTATTCTAAATGCCAAGCCTCTCGGCTATGTATCTTCCGACATAGCAGACGTTGACCCAGTGACTCCGAATCTGCTCCTTATGGGCCGTCGTGATTCCTCTCTACCTCAAGTCTTTTTCGACTCTTCCAATATGCTAGGAAGATGCAGATGGAGACACAGTCAGGTGTTGGCGGATCATTTCTGGACTGCCTTTATCCGGGATTACCTCCCAAGTTTACAGGACCGGCATAAATGGCGAAAGGATGGCAAAGAGTTAACTGTGGGCCAAGTGGTTCTCATTGTTGATCCCCAACTTCCTCGTGCCCTCTGGCCTGTGGGCACAGTGACTGAGACGTTGGCTGGACCTGACAGGAAAGTTCGCACTGCTCGTGTCAGTGTTAATGGAAAATCCTACACCCGCCCAGTGGTTAGGCTGATTCCACTTCCTCACTTTGAGGAAGAGTCTTAGACACTAGACAGACTTTCTTGGTGTTTACAATTATCCCGTCAGATAATTGGGGGCGGCTGTGTACGAAAGACTGTCTTAGGAACCAAAGTTGTTGTCACACGGATAGATTAGAGTGTTACACGCAGGAAGTCAATGTGGTGAATGTTCATCTCTTCACGCTTGTTTAAGCTTCTGTTTAATGCGTTTATGCCTTGATGTAAGTACATCTGCTTATGTATGTTTATTGGATATGTTATTGATGTCCCGCGATCATTCTGTGGTTATCATCGGCGAGTTTTGAGCGCCGTAGCGGCCGTAATTTGCCGCGAGAGAAAGACGCTAATCAGTATTAGCATTGTCAGTATTCTAAACTGCTTCACCAATGTGTTTACACTAATAATGCATCATTGCTCGGTTTATTATGACTATTTGCATTGATAATACTGTTATTACTGTTAGAGATGCAGACCTGAGTGTTTAATCCTTGTTTATTGTATTTGTTTGTCTATAATGCCAGTGCGTAAATTATTATCAGAATAATATTGTAATTATATTTCTTTATTGTTCCTTTAGACCATTAATACAGATGGCAAACCAAAGACTGTTAATAAATACAGCTTTGTGAGGAATCTATTCTCCGACCCTTGATTCTCTGACCGGAATCGTGTCCATATTTGGCCGCCTCAATCAGCATATTATAAAGTAGCACGCCTTCGCTACAATTAGTATGGTGTTCCTAATAATCCTTTAGGTGAGTGCATATATATTGTCTTATGGCAAGTGTTTTTGTGTTCTATTATTCCCAGTGTAAGGACAGCGAGGCGGAGTTCACAGAGGAGAACCTGATGCACTGTGTGGTGGATCTGTTTGGAGCCGGAACAGAGACCACCTCTAATACCCTCAGATGGGCTTTACTCTTCATGGTCAAGTATCCAGACGTGCAAGGTGGGATGTCAGTCAATCAACAAATGTGACTTCCTTTTGCTTGTCCTCAAAAAATACCATCAACATGTTGTTCACTGACTATTTGCTTTCAGAGAAAGTCCAGTCTGAGATCGATCAGGTGATTGGACAGACACGTCCACCACTAATGGATGACCGAACAAATCTTCCATACACCTACGCTGTGATCCATGAAATTCAGAGGTTTGCGAACATTATTACCTTTACACCTCCAAGAGTGGCCAACAAGGACACAACAGTGAGAGGACAACTCATCCCGAAGGTTATTACATTGTTATTTTATGTACCATACAGCATTTGTGCGACTAAACAATGTCAGTATAAAAAGAGGAGGATGCGAAAAAGAGAGCAGAGTTTTTACAAATTTATGATACAAGCCCTCATGTTTTGCTGAGCTGTCACTGGAATACTTGTGAGCTCTGACACATGATTTACTAAGGTTTTGCGCTAGTCAATTTACGGGAATTTGCACCATTATTTAACACCCCAAAAAGCATGTCTTAAACTAGATGCTAATTTGCACTGCTCTTGGTAGATTGCTTTGGCCATTATGGAAATGATCCGGCTGCGTCTGTTTTTTAAATTTGTGCGGTCTCAGTAGATCACGTGCAGAACTTTACACTCACATCAGCGCTTTTTGGTTTTGCACTCTCACGCTAATTTGCCCTTTTAGTTTTTGCTGTTGAATAAATCTTGCCTATGGAAATGGCCCAAATCTGTATTGAAAAGATCAGATTCCATGCGGTTTGTGCTGTTCACACTGTCGTGACAAAAGCAGATCTCAAGGTGGGCGTACACTGTGCGAGTTCTGATACTTGGAAAGTCATGAGGTATTGCACACGCTACGAGTCAGTTAACCTGATAATCGCGTCAAAGCAGCTGATACACGACATGACTCCACTGCACAGCGAGTCGGTGGCAATCACGTGAGCTTCCGCGCTAAACATATAACAAAACAAATGTCCTAATAATACTCATCGTATGATATTATGGCAATAGGGGACAGCCTATACGCTGCTGAAAACATGTTTAAAAATTATTGGGAGGTCCGGATGTGCTCGAGACATTTTCCAAACAAACTCGAAGCGCTTAACCAATCACAACACACCGGTCCAGTTGACCAATCAGAGCACATTGTGCTCTTCAGAAGGAGGGGCTTCAGTGAGACATGAACTAAACAGAGTTACTGACAGACTGAAGAGACGAGCCGCAACAATGGAGAATATGTGAAGAATAATGTGTTTCTGAGCATTCAAGCATGAAAACCTATTCTATAGAGCCCCAAAACAACATCAAGACTTTGTAAAAGGGTGTAATACCTCTACAATGAATCTATAACTCTATATGTTTGGCTATTACAGGGTGTGATGGTGCTGCCGCTGCTAAAGACAATCCTACAGGATAAGAAGGAGTACAGCACTCCGTATGAATTCAACCCTGCCCACTTTCTGGATGAAAACGGCATGTTTTTGAAGAAAGACGCTTTCATCCCGTTTTCAATAGGTAGGTCGTGTGCGTACAGCTCGAGCATCACAAGTTTACTCAGATTATGAGCATATTTACTGATCCAGACCGTGATTTCCAGGTAAGAGGATGTGTCCGGGAGAGCAGCTCGCTCGTATGGAGCTCTTCCTCTTCTTCACGTCTCTGATGCAGCGTTTCAACTTCCTGCCTCTTGAGGGACAAACGCTGAGTCTCAAAGGATCTATAAGCGTCACGTCTGGTGCTGAACCCTTCCAGATACATGCTGTGCCTCGATAGTGTAGATTTGAATCATTCGAAGATCAGCTTCCTTAAAGCAGTCCTGTTGCTTAATCATGTTCAAGCGCCAGTGTTCATTACATGGGCTCAGCTCCCAAAGGAACCCACAGCTACAGCTCACAAACTTTATTACTGAAGGGCTGAAATGCATTTCAGTACAAGACCCACCCACTTTTTACAATCAATGATATTGGACCCACTCACTTTTATCGTCTCTAACTCAGCACATGTCTGTTACTTGCCCCTAACCGATAAACACTTATTATTAAACACAAGTCAGACACTTTATTTCCACTTTTCTAATAATTTCTTCATTTTTATTGAAATAAATGCCTTTCCGATCTGATATGTGATGGGAAAAGGGAGTAGAGTGAGTTCGGCAAAAGGCGGATTCGAACCTCGGGTTAATTTGTGTCAAAACTTGATGCCATGTGTCTTATCCCTACACTATTGCCACTCTCAATGATACGGTGATTTCCGTAATTTTGTCTTTCCCAACCAGACGTTTAGCAAACAAGGCAGTATATTTGTACTTAATGTAAATGGCATCTACTCCAGTAAAATATTTCTGAGAGAGGACCCACCCACATTTTTTTTGCTTCCGACGCCCATGGACGTACGCATCGATTTATGGCGAAAGAGTAACCCTTGATCCTTGAACCCTTGATTCATGCGTATTGACGAACGCAGAAGCGCAGAGGATCGAGCAAAACAAAACACTGGTCATGAATTAGAGTCTAAACAGGGAATGTTTAAAGAGAAATGGTGGAGGATTTCGATATAAGAAAAGAGGGGCTTGAGTTTGTTGCCCAGCCCTATCCACGATAGGTGTCAAAGCCTGCGATGCTCCTGTACATCGCGTCAGGGGTTACTCTTTTGCCGTAAGTCAACTTGCGTACGGCGATCCGCCGTAAATGAGTTATTTTAGTCTATAAAATTTTAAATATGGATATTTTTTTTACTCAAACGCGCCACTTCGCGTCAGAAGACCTTTTATTAACACAACCATTCACTGCCATTATAAAGTTTGAAAGAGCCAGGGCTTTTTTAATATAACTCTGATTGTATTCGTCTGAAAGAAGAATGTCATATCTGTCAGTGCAAGTTGCTTTCAGTTAAAACAGCTCAAACATGCATTTTAGTCTGGGACTTTAGCTTAGGCCTTCTCTGTACAACCAGGGGTTAATATCGTGACCTTCCAGTGCTTCCAGTGGGGTGATATGACCCAAACGTTCTCATAGACCGTAAATAAGGAAGTTTACTTTGTGGCTACTTAATTTCTAGTAATTGTATTTTGAACAAGCTTTGTATATTAAGCAATAATTAAGTATTTACAGGCTATTCTTTTCAATGCTCTCATTTTTGTTAAAGCCTTTTTTCTGAACTTTTACTTTTACTGATTATTCTCAATTTCAGCTCAATAAAGACAACATAACTCATGCAGGCATTTATTATTATTAGTGTTGAAAACTGTTTTTACTGCCTAATATTATTGTTGAAACCATGATACATTTTCTTTTCCAGGATTCTTTAATAGAAAGTTAAAAACAGCATTTATTTGAAATGGAAAGGTTTTTTTGCAACATTATAAATGTATTGACTGTCATTTTTGATTAATGTAATGCATCCTTGCTTAATAAAAGGATTATTTTCAAAAAGAAAAAAGAAAAATCTTAAACTTAAAAAAAAAAAACTATATATATATATAATCAATGTTGCAAATAGTTGTGCTGCTAAACTGTAAACTTTTTTTTAGAGACTGAAAATATATTTTTTTCTGACCCCAATATTTTAAATGGAAATATATGTACATGATTATACTTCTGTTTATAAACTGTGGAAGATTAGGGCATCTGAAAATGAGGTCATATGAAATATTTGAGCAAATATGAAAGCTGCTGGTATTGTATCTCAGTACCAAGTTGGCATGGTACATCTACAAAGCCACACGACTCATGCATATCTTCACAGGATGGGATAAATATGGATAAATCACAGGATAAATGTGGCTCATGAATATTAATAAGGTGACATGATGGTCCAGGAAGGGCCCAGAATCATGGTCATTAATTTAGTTCATTTGACAAGAATAGTCTAATTTTCACACTGTTACTTTCAACAAAACCAACAAACCCTTGGAAATCAAGTAAACTGGCAGGAGGGCATTAGCTCTGCATATGTCTCAGGTGATGAACAAACACAAACACCATAAAAATGCATAACTGGCGTGATCAGGACGAGGTCAAGGGTGTAATATCATTTCTGTGAGCTAATAGCTTTCTCAGATGCAGACCCCACAGTGAGACCTGAATTACAATTCGGTGTATTTTCGGACATGGCATGTGAAAATCTCTGAAAATGTGAACTTGACTATAAGTTTAAGAAGTGATGGTGCATATTGATCTGTTTTGTATGATGATCATTGCAGTGTTTCTTATACAAATGAGGCAGAAATATGGCGAGCATATGTTGAAGTTAATATATTAATAAGACATTGTGGATGTAACTCTCAGTCATATCAATTTTAAACATTAAAGTCCCGCATGGAATCAAAATGAGCAGCATCGTAAGGTAGAAGACTTAAGAATTCATGTTTTGTTTTGTTTTTTTTACATTATGCATTAAAAGCTACAAATATAAATACAAGTTCCAGGTCAGATCATTGGAGATATTACATTTTAGGTTTGATAATCATGAAAGTACGTACTGCCCTCTACAGGACACAATCTACAAGTGCAAGTTTCTTTCGGAAGGTCAAGCATGAGTTGAGTTCATCTGTCCTCTTATTGAAATGAATACATTTTCCGTAATCTCTCATCATTTCATCTGCCTTTTGTCTTTCATTATTGTTTTTCTAGGTTTGCCTGTTGACTTTAAGCATCTTTTGATCATTTTGGTCACAGGTTTGACTGAGTAGGATCTATGATGATCATAAATGGCATCTGATCCAGAAGTAAGATGCCATCTTATAGCTTCCTATCTTCAGATGAAGTAGGGTGAGATCAGCGTCTATCACAATCAAGCTTGAGATATTAAGAATGACTGTCAATTATTTATATTAAGCATTTTCAGTGGTTATTGCTTTTAACTTGTAGAAAATCATCAGTCAAGTAGTTCAACTACATCCTATTCGGCATCCCAAATATGACTAACATACTGTATGTTGATGTTAGCGGAGAAGGAGAAAAAAAAAAAGTTTGAAAGCCATGCATTTTTATTTACTGTACCCCACTTATGCAAAAATACATGCAGGGTTAAACATTTTATATGCAGAGATGAAAGGAAACACTAATAATAATTTCCAAGTATCAAAGTATTTCAGAACGGGTTGCTTTAGTCAAATCACATCAGTGTCCAAATATGCATTATCTTACATGGAGCGATGTCAAGATCACATGACCAGCTGGATACTACTCACTTTTAAAGGGCATGCTTTCCCTGTTCCCTCATTCCTATAATTCCTTCAGTAAACCGATGGTTTAAACAAAGCAGACTTTGAAAATTGAATCGTACCCTGTAGCAAAAATGTTCCCTCATCTCATTCAGGGTATTAAAAGATATAACAAGTTATTGAACTTGTTTGTTATATCAGATCTGATGTCACAGATAATCTCTTTGTAGATTATCCGTATGGTAGCCGACCTGAAGAAGGCAGTTGAGCTCTGAGATCAAACCCTTCACACTTCAGAGAGCTGGATCTGAGTAACAATCACCTCACTCTCTGCTGTCTGATCGACTGAAGCATCCAGATCCTGTCAACTAGAGAAGCTCAAGTATGTTGGACATTAAAGCAACACGCCACTTTTTTTGCAAATAGGCTCATTTTCCGACTCTCCTAGAGTTAAACAGTTGAGTTTTACGGTTTTCGAGTCCATTCAGCCGATCTCCACGTCTGGCGGTAGCACTTTTAACATAGATCATTGAATCTGTTTAGACTGATTAGCATCTCGCTCAAAAAAAAAAAAAAAAATGACCAAAGGGTTTCGATATTTTTCCTATTTAGGCAGAGTCCTCTCTGGACTTGGGACGGAAGGAGGTGGAGTCCTCCCTGGACTCAGGTCAGGGGCTGGAAGTAGCTCAGACCAAAAATCTATCAGTCAGTGGACTCTCCACTGGACTCTGCATGGGGACAGGAGACGTCGCGGGACTCTGGATGTGGGCGGGAGCTGGTTCAGACCAAAAATCAATTAACCACCACTATGGCCCAGTCCCAAATGGCACCCTAAACCCTCACGGTCTTCCTCTGAGTCCGCACTTTCACAACGTAATGCCGCTTTGACTGCCTGGAAGAAGTCCGCTGCGTAACCCGCACCAGTGTGGGCTCGGCAGAAGTGCGCATTGAGGGCGCATATCGACCTAAAAGGGGGTGCTCGCAAGCACCCTTCTGAGACCTAAAATGACAAATGGGACACCCTGCGGTCTCGTGGACTTAACGGACACGTGAACGCAGTGGCCATTGTAAGTCCACAAGACCGAAAGTGCACATGAAGTGTGCCATTTGGGACAGGGCCTGTATCTCCACTGGCTCAGGTGAGGACCGACTTTCGGCGGCGGCCATCTTGACTGAGGATGCTGGCTGGTCAGGAATCGACTCTGGAGCAGCTGTGGAGGGCTTGGGGTGAGCTGGAGCACTTCGATGTTTTCGGGATGGGACTGGATGATCATAGGAAAAGATACTTTAACCACAAAATCCGAATCGTAAAGGCAGAGGACGAAATAAATGACCTCGACTATGGGTAAATTATAATGACCAGGAGACAGGAACTGATAGATCTCATCATCCAGTCCCACCCGAAAGTAGGCTTTGAGTTTCCAGCTCACCAGATGTAAATACTCCAAAAACTCCTCCACATAGTGCTCCAGAGGACATCCATTCTGCCGGAGGGGGAAGAGAAAATCTTCAGCCAGTTTAGATGTAGGTCTAGTCATCTGTCACGGTAAGTGACCCAGGAACAGGCTGAAGACTCAGAAGATCACAATCAAACATAAACTTTAATCTTAACTTCACAGGAACATGCAGACGGGCAACAGAAACACAACAGGTTAACATAACAGTAGCCCTGTTTCCATTACCCTTCAAATTTCCCAAATTGAAATTGCGAATTGAAAATACGCCCAATGGAAACGCGTCAATTTCACAAAAACTCCCATATATCGCAAAAAAGTTTTTACGCTCACATGAGGTGGTTTTTCAGGTATTTCGAAAAAAGGAAATTTTCGCAAAAATGCAATGGAAACATTTTTTTTGCATTTACAGGTCACCCGGTACAGTGACGCATTGCTGCCACATAGGGCCTACATATAATTTTTTTCCACTCAAGTATGTCTTAATAACGAGATCTTATGTCGTTAAAACGACATATATTTTCTCTTAATAAGGACAGTGGCGTAACTTTAACCTAGTAATGACAGACCCCGGTGCAGCCACAAATATCATAACTATCTATAGGCCTACTCAAAAAAAAAAAGGTTCTATATGGCACCATTTACATTTATGCATTTGGCAGACGCTTTTATCCAAAGCGACTTACAGTGCCCTTATTACAGGGACAACCCCCCTGGAGCAACATGGAGTAAAGTGCCTTGCTCAAGGACACACTGGTGATGACCGCTGGGATTGAACCAGCAACCTTCTGCATATCAGTTCCATGGTTTAACCCAATGGACCACCATCTCACCAAAAATGGTTCTTGGCTCGTAATCATAGGGGAACCTTTTTTAGTGCTGTATTGCACCAATTTTGGTGCTTCAGTGGTTCTTCAGAGGTTCTTCACCACGTTCTTTGAGTAAGATGCTATATAGCACCTCTGAAGAACCACTGAAGCACCAAAATTGGTGCAATACAGCACTAAAAAAGGTTCCCCTATGATTACGAGCCAAGAACCATTTTTGGTGCCATATAGAACCTTTTTTTTTTTTTTTTGAGTGTACTGTAATTAAGACATATATTCAAGAAATGTATTAAAACAGAAATACGCTATAGTTTAAGCCTTACTCAGAGGCAGAGGAAACAGCCCAGTTACGCACATCAATCCATTCCTGACGATCTTGGTTTGCTTCTTATTTATTAAATATACAGCCAAATAGTTGATTAAACATTGATCAAAATTAAAATACAATTTATACAAAACGAAATTCATTTTAAAGAGAGACTTTCTAGAAAACTAAATTCAATGAAGTGCTCAAAATCCATGTCCCCAGACATATGCGCATCTGATTATGTGCCTTACTCATGCTGCTCACTTTTCATAATCAACATATGACATAAAAATAATAATAATATTTAATCATAGCCTAACTATAAACTAAATAGGCTACGTTTTCATTAACCCTCTGTCCGACGAAGGTGTCGGCGCCTTCTGGTGGATTTTTTCCTTTATGACAGCGGAAACAACTCACAATACTCCGTCATTTTTAAGCATACAGATAGGCTAAGTGCAAGATATAATTATAATAAACTGTCTACTTTTATTTGTGTACACTCACAATAACAACAAAGGCCGTGGATTCAGGGAACAGATTATTTTGCATGCACCCCAGTCCAAACGCTGTCTTCATTTAAAAAATATATTTTGTTTATTAAACGCAAAGTTTTTCATTTCAAAAGCATTTATAAATTCAGTTCATATTTCCAACAAATGAAATTCGGAGCCAAAATAACGAAGTGGTAAAAAAAAACCCCCTTTGAGTTACCACCATGCAAATTCAAACTTTTCCCTCGTCTCTGTATATGGCAGCAATGCGCCACAATAACCTGGCATACTTAAAAGTTGATCATTCTTTACAGATGATGGTATTTTTGGACAGAAGATGAGACAGAGTTCTTTATTAAAGGTCCCGTTCTTTGTGTTTTTTTGAAGCTTTGATTGTGTTTACAGTGTGCAATATAACGTGTGTTCATGTTTCGCGTGTAAAAAAAAAACAGTATTTTTTAACAAAATTTACTTATCTGTATACCGCTGTTTTCACTGTCCTAAAAACGGCTGATGAGTTCCTTGTTCTATGAAGTCCCTCCTTCAGAAATACGTAACGAGTTCTGATTGTGCCAGCGGTTCCCGTGTTGTGATTCGACAGCAGCTTAGCGAACGTGGAAAGGTCACGCCTCTTAACGGGAGATATATGCGCTTAATGATCTCTACAGCGTCCCTGGGAAAGCCAAACAAAGGTGATTTGACTCCGGGATGAAAATAACAGCGTCTCGACGACATGGCGACAAACACACTCAAACGCAACAATTCCTTTTCTCCACGCTCCACGTGGGACAGTAACAAGACCACACCCCCTTTTTTCACGAATCTTGTGGGCGGAGGTTAGTCTGTTCTACTGACGTCATTTATGAAGGAAGTACCAGGATGTAGTTCAAGCCAGCCGTTCGCTGTAGGCTTTGAAAGGGAACTTCTGTTAAATAAAATATCTCGCTTGGCATTGAACTTTGAGCTTTATAATTTTACAGGTATTATTTATGCTCTAACAGCAACATTACACACAAACTAAAGTTTGAACAATGAGAACGGGACCTTTAAACTCATAAAAAACAATAGAATAGAAAATGCCACAATTTATCAAGACCTTGAAGCAGATAAAAGAGAAACACCTCATATGTGCCACTCAAGTATAAGGCGCTTTCCTTGCCATCAGTGCTTGGGTAAAACACACGTCTCCATCCATTAAAAAATAATGGCGTGCGGTAACTGGGATATACATAAACCTAACAACATACATAGCATAATTTTTGGAATGACTTATCACGAGAGGAAAAAAATGGTTTTAGTCACATAACATCAGTTAATGGAAACGCGGTCATTTCGCAATATTTTTTTATCGACTATTAGAAAATATCGCAAAAGTTTTGCGTAAATCTGTAATGGAAACACGGCTAGTGACTAAACAAAGACTGAGTGAACAAGAGGAACTTAAATAGTGAACTGAAACTAGATAATTAAACAGACACAGCTGCACTAAATGAACTCATAATGACAGTGACCATGGAAACAAGGAGTGGCGGGAAACTGAACAAAGGAACAAATCAAACACAAGCAAAACAGGCAGAACGTGAGACAGTCATGCAGCACGTTTGAGCTTCTGCAAGAGGTTTGTTCAATCTGTTCATCACATAATCTGATCGTGTCTTTTAAAGCAATTTGCACTAAACCGCTCAATTCATATGGATTTGTTTTGTGATCTCTTTATTAACTTTTTGAAGTGGTAGTTGCGTAGACTATCAATAGAGGGACAGAAATCACTCAGATTTCATTAAAAGCTCTTCATTTGTGTTCTGAAGATGAACGATAATCTTTACGGGTTTGGAACGACATAAGGGTGAGGAATTAATGACAACTTTATCAGTCATTGTCTTCAGCAGGCTGTAGCTCATTTGTAGATCACATACGTCCATCAAAACCACTGACCAATTTATCAGGTAGACTTTCCTAAAACTGGACAGGACCCTCGGAAACACTTATATGACCCGGATTCGGCCAAGTGCTAGAACTTTCCCTAGAGATTTTGCTCCATGATGACATTATGCCACAAATCTACCGTTCCACATCAAACCAAAGGTGATCTTGACTTCGATCTTATGACTGTGGTATACAAGGAACTCATTGTGGAACTAGATTATGATGACGTATGTTTTGTGACATTTATCATAGCCATGGTTAGTAAAACGGCATAATGCTCAATTGGATTTATGTATCCATGTACTTTATGCCATAATTTCTACCCTGCTATCCGTCAGTCAAGATTCATCAGATTCGGTGATGTTTTTCTCATCTGCACTACCATTCAAACGTTTAGGCTCAGTAAGAATTCTGTAAGGATGGGTTAAATTGCTCAAAAGTGACATTTATAATGTTATAAATAAATGCTGTTCTTTTTAACTTTCTACTCATCATAAAACTCTGAAAACAAAAGTATCATATATTAAGAAATTGATCTTGAGCATCAAATCCTCATATTAGAATGAATTCTGAAGGATCATGTGACACTGAAGACTGGAGTAATGATGCTGAAAATCCAGCTTTGCCATCAGGAATAAATTACATTTTAAAATGAAATTAATCTAAGCCTGTCTGTGAAACTGTGTTCACTGGGGACTGCAAACACACATGGCCCTATTCATGAAACACAAGCCCAAAGGATTTCTGTGTACAGCAACCACACTCACAACTTACGGCTATTTACGCAAGAACTGATTTATGAATGATTTACACAGAAATGTGTTCTGCTCTTGCTACCATTAAGGTCCACTGCAAAAAAATTAAAAATATTGTCAAGTCATACTAAATTAATATGTCAAATAAATAAATTTGATGTTCAGAGGCTGTTTTTGTTGTCTGTTTGACTGGCTCCGAACATCTGACCACAGAGATCTGACATTTGATGAATTCTGTTTATCAAAGAATGATAAGAGAGCTGACACAATGTGACCATTATTTTATGGACATCACTGATGCTCTAGATCAGGGGTCTCCTGTCTGCTGTCCTGCAGAGTTTAGCTCCAACCCCAATCAAACACACCTGAACCAGCTAATCAGTGTCTAACTAGGGCCTTGTAAGCCACTGATTAGCTGGTTCAGGTGTGTTTGTTTGGGGTTGGAGCTAAACTCCGCAGGACAGGGGCCCGTTCTTCGTACCTCGCTAACTCAGTTAGCTGGATTTGATTGTTGACGATTTGGCATGATCTTGGATTGTTTGGTTCTTCGACGCTCATCCCTGACTTGCTGTCATAGCAACAGGTCCGTAAGCTTAAACCTGCTCGAGCGGCTTATTTCATGTAAACAGGATTAGATTGCATTCATCCTGTGAAAACCGTTTCGAAATCGGACATTGGGTTACCATGGAAACCTTACTCTAAATTATTCTAGTGGGCTCCTCCCCTAGTGGGCGGTGTCATGTTTCATATTACAACAATTATTTTAACTACTTTATATTCAAAATCTTTTCCAATTTTGACAAAACACATATTGTCGGAAAGGTCTGAGTCTCAAGGGTCCATATTTGGTGACTGTTTTGTGATGGAAGTGATATTTGGACAGAAATTTACATGAAAATGCGTCAAAAAAACAATCAATGGAATTTGAATGACACCCGGTGGCTGTTTTTGGTACAGCACCCTAAACAAAATCTCATGGGAACTTCAATTTTTGTGATATTTGTTGAATTTTCTTCAAATTTGGAACACAAATTGGTTAGACATATGGCTTTGATTTTATAGTAAATTGAGAGTAAATTCTTTTTTGTAAAATATATATTTTATATGAAATAAAAATATTTAGTACACTTTTTCATTTACAGCAAATTTAAACTTCCATAACTCTTTCATACTTTCATTTTGAATTGCTTTCACTTCAGCAATAATCTGCAGAGTGTTGTCTTTAAAACGAGACCAAACTCTGGTCGATATTCCAAAGCATTCTTGAATTACAGCCCTTTAAGTTTGGATAGTGCATTTTCATGTGTATTCTCAAAAAGGGGGGTAACAGTTAAAGGGTTAAAATCAATAAAGCTATAAAAATTACTACATGCGAGCTTAAATGTTAAATTATCTATATATCAACAAAACTAACTTCATAACTTTTACTTGCATTGACGTAGTAAGAGTTTTCTTTAAAGGTGCGTTCACACTGGACGCGATTCGCGCGAGTGATTTACATGTTAAGTCAATGCAGAGACGCGAAATGGCATTCTGCGGCGCGATTCGCGCGAATGAGGCGACGAGATTTGCGCGATTCGCGCGATTGAGGCGGCGCGAATGACGCGAATTGAGCGTTTTGAATGCGCGATTCGCGCAAGTTGAAAAATCTGAACTCTGGCGGATATTTCGCGCCGCGTTAACCAATCACGAGCTTGCTCTAGTAGTGACGCATTTACAAGCGGAGGCAGAAATCCGAACAACAATGGAGGACAAGATAATCGTGGCTGTATGTGGATACCCGGAGCTGTATGATACATCATCCTATCACTACAGGAACAGGAATAAAAGGAATAAAGGAATAAAAAGGATCTTGCTTGGAAGAAAGTGAGTTATTGTGAGCGATTTCACAACGAGACAGGAGCAGAAAAAAAGAGCCAGAGCCAGCGGCAAATGTGAGAAGGACTAGCCGAGGAAAGGCGGGTCTCGCCGGGTAAACAAGCGCGGAATGTCACTGATCCCCTGGATCTCACAACTCCGAAAACGCCAGATAAAATGCTCAAATAGGCACTCTTTTTATAAATTAACCACAGATTTGAGCTTTAAACAACTATATTATCGCCTGAAAAAGTCTTTAAACTACGTTTTGTCACACATTAATAGTAGTATTTTTTACAAAAAAGACGTAAAGTGACCGAGACGAGCTGGCTCATCTAGGCTCATATAGAAGCCCCTTCCATGACGCGAATTTGCGTCTGTTGTGTAGTTGTCACACGCGAATTTCACGCGCGAATGAAGCAAGTAAACTCAAAATGTTCAAGCGTCCACCTTCGCGCGATCAGCGCAAATTATTCGTGCGAATCGCGTCCGGTGTGAACGCCACATAAGTTACTTTCATAGACAGCTCTTTTATTCTTCCTGTGTAAATTTGTTTAAATTTTTTATATTTTTCAATCATGTAATATTCTGCAGAAGAGAGAAATGAATCTCGCTGCTTCTCTCGCGAGAAGTGAATCTCAGTTTCACTGATCTACAGCGTGTGATTGGCTGTTCACTGCTGATGTCATAGCTAAACTCCTAAACTCCGGATCAAAGCCTGAGTTGACAGAGAAAGCTTATGATCAGCATCATGGGACCAACAAAGCCTGAATAGATTGGTTTGGTTTTGTCAACTCTAAACTAATCCTGTAACCCTGAGTTTGTTAAACTACCATCATGGTACGGGCCCCTGGGGGGTATTCCAGGAAGCAAGGTTAACATACCATCACATACCCTGAACTCTCGGTTGATTATATTAATATAACCATGCCATGGTATTGTGTGTTTGTGTGTGTGTGTGTGGTAGGTGTGTTTGTGACACTTTAGCTCCGCCCACTGCACGCCTCCACAAGCTCTGCTGTTTTCAGAAAGATTCGGTACAGCGTATCTGTCTTTTATAATAAAACTAAAGACTCATGAAGGATGCAATACTACTCTTAGGTACTCAAGATTAACATGAGATTGGCAGAAACTGTGTGTGTTATGTGAACTTTAAGCAAACTAAACCTGGAACATAACCTGCTCCGGAGAAGGTTATGTTCAGAGAGTGAGTTGCTATGGCTTCTTACATACCCTAAAATGTACCTCTGTTTTTGAACCAAAAGTTGAGGTTATCCTCTGACTTACCCTTAAACAAACCCAGGTATGTCACACAACCTGCTTTCTGGAATAAAGCAGGTTGTGTGACATCCCTGGGTATGTCACACAACCCCCACCCCCACTCTGTGTGGAACTCATGGATGGAACAATCACGTGATTATTTGCAGATTTTAGCCATTCATGTGATAATGAAATTCCTAGAATTTCTACAAACACCATAATCTTTCCACTTTAATTGTTGGTTGGCAATGCACCAGAAGCACAGTTTTATAAGACATGGAGCTCTGTTTTGTTGGTGAGACGAAATTCTTCCACAGTCGATACATTTCTGCACTGGAGCAACCATCAAGAGACTCACACTGACCGCTTTCTCATTGGCAAGATCTTCAGAAACTGCTCAAAGCACTCAAGGTAAAATGTCAATTTCCCCTATGTTAGCCTATGGTGAATATATGGTGAATGTGATTTTCACCAAGTACATCCTTGGTGATCCTGGAACAACATTATTCGATCAGATTCGAGGGATAGGTTTATACAGATGAAAACATGGGTTATGGGCTTATGCATCAGTGTTATTCATCCATCGCATGGATTTAGGGATAAGTTAGGGCTAGGACTATGTTTCAGTGTCCCAGGATCAGCAGATGATGTTGATATAGGAACATGAATCACCAAGAGTTGGATTTGACTGAAATGTTTAATGAATGAATGAATGTTAGTTTTATATTTTATTTCTACTCTGTTCTTCTTGGTGTGCTTTATGTCAAATAATTTAGTTCTAGTCAATATAACGATGCTAAAAAATAAATGGTTTGTAAAGGAAAATAGTTGCTCCTTCAGCCCGGATAAAGATTAAAGGTCCTACAACCTTTGTACTTTACATACGTTTTGCTTTCAAAGAACTTCTGGATCGATACAGTAATTGCAGGCATTGTATATCAATTAAGGCATCAAGATTATGGAAGATAACACAATCAGAGCCCACACAGTTGCACATTCATGAAAACTATAATGGATTATTATAGTTAACATTCAGGATAACTATAATATGCATTAAAGTGATTAATAATGATTAGGCTATCCCTTACGAAAATTAACCATGGTTTTATTGTAGTAAAAATGTAGTAACCATGTTTTTTTTTGGCTAATTGAATACCATTTATATAACTACAGTTTTACCACAAATACCATGGTTAAACTGTGGTTAGAGAAGCAAAACCATGGTTAATTTGCGGTTTTACTACAATAACCATGGTTTTTTGGTTTTATTTGTAGTAAAACCATGGTTTATTTTCGTAAGGGACAGGCTTATGTTCTGTGGATGAATCGTCCGATTCTAATTCTCGTGCGTTTTACTGTTGCTTTGGTAATTTGGTTATCTATATGAACGTGATAACCTTGAGTGACATAATTGGCAGCTGCTGTGAGTTCGCACTCTAATTGCTTTATCTTGGCCTTATCTGGAAATATTGTTGATATGCTGATTATGTAATTATGTATATCAAGTTTTGCTATCAAATTACGATATAGGCAGACGCGGGGCCTCGGGGTGCGAACTTTGTACGGACTATTCCCTTCACGCTCTCCCTGATGGGAAATGTGTCCATGCTCGAGCAATACACGTTATGTAACATTATGTTGATAACAGAAGAATACAAAAGATAGAGTCAAATGGTCCGGACCTGCATCATAGATAGGTAGCAGCATTCTGGTGACAATTTAGACCAGGTTTTAAGTCATCACTAGTTTTTTGTTGTTGTATGTATGGCTATTAAACTTGTCATATGTAAATATATATAACTACTAAAGAAAGGATCTACTGCGGTTATAATTACGACCGTTCTGTTCGGTAGTGTTTGGCGTCAGGTGAAAAATCCTCCTAAAGTGTCTCCTAAAATATCTCATACTTTTTTTTTATTCATTCATCCATTTATTTTGAACGAAACAAGGATGACTAATGCGACGACGCCTCAGACATCATAAATCACTAAAACTAATCAACTTCCAAAGCGAATCAGGGTTTTAATGTGAAATGTGTTGAGAAGTTTCGGTGTGAACGTTTTGAAAACAAATTCGGACACTGTGATCTCTCGGTAAGTACAACCTTGTTCCCTTCATCTGCTACTGTGCATGTCCTTTGCAGTAGTATATTGTGCAGTATAAAACACAACAACTCTGTGAGTGAGGAAAATGGTTCATATTAATGAACCCAAAAGTGTTTGGGCTCTTGAGATGCAATTAACTATACAAGTAGTGTTCAAAACTTAGACAAATCGTGTGGAAAGTGCATTAAAATGTGTGAATAGTTCGTAGTTTATGTGATGAACAACACCTGTGTGAACCTGAGGAGACCTGACCTCGTCACTTAAAGGGATAGTTCACCCAAAAATAAAAATGTTATCATTAATTTCTCCCCTCATGTCGTTCCAAACTAAGACTTTCGTTCATCTTCGGTACACAAATGAAGATATTTTTTGATGAAATCTGAGAGAATCTCTTCATACCTGCAAACTAGTCGCTTTTCGGCGAAATTCGCCGTTTTGAATCGAAATATGTCATTTATGTGAATCACGTAGATTCGATTTTCATCACAATTGCAAATGTTACATTGAATTTTGTGGTTCAGTAAACAAGTTAGCCTAAGTTAATATTAAGTTACTTATATTTTAGACACAGACAACATTTACTTTTTTGTTCTATTTCACTGACGGAAATGGTTCCAAAGGAAAGCAACACTCAGCGTGCTGTTTTGTTACTGAATGATTCAGTGTTTGAATGAATCGTTTGAATGAACGACTCAATGACTCACTCATTAAGACGGTCACCTGCTGCCACCTACTGGCGGTGTAGTTTCATGTTTAAAATATCATTGAATATACAAATAAGAAAACATACAATCTCATAACATTTTTCGTTGTAGTTGTAATTTTTTCAGTGTAAATGATTTAATTTGATTGGTAACAGCCCTATAGTGTCTTATTATTATAACTGAATGTATTGATCAAATGTAAGAATTTGATATGAAAGATGATGAAAAATAGCCTTTATAAAGTAAATAACTCCCTGGGGTAAATATCACAAATATACAGATTTAAGTATGTAGCTAAAAGCTAATATAACACTGAGGAGAATTACACCACAAAAAATCCACACATTGTACAGTACATACAATTTGCTATAAACTGTACCCATGTTAATCAATATCAAATCAAATTTGTAATTTGAAATTCAAATGAAATTTGTTTCAGTGCCCAGCGCTATAGTGTAAATGTTTTTTTGTTATTTGAAAGCAAATGGTGTCTTTTCTTTGCACCAGAATGCTTCGATTACATGTTAAAACCACACGTTCTACTGTAGAGCAATGACCCAGACCCAGATTAAAGTATTTAATCCGGAAACATGTCACCTTTTTCACCACTTGTGAGTTTGCAGGTATGCTCTTGGACTAAACCACTCAATATGGGTTAGTGGGAGGGACAGAAATCGCTCCGGTTTCATTAAAAAGATCTGTTTTGAAGATGAATGGAAGTCTTACAGGTTTGGAACGACATGAAGGTGAGAAATGAATGACTGAATTATCATTTTCGGGTGAACTAACCCTTTAAACACCAGTTTGACCAGTCATTGATAGTTTTGAGAAAAGCACCCACAGCATTTGAGCTCTAGCGATATTCATACATTAAATGCGACCGTTTTAAGAGATCATTCATGTTTGTGCAAAATCTCTCTGTCTCAGTAAGCATGGCGTCAGTGTTGTCACAGCTGATGGGTCAGTGGATGGATGTTCAGGGATTCCTGATATTTCTGTGTGTGCTGCTGTTGGTGAAACACCTGCGAGATGTTCATTCAAAGAACATGCCGCCAGGACCCTTCCCTCTGCCGGTCGTTGGAAACGTATTGAACATAGGCTTTAGTGATCCAATGGACGTTTTTCCGAAGGTGCGTGTGTGTTTTTCAGATGCATATGTTTATTAAATGAGTTGTGCATTACAAGTTGACATGTTGATCAGATTGCAGAGAGGTATGGAGATGTGAGCACATTTTATCTGGGAAGCAAACCCTGCATACTTCTCACTGGATACGAGACTTTCAAAGAGGCGTTTGTGGAACAGGCGGACATCTTCACAGACCGGCCGTACTTCCCTGTGAATGACAGGATCTGTAAAGGGAAAGGTAAAAACTGCTAAAAGAACACTGTACACATACGAGTGATGCTATTTACCAATCATAAACCGCTCACCAATTCATTTTTTGTCAGGAAACATCTTGTATTCTGCTTTCATTCAAGGCATTATATGCATTGTCAGACACAACTAATTTGTTTTTTTATGCTGAAACTGAACTATGTTCCAGAACGAAATTTCAAACTTCTGCTATAATTTTCAATTGGCATACCAGAACTGTTGTAAAATTGGGAAAGTGACCTTTTGCGATGGCTACAATAGCAAGCTTTGTCATTGAAAACCATGCAGAGCTGTCTGGAGATCGTTACAGTCGTCCTCGGTTTAATGTACATGAGAAATGGAATTTTCCAGTCTCTCTTGAAATAAAGAAGTTCATTCTGTGAAAACATAGCTACTGTTTACAGAATTCAACGTGAGCATATTTATTTTTATCTATATGACGCAGGAATGCAGTGAAATGATCATTCTTGGCCGAAGCCGAATGATGATGATGATAATAATAATAAAATACTTGGCCGAATACCGAACGCGTTTTCTATTTATTTTTTTCATTTATTTTGCCAAATAATTTTTCACCATTACATGAATTGCTTTTTTTTTTTTTTTTTACTATTTTGCCTTGCTTTTAAAATAAATTACAAAAAAATAAATACTACAATTAAAAAATATTTATTTAACACTGAACATTTTTAGCATTCCAGCAGACATTATACAAACAAAGCACAATATAACTTAAAAAAAAAATATTTGGCCATCTTCTCCTTATCTTCTCTTTGGCCTATTATGCCTACAGGTATCATAATCAAATCATAATCAAATTTAGTTTTTTTTTTGTTCATGAGAGGTTTTGCAAGCCTGTATAAATGTGTACCTTGAATGCAATGTAAGTAAACGTATAATTCAGCACTGAATAAAAAGTGAGTGGAGTCGGACTAACTTAAAGGGTTAGTTCACCCAAAAATGAAAATTCTGTCATTAATTACTCACCCTCATGTCGTTCGACACCCGTAAGACGTTCGTTCATCTTCGGAACACAAATGAAGATATTTTTGTTGAAAGCTGATGCTGACAAAGGCTTCAGACAGGCCTCCATAGGGATTCAGTTCATTCACACTCACAAGACCCATAAAAAGGCACTAAAAACGTCATCACAAAGTCCATCTCACTACAGTGGCTCTACAATAATGTTATGAAGCGACGACAATAGTTTTTGAGCGAAAAAAAAAAAAATCAAAATAACGACTTTATTCCACAAGTTCTGTCTTCCTCTGCCGTGAACTCACGAAGCACCACGACGCATGCGAGAGAATATGACGCAGAACCGGCGCTCGGACACGTGACCCAGAAGCGAGGAGATTTGTTTACAACGAGCAGAGGAAGACGCGTCGTATCTGAGCTGTTGAATTCTACATTGATCGTGCTTTAGGTCTCGGCGTAGAGCTCAAAATGGAACTAAAGTGTGCATTTCATGGACTCCCGAACGCCGGCCCTACGTCATATTCTCGCGCATGCGTCGTGGTGCTTTGTGAGTTCACGGCCGAGGCAGACAGAACTTGTGGAATAAAGTCGTTATTTTGATTTTTTTTTCCGCTCAAAAACTATTGTCGTCGCTTCATAACATTTATTGTAGAGTCACTGTAGTGAGATGGACTTTGTGACGACGTTTTTAGTGCCTTTTTATGGGTCTTGTGAGTGTAAATGTACTGAATCCCTATGGAGGCCTGTCTGAAGCCTGTCAGCATCAGCTTTCAACAAAAATATCTTCATTTGTGTTCCGAAGATGAACGAACGTCTTACGGGTGTCGAACGACATGAGGGTAAGTAATTAATGACATAATTTTCATTTTTGGGTGAACTAACCCTTTAAAACACATTGCGTACAAGAGATCAACTATGTCACGTTGTAAATGGATACATTTGACGCCCTACAGACACAAATATGCACTGGAGCATTTCCCAATATATTATTACAGTATCAACTGAGGGTGCTCTTGCTTGCATGCTTGCATTGGGTGCGCATGGCAAAAATGACGTCAACGCAGATTGCCAAGCGGACGAGGCGCGCGTGCAGTCAGCGGAGCCAGATGAAAGTATAAACAAGGCTTATTTGCTGCATTTAGAAGCTTGTGCGCCTCTCTCACACACACTGGTTGGTATATTTGATCGCGCCATCAAAAACCTCATTGTTCGGTAAAATTGATTTGGTCTTTTCACTTATTCTGCCTTTTCGGCCGAATAATTTCGGTTGCCGAACATTCGGTGCATCCCTAATATGACGTAAAATGTTCACTCAGAAATGCATGGAAGAAAAACACATTGGCTAACACTAGGGCTGTCAATAAATTAAAAATTAATCTAATTAATTACATACTCTGTGATTAATTAATTGCATGCGTAATTTTTGCTGTGAAAAGTATTTTAAATATTTCAATTCAAATGAATCAGTGAATAATCAGCATTAGTGACATTAAAGGTCCCGTTCTTCGTGATCCCATTGTTCAAACTTTAGTTAGTGTGTAATGTTGCTGTTAGAGCATAAATAATACCTGTAAAATTATAAAGCTCAAAGTTCAATGCCAAGCGAGATATTTTATTTAACAGAAGTTCCCTTTCAAAGCCTACAGCGAACGGCCGGCTTGGACTACATCCTGGTACTTCCTACATAAATGACGTCAGTAGAACAGTAGAACAGACTAACCTCCGCCCACAAGAATACGTGAAAAAAGGGGGCGTGGTCTTGTTGCTGTCCCACGTGGAGAAGAGGACGTGTCGCGTGGAGAAAAGGAAGTGTTGCGTTTGAGTGTGTTTGTCGCCATGTCGTCGAGACGCTGTTATTTTCATCCCGGAGTCAAATCACCTTTGTTTGGCTTTCCCAGGGACGCTGTAGAGATCATTAAGCGCATACATCTCCCGTTAAGAGGTGTGACCTTTCCGTACAACTTGCGCTAAGCTGCTGAGCGTCGAATCACAACACGGGAACCGGTGGCACAATCCGAACTCGTTACGTATTTCTGAATGAGGGACTTCATAGAACAAGGAACTCATCAGCCGTTTTTAGGACAGTGAAAACAGCGGTGTACAGATGAGTAAATTGTGTGAAAAATACTGTGTTTTTTACACGCGAAACATGAACACATGTTATATTGCACACTGTAAACACAATCAAAGCTTCAAAAAAACACGAAGAACGGGACCTTTAAAGTTCAAAAACTCTTTTATTAATATTTTCACTGTTCAAATATTGGCCATAACAATAAACAATATGACCTAATATGCTGCTGAAATAAATTGAAAAGTGCTTCAGGAAGAAGATTTTTTCACTGTACATACAAACAGTAGCCTGATGTCGTCATACTCAATTCTAGTCAGAATGTGAGTCTGATACTGCTCCGTTGGGCTGTGATTATGGGGCGTTTCAACCGAACCAGGGAAGACCTCAATTGGATAGACCTACAACCAATCAGAGCAACGGAGCGACGCATAACGTTAGTTGTCAAATGTCAACACAGAGCTCAACTGCACTGTGTTGCCAAGTCCGCGGGTTGAAGCGACCCCAATTATGTGATATACAGACCCAGAAATGCGAAATTTAGCAGCCGTGCCAAAATAACACATATTTTACCCCCCAAATGCCATTTTTCCCGGAGAACCCCCCCACCCGGAAAGCTATTGGGCTTGTTTTTGGCTAGTTTTGAGTAGCAGTTGGGCGAGTTTTGCTGTAAAAACTTGGCAACCCTGTCTGCACGCTGGAATAAGTCACGTTAGAAGAAGAAGATGAGTGTAAACGATCTTTGCCGGTGTTGTAAAAAAATTATTTAAGGATACACAGAGTACTTACCAACACCATCATCATTTCTGAGAGAAATAGTAAAGGTGAATATACGAACAAGTTCTCCGTTTAGGATTAGAATAAATTCAACCCAAGCGCCTTTGATGACGTGGATGATTACGTTACTGTTGATCATCTGTCCATCATCGTCTAAAGCCTGCCCTGACAATTTCATTGGTCCGAACAGTTTCTGTTCGGGCATTATTACTTCTCTATGGATCAAGTCCAGACCGAACTGCCCGTGCAAAAAATTTTGTCGGCGGGGTTCGTCTGGCATCCAGGCTATACAAACAGGGCTTGACATTAACTTTTTTGCTCACCAGCCACTGTGGCTAGTGGTTGTTCCAAAGTTACTAGCCACTGGAAATTAAATTTGATATGATTAAAGTTGAATTTGTCATGCTTAAATTACTTTATTTTGTGTCATTTTACTTGATTTTGAAGATTTAAAACCCTTTCAATGCAGAGTGACCACCCAAATCAAGACTACATTGTATGTGCAGGTGGGCAATATGGCTAATATGATAAATTGATTATAGGCTAAATAAAAGAACAAAGAAGCAAATTACAAAAACAATAATACATTTCTTTAAAAAAATACACATACAGTAGGTTTATTTAATATGTATACATTTATTTAACACCTGCAGTTGTTTGATTAACATTAATGACAGACATGTATTCATATGGGCTGCTGAATGCATGGACGTTGTAATGAGTAGGAATATAGTGTGGCCCCTTTAAGAGTGCGCGCTCCCTGTTGAGAATGCGTATCAATAGTACAAGTGTGCAGTGTCGTGGAATGTATATGTGCATATGATACGCACTTTATGGCGTGTATATGACACGCTCTTGGGTAGGATAGTGGATATTGCAGGACATCGCAGACGACTTTATTTTTATCAGCACTTCCATCAGGCCGTTTTTATAGAGGCTACGTAAAGTGGTCAATAGTCCAATACAGAATGGATTAATCTGAGTTATTTATTTTACCTCAGATTAATTAATCGAAATGAACGCGTTATTTTGACAGCCCTAGTTAACACATGACTGCCCACATTTACATTGGTTTTTAGAAACTTGTCATTGTGAGGTTGTGGGAAAGTTTTTCAGACTTGTACAGTTCTTGCTGCTCTGCATATATTCCCAAAGTATTATTAACCCTCAAAAGACCTTCATGTTACAGCCCTTAATTGGTCCTTCGTGGGCACGGGGGTATATATATATTTATTTAATATTAACTTAAGTAAAAAAAAAAACTATTCCAGTATTCCAAATGTAATTTTATACCAACATAGGTCACCAGATGATACCAAAGTCATCACATTTTTAGGTTTTGGCTCTCTGAACATACTGGAATAGTTTTTTTTTTTTACTTAAGTTAATATTAAATAAATATAATATATATATATTTTCCCATTAATTCCTACGGGTGCCCATTTTTGTCCACGAAGGCCCAATTAAGGAGGTTTTTTTTCAACCACTTAAAGCAGCACTAGGTAACTTTTCAACCTTCATAATATATTTTCAAGACTCTTGTGATGATACATCGACTTACAATAGGTTGAATGGCATGTCTGCCATAGCCTGACGGGGTCTGTATCGTTTTTAATCGTACTTTTAAACTTCGGGTTTCGGGTAGTAACCCGAGAAAAAAAGAACTACAAAATTCGACTACTTTACGGCATATATGTCACTTCCACCATCACCCCCACTTCCTTAAATTTGGACGTGCGAGAGTTGGGGTAAGCCTATGTCTAAATGGCGTGTACAAGTTTGGTAGGGGCTACATTCTTGCAAGTAAATACATAAGATGTAAAAAATCATATTTTAGGATACCTAACATGTCTGTGATATTTGTTTATTTGTCTTGCCTCAAGCTATAATGCAAATCGATTTTTCAAATTTGAAGATTCATCTATGGTAGCTTGATATTATATTGACGATATATGGTTATTGCCTACCACTCAAACATTGAATTGAGGTATCATATAGATTCTGTAAAACGGTAACCAATAGACTAGACTACTATAATGACGCTGGCTTGTAAACGTGAGCATCGCGATCATTTGGCGTTTGAAAAAAATAAAATCAAACCCATGAAATTATATTCATGACATGCTGAAACATATGCCACTGTACCTGGGATGAAGACATTTCACACGCGACGCAAGCATGTGAACTCCTCCTGCAGTGTTCAGGGCTATCATCGTTGTCATGTCAACAAATGCACGTACGATGCATCCCCTGATGTGGGATGACAGAGTTTACGACAGTAGTAGAGGACAATACTGTTTCCCAACTGTAGGGGGACCCCGAGAGCAAAAGTTACCTAGTGCTGCTTTAGTATTATAAAATGGAGTAAAAAAAAATGTGTGTGTGTTCAGGGGACAAACTTAGAAAAAGTAGCCAAGTCTTGTACCACTCAGATTAAGGGAAGTATTTTTTTTTATTTAAATTTAAAAAAAGATTTTGCCCACATTTGTCCCAAAGGTCCTTTGAGGGTTAAAGGAACACGCCACCATTTTTGAAAAATGGCTCATTTTCCGACTCCCCTAGAGTTAAAAAGTTGAGTTTTACCATTTTCGAATCCATTCAGCCGATCTCCGGGTCTGGCAGTAGCACTTTTGGCATAGCTTAGCATACATCATGAGCGAGATGCTAACGGTCTAATCAGATTCAATAATCTATGCTAAGCTATGCTAAAAGTGCTAGCGCCAGACCCAGAGATCGGCTGAATGGATTCGAAAACGGTAAAACTCAACTTTTTAACTCTAGGGGACAGGGTTCTAAATTTACTTTTTTGATCACCAGCCAATCAGAATTTCCACTAGCCATTTTTTTCCCGGTGAAAATAAGAGAAATTATGAGTGCCACTGAATGGATTTGATCATTTTATTAACATTTTTGGCATGAAAACACATATAAAGTAAAATGCATACAATTTTTGTTGAATGGCTTCTTTTATGAATTTATGAAGGCCAGTATCACTGATGTCTCTATGAAATAACACTAAAATGTATTAAGCTTAAAAATATACAACAACTTTTAATTTCAAGTGATTTTAACAACAATCCTCTCATAAACCCATAATACATTTCATATGAAGGCTACCTGTGCCCTTCCAACCTAGGACATATAGCCTACAGAAACTGAAAAGTTAGTTTCCACTGCATAAAATATAAATGATATATAGTAATCCGTGTTAAAGCTATAAAAGTTATTTAGTCAAGAGCAGTGCGTATTTACTGAGTAATTGCTTTGGTTCTTTACATTGTCATTATAAGTGGTTACTGTCACTTTAAGATCTTTCGCTGTCGCACATGAAGCGGGTCTCTCACGTGTCTCATTTTCTCACACCTCTTTAAGTTAATTTAAGACGTTATTGAACTCTTTTAAGGGTGCTCTTATGAGGATACTCAACAAAACTGGCATTTTGGCATAATTGTGTGTTATTTTTTGTTCGAGCGCGAAAGAGAACTCGAATCTGGCGCAAACTTTCTGTGCGTTGTGTGTGTGTCACAGGCCGATCTTCAATGGTTTAAAAGCATTTGCATGAATAAAAGCGTGATTTATATAATGTAACGCTAGCCAGAGGATGACAGAAAAAACTAATGCTGCGATAATTATTTACCAGCTGCGTCTCCTCCCTTTCTACCAGTGATGCTTGATTCAACTTCCCGCGTCCTGCGCAGAGATCAGCAGCGCAACTGGGTTGTGGCTTGTCACAAATGTGTTGAAATTTGAGTCTAGCATTACGGCACAGTGTAGCTACATGGGAAATGAAGTGCTGCCAGGGGGATAAATGACCGAGAACCGAGCCTTATGTTGTATCATGCGTAATGCCTCATGCATCAACGGCCAAACTGGCTAGTAAGTTTTTATTAACACCCGCCAAAATTAAATTTAACCCGCATTTGGCAGGTTGGCGGGTGTTAATTTAGAACCCTGCTAGGGGAGTTGGAAAATTAGCCATTTTTCAAAAATAGTGGAGTGTTCCTTTAAGGAACTGTGTGGGAGATTTCAGCACTGTCAGAGTGTAACACAGTTTTGGAAAATTCAGATACTGAAGGATGGGGCAGTGCAAATATTAGAACCAAATTTGCAGGCCGTGAGTAATGGCGGTTACCGAGGTCACTTGTAAAAAGGGTGTGTAAACAGCCTCAAGGGAATGCACTTTAGTAATCACAGATTTTGCTCTTTTTGTCCCTTTCGTATGAAGGTCTGATCTTCTCCAGTGGGCACATGTGGCGTCATCAGAGGCGTTTTGCTCTGGCAACACTGAAGTATTTTGGTGTGGGCAAGAGAACTTTAGAAGACTCCGTCCTGCAGGAGTGTCACTTTGTCTGTAGCACTTTTCAAACCAAGCAAGGTCAGAGCACACGGTTTCTGCATGAATTCATACATCTGAACGGGCTACAAGTCCATACTGCTCTCTACAGGCAAAGGTTTGAAAGTACGGTTTGCAGTAACCATTATTTCTCTCTTTTGCTTTCCTAGGTTTACCATTCAACCCTCATCACATCTTGAGCTACGCAGTTGGCAATATAATATGCAGCCTGGTTTTTGGCCACAAGTTTGAGTATGACAACCATCATTTTCACGAGCTGTTGCAGTATTCAGACGACACCTTCAAGCTGCCCATCAATGTTTGGGGCCGGGTACGAAACCAAATTTACAATAATGGATATTTTTTCACAAAAGTGCCCCTGTTATACTATTTTAAAAGCTCCTAGTTTTGTTTTAGAGTCTCCTAGAATAGGCTTGCATGATTCCAAGGTCAAAAACACTTTAATTTTCTCATAATATCCAGTGCAGCATCACCTCTTTTCTCACACTGCCTCGATCAGTTCGATAAAGGATTCTGTCTTTTTCCTTTCTGTGAGCCTCCTCTGCTCTGATTGGTCAGACGGCTCAGTCTTTTGTGATTGGTCGACCTCTTACAGCTTGTCCGAAACCAAACGGCCATTACCATATCTGCATTTCAGCTTCACTTGATGCACAGTGCTATGAACAGTAACAATGGCGTTGGTTTTACCGTATCAATTCCAGTGCGAGTCCTTGTCCTTTGGAAGTGCAGCAAAGAGGATTTACTTTCTCAGCACAGAAAACCGCATCTTCTTGACATGTCGACACAGACCAAACTAGCTACAACTACAGTGCTTGAGGGTCAAAGTAGACATTGTTCATGGACAGCCAATGAAGACCAATGAAGGCACTTTAAAGTGTTAGTTCATCCAAAAAGGAAAATTCTGTCAGTACTCTCCCTCATGTTGTTCCAAACCTGTAAGACCTTCGTTCATCTTCAGAACACAAATGAAGATATTTGATGAAATCCGACAGCTTTCTGACCCCACATAGACGGCAATTTAATTATCACTTTCAAGGCCCAGAAAGCTTGTAAAGACATCGTTAAAATAGTCCATGTGACCCCAGTGGTTCAACCTTAATGTTATGAAGTGACATACTTTTTGTGTGCAAAAAAATGAACCGAAATACTGACTTTATTCAACAATTAATTTTCTGTCAGTCTTCTGCCCAGTTTACGTTGTAAATACATTGCAGCACTTCTGGGTTCTTCGGCAGAATGCTGGCTCACCATTGGCCGACGCTGTTCATGTGAACACCACGACGCATGTGTCTGTGTTAATTTCGTTGACGAATAATTTTCGTTAACAACCTTTTTTCACTGACGAAAACTAAATAAAAACTAGTGTTGAATGACAAAAACTATAACGAAAACTTACTGTCATTTTCGTCAACAAATAAAAACGAGATGAAAATGTTAGGGAGGGTCGATTAGGGAAGAGGTCGAGTCAGAAATGATGTCCTGTGTAACAGATGCGCACATTTGATCTGAACTGATCTAACCGCTGGAGAACACGGCGCTGTTGCGCTTCTACAGGCTCACACATCCTCAATCCAGCGCAATTTCTTATGAACTAATGCTGATGAATAATGACAATGTTTACTTTACAATGTTTATATGTTTTAGCTTAACATGATATACTAACTAAAACATAAATATAAAAACTATATAGCTGTTTAAAAAAAAAAAAAAAAAAAAGTGAATTGAGCTCTTTCGTGTATTTTTAATGTCAAAAACAAAATGATGTCAAAATGTCCGTTCAAGTGACAGTCGGTTATGTAATGCTTAAATGCTTAATGTATTACAATTGAACTAAACTCATTAGATTTTAGGAGACTACATCTACTGTAGATTTAGTAGACTAAAACTAAAAACAATTCAGGTGACTAAAATATGACTAAAATTAAATCAAAATTTGCTGTCAAAATTAACACTGGCATGTGTGTGATGCTGACGCAGGAGCTAGCCAATGGCGAGCTGCCGTTCTGATGTAGAACTTGCAAGTGCTGCACTCTTAAATGCATTTCTGGGCCTTGAAAGTGATGCCTGTGTGAACATTATATTTATATATAATTTAACAGAGATCGCAATAGGCACACGTAAACATACCAACAAAACAAAAAAAAGAAATGTCCAAAAAAAATGTTGGGAGGGGGGTAATAGCAATAGGCTGACAATATTTCAAAAGCCAATGTTGTGGATATTACAGAAAAGTCATTTCTTTAAGAAATTCATACTCTGTTGTGGCTTCATACTTGCAGTAAAAGATCAGTCCGCATCTCTCATTTAAGCTTATTGTCAAGTACAACAACTGCATGTACAATCTACTGTAATTATTTAATTAATAGGCAGCCAATACAATGTTACAAATGTTACCAGTGTTTCTTGTGATTCTTGAAGAAACAAAAATGACATACAAAATTTTCATAATCTATGTTTTTCTTTATTTTTAAACAAGAGGGGACTTGCAACTCTGACCGATGTGTACCTATCCAACAGGGACCTCCATAGCCTGCAATGGAACTGTGTGTGTGTTATAAAGACAAAGTTAAATGGCAGTAAAGTCTTTCTCCATGATATGTAGTTTCATGGACCTTTTTTGGAGATCAAAACTCATGTTTACTTGCTGCATTGAAAAATGTTCTGTTGGTTCATTTATATTATGTAAACCGAATGTATTTTTAACATTGACGGTTTAGTTGTTGAACCAACTCAATTTTCAATGCAGCAATCAACGCAAAACTGAATTTTAATTTCCAAAATCGTATTAGTGTATTTATGGCACGAATTAGTGTTTTATGTTTTAAATCAAGCAGAAATGGCCGTTTAATGAAACAATTGCAGGTCACCACTTTATACAGTGGACAGTGATTTTGTTAAATGGACTTTTATAAGATTTTGATAAACACGACGCCTGTTTGGTTGCGTTGCCATTTCTTGTGGAGGGGGGTAGGGGTTGTTGGTTAAATCGCCTCCGGTAGAAATTAGAAATCGCGTTCATGGGGGTACTGCGGTGCGATCGAAAAGGGCACTTTCACTTTCAAAGGGGCAGGAGCTCCCCCTTAAAATAATGATAAAGTAATCACACAAATTCAATTTGTTGTAGTTTTAATTTGCCACTATTGAAGTTTACTCAACTATGATGTCTAAATTGTCATTTGTAAAGACCAGGAACATGCATTAAAAAAAGATCAATTTTGATTTTATGTTGACTCTAATAAGCGTGAGCAATGACACTTAAAAATCTTTTTTTACTGCAAAGATTCATGAAACAACTTGTATTTGTCCCTCAACAGTTGTATAACACATTTCCCGCCTTGATGTCCTTGCTGCCAGGAAAGCACCAGACTGCATTTTCCAACCTTTCCAAGCTGAAGCTCTTTTTTCAGGAGGAAATCAGGAAGCACAAAGAGGACAGAACCCCATCCAGTCCCAGAGACTACATTGACTGTTATCTGGATGAAATTGAGAAGGTAACTGGTTTTTAGCAGATCCTGGCATGATGTCAGGAAGTCTTCTCTTCTAGTTTTGTACACTGACAATTCATGCATTTCAAATGAAATCAAGTGAACTCAATGGATAGTTAGCCCATATTTCCACTTTCCATTTACCTTTTTGTATGGGTGCTGTGCCCTATAGCCATCTCTGTTTAACCCCTCTTCTGCCCATGGGTGAATCCTCTCCCCGTCTTTCCCAGTGTAAGGACAGCGAGGCAGAGTTCACAGAGGAGAACCTGATACATTGTGTGTTGGATCTGTTTGGAGCCGGAACAGAAAGCACTGCTAAATCACTCATCTGGGCTTTACTCTACATGGCCAAGTATCCAGACGTGCAAGGTGGGCCGCTCCACTCCGCTCCTGTGACCTACTTGTTAGGCAAATGTGTCTATGTGTGTCCACATACTCTGCATGTTCACTTCCCACAGAGAAAGTCCAGTCTGAGATCGATCAGGTGATTGGCCAGACACGGCAGCCGTCGATGGAAGACAGGACACATCTGCCGTACACTTACGCTGTGATCCACGAGGTTCAGAGGTTCGCGAATGTTCTTGCCTTCATTCCACCAAGAGTTGCCAGCAAAGACACCACAGTAGCAGGATGCCTCATTCCAAAGGTACGCCAGAAAATACTGTTTGTATTTCAGCAAAAAAAAATTTGTACCCATATTTTGCAACAAAAAAATGGCTTTCTCTTTCATTAGCTACTGCATTACAGTACTGTCCCAGATTTAAATGGGCAACAATTCAACGATTTTAGTAGAAACGAGACTGAGTTTCTTTGAGTTAAGACAAATCATCTTAAGGATGCACAAGGGTTAAGTTTATTTATTTATCTATTTTTTTTTTTTTTTTTTTTTTATCATATTGCTTGTGTTAATGCCAACTGCAGAAGTGTGTATTTTCATTGTAATATTAATATTTTGCCCTCATTTCCTTTTAATAAATCTATTTTACAGTTAGTAGCACACAATAGTTACACTCAGGAAAACAAAAATGGACCTGGGATTAAAAATTGTAGGCTTTCATTCTTTCGGCAAGGCTTCGAATGAAATGTTTGCACACAGATGGCACCATTTTCTCAGGTCTGCAGAAATTATGCAGCTATAATTGTCTTGGAGTGGATGTAAGAGTGTTGTTTATGTGTAATAAAAAAAGTGTGTGTGTGTGTGTAATGTTTGAGTGAGAGAAATTATACTGTACTGCAAATCCCAAATTGTGCACATATTATATAAACACACACCTTTGTTAGAATTTGACAGCACTAAAAAAAATTCATAAATCATTTTCAATAAAAAAAAAACTATTTTCGTTTCACTTTAACAATAATCTACCAAGAATCTTCTTTAAAATGAAACCAAACTTAAAAATGTGAAAGTTGGGAGCGCAGTGTCCATTTTATTTTTTAATAAAGACATTTTTGTCCTCTAAGGACCTCAGGGTAACTTTTTAAAATTGACGCACAAGGGTAAAATATGGTAAACATAGTTTTTTTTTAAAACCGATATAATGTAGCCAGAACATTATTCTTTTATAGTAAACAAACAGTTTTTTAATGTTTGCAATGTTCTCACAATGCCTGACGTTTTGTGCTATGACAGGGTGTGATGGTGCTGCCGATGCTGAAGCCAATCCTAGAGGATAAGAAGGAGTACAGCACTCCGTATGAATTCAACCCCGCACACTTTCTGGATGAAAACGGCAAATTTTTGAAGAGAGAAAATTTCATCCCCTTTTCAATAGGTAGGTCATAAGGAATATGCAATATATAAACTACAACTAAAATAAATATGTACATGCACTACTGTTCAAAAGTTTGGGGTCACCACTTTTTTTCTGCTCACAAGGCTGCATTTATTTGATCAAAAATACAGTAAAAACAGTAATATTGTGAAGTATTACAATTTAAACTAACAGTTTTCTATGTTAATATCTAGTAAAATGTAATTTATTCCTGTGATGCAAAGCTGAATTTTCAGCATCATTACTCCAGTCTTCAGTGTCACATGATCCTTCAGAAATCATACTTATATGATGATTTGCTGCTCAAGAAACATTTACGATTATTATCAATGTTGAAAACCGATTGTTTTGTGGAAACCGATACATAAACCGAGAACTTTTTGTAACATTATAAATGTCTTTACTCTCACTTTTGATCAATTTAATGCATCCTTGCGGAATAAAATTGATAAAAAAAAACATTAATGACCCAAAACATTTTGAACGGTCATGTGAATAAACTAAAATGAGATTTTCTAAAGTTGACCTCGGCTGTACTGATCCAGACCGTGATTTCCAGGTAAGAGGATGTGTTCGGGAGAGCAGCTCGCTCGTATGGAGCTCTTCCTCTTCTTCACGTGTCTGATGCAGCGCTTCACCTTCCTGCCTCCTGAGGGACAAACGCTGAGTCTCAAAAGGACAGTTGCAATCGCATCCGCTCCTGAACCTTTCCAAATCCGTTCTGTGCCTCGATAATGCGATACTACTGCAACCTAAAATAAAAGAATCGGCTCATTATGGCACACCGATGAAGTACAGATAAGCATTTCTTTCTCTGGTAACATGAAACGCACACATAGTTGTGAAAATGGCATTATTTTCATTTCTTAACCAAGGTTTGTTTCTTTGATCTCGCATAAATTCAGGCTTTCCCCATTTTAAATATCCCACATAGGGGACTGTCCATGTTTGGCTATTTAGGGTGCAAAACATCTTTCTATATATTGACAGCCATTCAAAGTAGCTTTATATTCTAATATGTAGTACGAACCCCTTAACTCTTTCCCCGCCAAACATGGAATTTTCCGGGTTTCTGTGTTTTCACTCTTATACACTAGGGGGCGCTATTACACATCATCTGAATGAGTACAGATTTCCTGATCAAAACACAGGAAAAGACGACGTAGAAACAAGCGATCGTATGTAAGCAAATGCATATAATAATGCGATCATCAATATTAAACAGCATATAAATCAAAACTGCCTAATGTTACTGAAAGAAATGTAGCTCCAGGACGAGCTCTAGGACTGTGAAGCTTTGGGGTGTTGATGGACTCGATCTATTCCATCTGTGTTCGATCATCGCTCTGGATGTAGTCTTTGACAAAAATTTAATTTTCTCAGCTTTTTGCTCAATGTTGCTTCTTTTGTGAAACTTATCCATATTCAAGTGTTGATTAAAAAAAAATGGATGTTTTTTTTTGTTTAAAAGCAGAGGGTCTGTTCTTTCTTTTGGTATATTGCATGCTCCGATATTCATAAAACTAAATATTCTGGGGGCCATTACATTTTTGTGAAAAATAATCAAAAACCCTGGCAGTGGCTGGCAAATTTCCTTTTTTTTTTTTTTTTTTTTTTTTTTTTTTTTAAACGCTGGCGGAGAGAGTTAGAGACATGGTGAAGGAAAAAATATGAAAAGGCCTTCTGAAGCGAGTCGATGCATTTGTGTAAGAAAAATATCCATATTTAAAACTTTAAAAAGTAAAGTTCTGGCCGATCGTGGAAAAAGTGTTGAAAGTGCCTCTCGCCTAAGCATTTTGACCTGCAGAGGCACTTTCAACATTAGGGCTACAGAGTAATACAAGAGCCTGTTGGGAGTTCGATATGGGGTCATTTTGCCAGGTTGGTTGACGGTACCTTTTATCCCTTTATGTATTTCCTTTTAATTTGACAAAATAAAATAAAAGGCATCAGTGAAACTTAAGTGTACTGTTTTCCTCTTACTAATCACATTTGTTTAATTTCATAAAAATCTTGTTTGCAAAGCATCTGAAATGCTGTTTTTGTCATTCTGTCGTCAAAGATGCTCTGTCTTCCTTCCTAGAACTGTCTTACACGACTGTGTTCCCAAACCAGTCCCTCCAGAAAAACGTGATTATGCGATCGCATGATTTAATGCATAATCAGCCAAAGTCCGCATATTTATGCGGGGGCCGCATTTTTTCAAATACGCCGCACTTTCGCAGCGTAAATTTCCTATTTCCGCATGCAAAATATGCTGGACTAGCATGATTTCATAATCCCTGCATTTTCGTTGCAAAAAAGTCATATATATATTAGCAGAAAGTTGAAAAAATGTTTGTTTACTTCACACAAGAGCCGCCATTTCCCCCTATTGCCATGGGAATGTTTTGAAGTGACGTAATTACCCGACGTGAACATCATCAAAAAGCTGCAAACCCCGTGGAGAAACCATAGATATCAGTGAAACAATGATGAAGCGCAAATTCCCATTTGCCAACAAAAATAACAGCAAAAGACGCGCAAAGCAGTTTCCCGGTGTGTTGACCGATTTCAAAACACAGCACTATGAAGCTTTGGAGCGTTATGAATCAGTGAGTCGATTCAGCGGTTTGAAGCGTTATGAATCAGTGAGTCGATTCAGCGGTTTGAAGCGTTTTGAATCAGTGAGCCGATTCAGCGTTTGAAGCGTTATGAATCAGTGAGCCGATTCAGCGTTTGAAGCGTTATGAATCAGTGAGCCGATTCAGCGTTTGGAGCGTTATGAATCAGTGAGTCGATTCAGCGGTTTGAAGCGTTATGAATCAATGAGTCGATTCAGCGGTTTGAAGCGTTATGAATCAGTGAGCCGATTCAGCGTTTGAAGCGTTATGAATCAGTGAGTCGATTCAGCGTTTGAAGCGCAATGAATCAGTGAGCCGATTCAGCGGTTTGAAGCGTTATGAATCAATGAGTCGATTCAGCGGTTTGAAGCGTTATGAATCAGTGAGCCGATTCAGCGGTTTGAAGCGTTATGAATCAGTGAGTCGATTCAGCGTTTGAAGCGTTATGAATCAATGAGTCGATTCAGCGGTTTGAAGCTTTATGAATCAGTGAGCCGATTCAGCGGTTTGAAGCGTTATGAATCAGTGAGTCGATTCAGCATTTGAAGCGTTATGAATCAGTGAGTCGATTCAGCGGTTTAAAGCGTTATGAATCAGTGAGTCGATTCAGCGTTATGAATCAGTGAGTCGATTCAGCGGTTTGGATCGGCAAAGTCACGTATTTCAGCAGTTTGACACGCGATCCGAATCATGAATCGACTCGGTGATTCATAACGCTTCGAAGCTTCATGATGCTGTTTGTTTTTAAATCGGTCATCACTATATAATTCGTAATTTAGGTTTTAGCACAAAAACTAATCTCGTCGCTTCATAAAGTTATTGTAGAACCACTGCAGTGAGATGGACTTTGTAACGATGTCTTTAGTGCTGTTATGGGTCTTGAGAGTGTGCAGTGCATTGAGCCAATGGAGGCCTTTCTGAGCCATCGGATTTCAACTTAAATATCTTCATTTGTGTCTGAAGATGAATGGAGGTCTTACGGGTGTCCAACGACATGAGGGGACATCATTAATGACAGAATTTACATTTTTGGGTGAACTAACCCTTTAAGAGATTGCACTTTGTGCATTGGAAGCACTCAAATGTCTGTAAAACAGGAAGTTATTTATTCATTTTTTCAGAAGTTGTAGCATATTCATTTGTAAAGCTACAGAACTTGTTTGACTCAATAATGGCTCAAATTTACAAAACATTAAGGTCTTCAATAAAACAAGATGAGAACTTAAATATTCCCAGCACTTTCTGTGATGTTGTGCTTTTTTTCTCTTTCTCATCAAACCGCAGTTTTTGCAAGTTCCCGCAATTTTATCGTATAAAATTGCATAAATATCCCGCATTTTCCATTGCATTTTTTTAAAGAAAACGTGCTGCATAATCAAGGATTTTTGCCCGCAACAATCACCCAAAAAAATCTGCATTTTTCTGGAAGGACTGCCGATTATGTTCTCTTTGACTCACTGGATGGAAATGGTGCTTTATTCACAAATGTGATAGCAATTTTGCGCATAAGTTACATTCACAATAGGGCTGAAACGATTCATCGAGTTACTCGATTACAAAAATTCCTCGAGGCAAAAATTCTGCTTCGAAGCCTCATTAAATTGCTATGCGCGCACTATACACGCAGGGATCTGATTCACACGGACCGCTGTTCAATGTTCAGGAAGCACACCATAGCGTGATACATTTTGAATTTAGTTTAGATTCTAGATGCCCAGAATCACTATAGTAACTGCATGTTTTACACAGTTTATACAGGTGTGTTGATTGGAGATGGTGGTCTAGGGGGTTAAACCCTGGAACTGATATGCAGAAGGTTGCTGGTTCGATCCCAGCGGTCACCACACGTGTGTTCTTGAGTAAGGCACTTTACTCCATGTTACTCCAGGGGGATTGTCCCTGTAATAAGTGCACTGTAATTCGCTTTGGATAAAAGCGTCTGCCAAATGCATAAATGTAAATGTAAATGATTACTGTTCTTATAGCTGCCACACACACACACAAGGCACGCGCAAGCCCTGAAGCCAGATCGCTTTCACTTTCGTCCTCATAAAGTTTTTCAAGTAAATGCTTTTAAAGCCTTGCCAGTTTGAACATTGAAGCGATTGTGCACTATTCAAAAACAACAATACGGAAAACTTATCCATTCAGTGCTCAGCTTTTTTTCTGTGACACAGAGAGCCGAGCCGTGTCGCGTCTCTGACAACGCGCGCGCGCCCTGAAGGCAGACCTCTTTTCACATGAAGATCGCGCAGCGATCAGAGAGCAGAGAGCAGCGCAGAAACGCAGTGTCCTGTGACTAAAGTCACTAAAGTAGCTTAGAAACTCAACTCAACCGTTATAGGCATATATTTGAATACCTTTTGAAGTACAAACCACAGCTTCATAATGAAAAGAGACGGTATGAGTAATTCACACACACAATCACTCTCTCTTTAATGCATTCAAATAAATGTAATGTAGGCCTACTGTGTTAATTTATCTGTAGCCTATCTGATGTAAAACAAACATGAATCTGCCCCATAGACAATAACTGATGAAAGTAAACCGTTTCCTTCAAGTATTTTAAAATCACAAAGAAATGCACTTTTTCATTCCACCTTTAATAGTAGAAAATATTTACAGTAAAAACCTTATCAGGGACTTACTCTAAAACCTTATGAGGGCAAAAAAGAAAAAGAGAAAGAAAAAACAAGAAAAGCAAAATAATCGTTCATTAATAAAATCACAAAGAAATGCACTTTTTGCATTTGTTGGAAAAATTCCAACTTTAATAGTAGAAAATATTTACAGTAAAATCCTTATCAGGAACTTACTCTAAAACCTTATGAGGGCAAAAAATGGAAAGCAAAAAAAAAAAAAAAAGAGAGCAAAATAATTGTTAATTAATCGTAATCGAGGTAAAATGTTCAATTAATCAAGGTTTTTATTTTTGGTCAAATCGTTACAGCCCTACCTAAACCTATACATTGATGTTCGCTGATTTTAATCCCATACTGTATTTGTAGCGATGTCGTGATGCGGTTTGACTAGATATGATGTTTAGCTTTGATGTTTTTAAGTAGTAAACGTATTCACGTTTAATTGCAAGAGAGTATAGCCTAAAAAAAATAACCCCACACACACACACACACACACACACACACACACACACACACACACACACACACACACACACACACACACACACACACACACACACACACACACAGCGTGTGAAATGAAGTACAGTGAGGAAAATAAGTATTTGAACACCCTGCTATTTTGCAAGTTCTCCCACTTAGAAATCATGGAGGGGTCTGAAATTGTCATCGTAGGTGCATGTCCACTGTGAGAGACATAATCTAAAAAAAAAAAATCCAGAAATCACAATGTATGACTTTTTTAACTATTTGTATGATACAGCTGCAAATAAGTATTTGAACACCTGTCTATCAGCTATAATTCTGACCCTCAAAGACCTGTTAGTCTGCCTTTAAAATGTCCACCTCCACTCCATTTATTATCCTAAATTAGATGCACCTGTTTGACGTTGTTAGCTGCATAAAGACACCTGTCCACCCCATACAATCAGTAAGAATCCAACTACTAACATGGCCAAGACCAAAGAGCTGTCCAAAGATACTAGAGACAAAATTGTACACCTCCACAAGGCTGGAAAGGGCTACGGGGAAATTGCCAAGCAGCTTGGTGAAAAAAGGTCCACTGTTGGAGCAATCATTAGAAAATGGAAGAAGCTAAACATGACTGTCAATCTCCCTCGGACTGGGGCTCCATGCAAGATCTCACCTCGTGGGGTCTCAATGATCCTAAGAAAGGTGAGAAATCAGCCCAGAACTACACGGGAGGAGCTGGTCAATGACCTGAAAAGAGCTGCCGTTTCCAAGGTTTCCAAGACGTCATGGTTTGAAATCATGCATGGCAAGGAAGGTTCCTCTGCTTAAACCAGCACATGTCAAGGCCCGTCTTAAGTTTGCCAATGACCATTTGGATGATCCAGAGGAGTCATGGGAGAAAGTCATGTGGTCAGATGAGACCAAAATATAACTTTTTGGTCATAATTCCACTAAACATGTTTGGAGGAAGAAGAATGATGAGTACCATCCCAAGAACACCATCCCTACTGTGAAGCATGGGGGTGGTAGCATCATGCTTTGGGGGTGTTTTTCTGCACATGAGACAGGGCGACTGCACTGTATTAAGGAGAGGATGACCGGGGCCATGTATTGCGAGATTTTGGGGAACAACCTCCTTCCCTCAGTTTGAGCACTGAAGATGGGTCGAGGCTGGGTCTTCCAACATGACAATGACCCGAAGCACACAGCCAGGATAACCAAAGAGTGGCTCTGTAAGAAGCATATCAAGGTTCTGGCGTGGCCTAGCCAGTCTCCAGACCTAAACCCAATAGAGAATCTTTGAAGGAACTCAAACTCCGTGTTTCTCAGCGACAGGCCAGAAACCTGACTGATCTAGAGAAGATCTGTGTGGAGGAGTGGGCCAAAATCCCTCCTGCAGTGCAAACCTGCTGAAAAACTACAGGAAACGTTTGACCTCTGTAATTGCAAACAAAGGCTACTGTACCAAATATTAACATCGATTTTCTCAGGTGTTCAAATACTTATTTGCAGCTGTATCATACAAATAAATAGTTAAAAAATCATTTATTGTGATTTCTGGATTATTTTTTTTTAGATTATGTCTCTCACAGTGGACATGCACCTACGGTGACAATTTCAGACCCATCCATGATTTCTAAGTGGGAGAACTTGCAAAATAGCAGGGTGTTCAAATACTTATTTTCCACACTGTATTATTTGTTAGTAGCCTAATGGTAAATGCTGCAGGTGTAGAAATCTACATAACAGATATTTACTTTGATGTCAGGGCTAGATTACAGCATGAAACCTGTTTCTTTTCCTATGCATTATGCATTATTTGTTTTGGTTGTTTAAAAACATTTATCAATTTTTTTTTATTTTATCGATCGATTAAGTGCTTTTTGTAAATCGATTGATTACAAAAAGAATCGATAGCTGCAGCCCTAATTCACAACTTTGGATGGAAACATGGCTAGTGTAGGCAAAACTGCATTAATGTGTCTTTGTCCAGACCATTGCTGCTCGAGTTCCACAGTCTGTGAGCACATCTTTAACTTTAAAAGACATCTATTGTGCCCTTTTCCAAAGATTTTTACTTGATTTTGTTTTTTAGAATGTTTTCATGTTTCAATGTTCAAAAACACATTATTTTTCACATTCTCCATTGTTGCGGCTCCTCTCTTCAGTCTTTCACAAACGCTCTGTTTAGTTCCTGTCTCACTGAAGCTCCTCCTTTTGAAAAGCACAATGTGCTCTGATTGGTCGGCTGGAGCAGTGTGTTGTGATTGGTCAACAGCTTTGAGTGTGTTTAGGAAATCCATCCAAATCCGACTATTACCATAAAAGTTTTAACCACTTCAGCTCTGCACCCCCTCACCGACCCACCCGTGGGTCCAATATTGCATCATCATAATCATTTGAAAAAATCTATAAGTTGTACAGCACAAAACTAGACATATATGGTATCGTTTGAAAGATTAGAACCTCAGCTTTCTTGATAACCCAATCACTTTTGCCTTTGTTACATAGAAAAAGATAATAAGGTCTGAATTTGACCCCCCCTTGAGAAAATCATATGAATAATATTAAATTTCATATTATATTCATCTCACCAAAAATAGACAAGTCATATATCAAATGAAAGCTCTTAACCTCAAGAATATCACTGTTTATTTCACCGATCCAACACGTTACAGTAACGTTATTATCAAAAGAATCACGAAGATGGAAATGACTCATTTGAACAAGCAAACACATGAGTCATATTCCTGTTCGGATCAATAACGTGTTGTGGAGCTAATAGCCTCAAATGCTATATCAGCTCGTTCCTTAGGTTGTTTTCTTCAAAACGAGACCATTTTCACATGTCTGTGAGCATGCATGGCCAAATGACACTGTAATATGTCACGATGTCCAGATCAAAACACGTGATGCAGACAAATACTCTTATTATCCTTAGTTTTGATTGTCTTTGTTGGCCACGATTTTGATGACGTCATCACGTATTGCGTCATACTTCAAAAAAGCTGAGTGTCTCAGCTTTTATAGACATGTCATCATGCTTCTAGACCAATCAGAGCCCGAGATCTCCCTTTACAATGTTGAGGAGGCGGAGCCTTCTTTTCGATTTCTTAGCGGCTATGGAAATCAATGGAGATGAGGAGGAGTTATTAGTTAGTTTGCACAGATTAATCTCAATAACTTTTTTTGGGAAGGAGATATCAATAAAATTCTTTTTTTCCCCCTGTTTACTGACACCCTAGTGGAATCCACAGAAACTTTCTGAAGGGAAGAATACCAAACAGATTAAAAATTATATATTTTCAAATAACAAATTAATAAAAAAAAAAATCTAAATATGACTTTTTATATATGTTTATCATAAAATTGTGAATAAATACAATATAATATATACAATATTCCACCACTGTTAAAATGTAGTGTTTTGTGTAAAATGAGACCATTTTTATCAATTTACTCCAATGTATGTGGGTAGGGCGCTCTTTTAAATTCAGATATGCCTTATTCTCTAAAAAAATCTAAATATGCTGCAGAGCTGAAGTGTTAACACACTAATAGAACCCTATTAGTTTGCTACTGCAGAAAGCAACAGTTGTTGATGGCTGACTTATCACAAGACATAGTGTGAGCTGAAACAATTGAAAGGAGAGATCGATGAATAGCAAGAAAACACACAGTCAGCTTTCTGAAGTCAATAGTCGTCTTTTGAGTTAAATACTTACATGTGTTCAGTCTTGAGTTCTTGTTCTCTTGCTAGGAGTAACGCTTCTCTTGCTCTGGTGTTTTTCTCCTGAGCAGTCCAGTGGATTTATCCATATCTTCATCTCCACCCCATCCAGTGTGAAGCATTTCTTGTCTCATGCATGTGAGGGAAAGCTAGGAGTTTATGTTGAATCTCACTCATTTAATTTTAAGTACAGGGACTATACAGCGTTACTAAGAGCAAGTGATTTTTTATCACAATGGGAATGGTTGTTTACTACTAATGAGTTAAAAGCAGTTTAATGAATTGCACGTGTGAATCTCCATGTTATGCAATAGTAAATCAAGTTTGGCAGGAGCATTTATTCTTACATTATGTTTTCATACTACATACAAAAAAGGAAAACTATTATCGAATAAGATAATTTCTGTCATAACTCTCTGCGTGTTTGGCATGGTAATGGAAATGACTGTTGATATATTTGGTCTTGGCAGAATAGATCTGCTATACACTGCTGCTGTTATTGATGCTGCTGTTGTTATTGATGCTGCTGCTCTTATTGATGCTGCTGCTGTTATTGATGCTGCTGCTGTTATTGATGATGCTGCTGTTATTGATGATGCTGCTGCTGTTATTGATGATGCTGCTGCTGTTATTGATGCTGCTGCTGTTATTGATGCTGCTGCTGTTATTGATGATGCTGCTGTTATTGCTGCTGCTGCTGTTATTGATGATGCTGCTGTTATTGCTGCTGCTGCTGTTATTGATGATGCTGCTGTTATTGATGATGCTGCTGCTGTTATTGATGCTGCTGCTGTTATTGCTGCTGCTGCTGCTGTTATTGCTGCTGCTGCTGTTATTGATGATGCTGCTGCTGTTATTGATGCTGCTGCTGTTATTGATGATGCTGCTGTTATTGCTGCTGCTGCTGTTATTGATGCTGCTGCTGTTACTGATGCTGCTGCTGTTATTGATGCTGCTGCTGTTATTGATGCTGCTGCTGTTATTGACACTGCTGCTGCTGTTATTGACACTGCTGCTGCTGTTATTGATGATGCTGCTGTTATTGCTTCTGCTGTTAATGATGCTGCTGTTATTGATGATGCTGCTGTTATTGATGCTGTTATTGCTGTTGCTGCTGTTATTGATGCTGCTGCTATTATTGCTGCTGCTGCTTCTGTTATTGATGCTGATACTGTTATTGGTGATACTGTTGTTATTGATGCTGCTGCTGTTACTGATGCTGCTGCTGTTACTAATGCTGCTGCTGTTATTGATGATGCTGCTGTTATTGATGATGCTGCTGCTGTTATTGATGCTGCCGCTGTTATTGATGCTGCTGCTGTTATTGATGCTGCTGCTATTGATGATGCTGCTGTTATTGCTGCTGCTGTTGTTATTGATGATGCTGCTGTTGTTATTGATGATGCTGCTGCTGTTATTGCTGCTGCTGTTATTGATGATGCTGCTGTTATTGCTGCTGCTGTTGTTATTGATGATGCTGCTGTTATTGATGATGCTGCTGCTGTTATTGCTGCTGCTGTTATTGATGATGCTGCTGCTGTTATTGATGATGCTGCTGCTGTTGTTATTGATGCTGTTATTGATGATGCTGCTGCTGTTATTGCTGTTGCTGCTGTTATTGCTGCTGCTGTTATTGATGATGCTGCTGCTGTTATTGCTGCTACTGCTGCTGTTATTGATGCTGCTGCTGCTGTTATTGCTGCTGCTGTTATTGATGATGCTGCTGCTGTTATTGCTGCTGCTGTTGTTATTGATGCTGCTGCTGTTATTGATGCTGCCGCTGTTATTGATGCTGCTGCTGTTACTGATGCTGCTGCTGTTACTGATGATGCTGCTGTTATTGATGCTGCTGCTGTTACTGATGCTGCTGCTGTTACTAATGCTGCTTCTGTTATTGATGATGCTGCTGTTATTGGTGTGCTGCTGCTGTTATTGATGCTGCCGCTGTTATTGATGATGCTGCTGTTATTGATGATGCTGCTGTTATTGATGCTGCTGCTGTTACTGATGCTGCTGCTGTTACTAATGCTGCTGCTGTTATTGATGCTGCTGCTGTTATTGACGCTGCTGCTGCTGTTATTGATGCTGAGGCTGTTTTTGATGATGATGCTGCTGTTATTGCTTCTGCTGTTAATGAAGCTGCTGTTATTGATGCTGCTGCTGTTATTGATGCTGCTGTTATTGATGATGATGATGCTGTTATTGCTGTTGCTGCTGTTATTGATGCTGCTGCTATTATTGCTGCTGCTGCTGCTTCTGTTATTGATGCTGATGCTGTTATTGGTGATACTGTTGTTATTGATGCTGCTGCTGTTGTTGATGATGATGATGATGCTGCTGGTACTGATGATGCTGCTGTTAATGATGATGCTGCTGTTATTGATGCTGCTGATGTTATTGCTGCTGCTGCTGCTGCTGCTGCTGCTGTTATTGATACTGCTGCTGTTATTGATGATGCTGTTGTTATTGCTGCTGCTGTTATTGATGATGCTGCTGTTATTGCTACTGCTGCTGTTATTGCTACTGCTGCTGCTGTTATTGATGCTGCTGTTATTTATGCTGCTGCTGTTATTGATGCTGCTGCTGTTATTGATGATGATGCTGTTATTGATGATGATGCTGCTGTTATTGCTGCTGCTGTTATTGATGCTGCTGCTGTTGTTAATGCTGCTGTTGTTATTGCTGCTGTTATTGATGATGCTGTTGTTATTGATGATGCTGCGGTTATTGATGATGCAGCTGTTATTGCTTCTGCTGCTGTTATTAATGCTGCTGCTGCTGTTATTGCTACTGCTGCTTTTATTGATGCTGCTGCTGTTATTGATGCTGCTGCTGCTGCTGCTGCTGCTGCTATAGCTGCTGCTGCTGTTTTTGATGCTGCTGCTGTTATTGATGATGCTGTTGTTATTGCTGCTGTTATTGATGATGCTGCTGTTATTGATGATGCTGTTGTTATTGCTGCTGTTATTGATGATGCCGTTGTTATTGCTGCTGTTATTGATGATGCTGTTGTTATTGCTGCTGTTATTGATGATGCTGCTGTTATTTCTGCTGCTGCTGTTATTAATGCTGCTGTTGCTATTGCTGCTGCTGCTGCTGTTATAGATGCTGCTGCTGCTGTTATTGATGATGCTGTTGTAATTGATGCTGCTGCTGTTATTGATGATGCTGCTGTTATTGCTGCTGCTGATGTTATTGATGCTGCTGTTATTGATGCTGCTGCTGTTATTGCTACTGCTGCTTTTATTGATGCTGCTGCTGTTATTGATGATGCTGCTGCTGTTATTGCTGCTGCTGCTGTTATTGATACTGCTGCTGTTATTGCTGCTGCTGTTATTGATGATGCTGTTGTTATTGCTGCTGCTGTTATTGATGATGCTGCTGTTATTGCTGCTGCTGCTGTTATTGCTACTGCTGCTGATGTTATTGATGCTGCTGTTATTGATGCTGCTGCTGTTATTGATGCTGCTGCTGTTATTGATGCTGCTGCTGTTATTGATGATGATGCTGTTATTGATGATGATGCTGCTGTTATTGCTGCTGCTGCTGTTATTGATGCTGCTGCTGCTGTTGTTATTGCTGCTGTTGTTATTGCTGCTGTTATTGATGATGCTGTTGTTATTGATGATGCAGCTGTTATTGCTTCTGCTGCTTTTATTAATGCTGCTGCTGTTATTGCTTCTGCTGCTGTTATTAATGCTGCTGCTGTTATTGCTACTGCTGCTTTTATTGATGCTGCTGCTGTTATTGATGATGCTGCTGCTGTTATTGCTGCTGCTGTTATTGCTGATGCTGCTGCTGTTATTGCTGCTGCTGCAGCTGCTGTTATTGCTGCTGCTGCTATAGCTGCTGCTGCTGCTGTTTTTGATGCTGCTGCTGTTATTGATGATGCTGTTGTTATTGCTGCTGTTATTGATGATGCTGCTGTTATTGATGCTGCTGCTGTTATTGATGATGCTGTTGTTATTGCTGCTGTTATTGATGATGCCGTTGTTATTGCTGCTGTTATTGATGATGCCGTTGTTATTGCTGCTGTTATTGATGATGCTGTTGTTATTGCTGCTGTTATTGATGATGCTGCTGTTATTGATGATGCTGCTGTTATTTCTGCTGCTGCTGTTATTAATGCTGCTGTTGCTATTGCTGCTGCTGTTATAGATGCTGCTGCTGTTATTGATGATGCTGTTGTAATTGATGCTGCTGCTGTTATTGATGCTGCTGCTGTTATTGCTACTGCTGCTTTTATTGATGCTGCTGCTGTTATTGATGATGCTGCTGCTGTTATTGCTGCTGCTGTTATTGCTGCTATTGCTGCTGCTGCTGCTGTTATTGATGCTACTGCTGTTATTGATTATGCTGCTGCTGTTATTGATGATGCTGCTGCTGTTATTGCTGCTGCTGTTATGGCTGCTGCTGCTGTTATTGCTGCTGCTGATGTTATTGCTGCTGCTGATGTTATTGATGATGCTGCTGTTATTGATGATGATGCTGCTATTGATGCTGCTGTTGTTATTGATGATGCTGCTCTTATTGATGCTGCTGCTCTTATTGATGCTGCTGCTGTTATTGATGCTGCTGCTGTTATTGATGCTGCTGCTGCTATTGATGCTGCTGTTTTTATTGATGATGCTGCTCTTATTGTTGATGCTGCTGTTATTGATGCTGCTGCTGCTATTGATGCTGCTGCTGCTATTGATGTTGCTCTTATTGATGCTGCTGCTGTTATTGATGATGCTGCTGTTATTGATGATGCTGCTGATATTGCTGCTGTTGATGTTATTGCTGCTGCTGATGTTATTGATGCTGCTGCTGTTATTGATGATGCTGTTATTGATGATGCTGCTGCTGCTATTGATGCTGCTGTTGTTATTGATGATGCTGTTATTGATGATGCTGCTGCTGCTATTGATGCTGCTGTTGTTATTGATGATGCTGCTCTTATTGCTGCTGCTGCTGTTATTTATGCTGCTGCTGTTATTGTTGCTGCTGCTGTTATTGATAATGCTGCTGTTAATGATGCTGTTGTTATTGATGCTGCTGTTATTGATAATGCTGCTGATGTTATTGCTGCTGCTGATGTTATTGCTGCTGCTGCTGTTATTGCTGCTGCTGCTGTTATTGATGATGCTGCTGTTATTGATGATGCTGCTGTTATTGCTGCTGCTGCTGTTATTGATGATGCTGCTGTTATTGCTGCTGATGATGTTATTGATGCTGCTGCTGTTATTGATGATGCTGTTATTGATGATGATGCTGCTGCTATTGATGCTTCTGTTGTTATTGATGATGCTGCTCTTATTGCTGCTGCTGCTGCTGCTGTTATTTATGCTGCTGCTGTTATTGATAATGCTGCTGTTATTGATAATGCTGCTGTTAATGATGCTGTTGTTATTGATGCTGCTGTTATTGATAATGCTGCTGATGTTATTGCTGCTGCTGATGTTATTGCTGCTGCTGATGTTATTGATGATGCTGCTGTTATTGATGCTGCTGTTATTGATGATGCTGCTGATATTGCTGCTGTTGATGTTATTGCTGCTGCTGATGTTATTGATGATGCTGCTGCTGTTATTGATGATGCTGCTGCTGCTATTGATGCTTCTGTTGTTATTGATGATGCTGCTCTTATTGCTGCTGCTGCTGCTGCTGTTATTTATGCTGCTGCTGTTATTGATAATGCTGCTGTTAATGATGCTGTTGTTATTGATGCTGCTGTTATTGCTGCTGCTGCTGCAGCTGTTATTGCTGCTGTTATTGATAATGCTGCTGATGTTATTGCTGCTGCTGATGTTATTGCTGCTGCTGATGTTATTGATGATGCTGCTGTTATTGATGCTGCTGCTGTTATTGATGCTGCTGATGTTATTGATGATGCTGCTGTTATTGATGATGCTGCTGCTATTGATGCTGCTGTTGTTATTGATGATGCTGCTCTTATTGATGCTGCTGCTGTTATTGATGCTGCTGCTGTTATTGATGCTGCTGCTGCTATTGATGCTGCTGTTTTTATTGATGATGCTGCTCTTATTGATGCTGCTGCTGTTATTGATGATGATGATGCTGTTATTGATGATGCTGCTGATATTGCTGCTGTTGATGTTATTGCTGCTGCTGATGTTATTGATGCTGCTGCTGTTATTGATGATGCTGCTGCTGCTATTGATGCTGCTGTTGTTATTGATGATGCTGCTGCTGTTATTTATGCTGCTGCTGTTATTGTTGCTGCTGCTCTTATTGATAATGCTGCTGTTAATGATGCTGTTGTTATTGATGCTGCTGTTATTGCTGCTGCTGCTGCTGCTGTTATTGCTGCTGTTATTGATAATGCTGCTGTTAATGATGCTGCTGTTATTGATGCTGCTGCTGTTATTGCTGCTGCTGTTATTGATGATGATGATGCTGCTGTTATTGTTAATACTGCTGTTACTGTTGATGCTGCTGTTATTGATGCTGGCATTATTGATGCTGCTGTTATTGGTGCTGCTGATGTTATTGGTGCTTCTGTTTTTATTGTTATTAGTAAGGGACTTGCTACTGCACTTGTGTTACTGAAATCAAACATTTGAGATCAGCACAGAATATGGTTCTGATCCATAGTTTCACATTTTGATATCCAACTAAAAGCACACCAACTAAAACAATCTACAAAAACAAAAAAGAATGAATATGTATGTAGTCTGTTTGATCCTAATTGCGTTAGTTTAATATTTTATAACACCCCCCTTAACAACCACAATGAACATCAATAGGCCTACTTTCCTGCATACAATGTAAACAGACCTGTTATACAACAAAATAATATTTAATTAATAATGTTCATAAAAGTATCAAAACATTACACATCATTTTCCACAGAGGATAGCTCATTATTCGACACTGAACTTTCCAGATCCTTATAATAAGGGCCCTGTCAGATATCAGGTGAATATCAACACTATTATCTCTTTATTATAATTAATTTAAATGATCTGTGTCTTTTTAGGTTTGGCACCATTTTTTCCCCCCACCCAACAGTTGTCTGCTCGGCAGGCAGCACCTTGTGAGGTTTTGGGCACCAGGGTTGCCAGGTCTGCACAGCAAAACTAGCCAAATGACCTGTCAAAAATAGAGGGTATGTATTGACGTCACTTTCCTGCCGAAACACGCCCCGCCCCGCCCCCTAAGCTGGACTGAGTGGCAAAACATCTTGCTACATGACGTGGTTGGACCTACTATTTTCCACACTTGTTCAATACTTATACTTTGTTCATTTTTATTTTTATTTTATTTATTTTTATTTTCATGCTCATAGAAATGCTTTGGCTATACAATGTACAATTTGTCATGCCAATAAAGCTCTTTTGTACTAAAGAGTACTAAAGAATATAAGATATTTATAAGCTGGCAATTTTGTTGGCTTTTTACAACAACCAATAGCCAAATAAAAACACCCTGCATTTTGGTTCTGCCGTTGATTGACATGAGATTAGGATATGCACCACATGAATCAACAACAAAACCAAATGAAGATGAGAGTTCAGGTTTCTGCTCAATTTGCATTGTTTCCAGTCATTTAGTCTGATGCACTTGTATGTTTTATCATTTGTGGTCTACCATGATAGCTGTGTTTATCCTAAAAAATCACCATTCAATAATATTCTATCATCACCGGCTGTATGCCTCTCAATTTTGAACATTTGCCATTTATCTGCAATAGATCTCAGATCTTACTCGCTTTTGGACATATTCAAAATTACAAGCCACAAAATAACCAATGCGTTTGATATCATTGAAGTCAAATATGTTGTGGCATCTTGTCTTTTGCAATAGCTTGACAAATGTCATGCACAGTTGGAGTGCAGAAAAAGAAAAAGGAAAGAAAAAAAAGATAGATCTGCTTTTCTACCATTTTATTCACTTAAAACATCGGATGAAGTGAATCTTTTCTCTTTAAAACAGATGATGCTGAATTATTATTAAATTAGCAATGACAAAAAAATTATGATAACCAATGTATTTTTCCATAAGTCCGATATTTTAGCGATAGTTGTTTGGTAGCTTGTTGTAAGTCGCCCACTACAACTGACATGTGTGAACTTATATAATATTGTAAATCTACCTCTGTTTAGGGTTTTGCTCAATATGTGGAAGAAGCAAGATAATATAATAATTATATCACCGCGTGGTGAACCTGTGATAACTCATTTTTAAACAACTATTGCTTTGTGTTGTTGGCCAGATAAAATGACAGAGAACAGAAAAACGGACATGAGATCATTTTTCAGTGCACCAAAATGCCACAAATGGAGAATGCTCTGGAGAAAACAGTGATGTTAAAGAGATGTGTTTTTAGTCTAGATTTAAACTGACAGAGTGTGTCTGCTTCCCGAACAATGCCAGGAAGACTGTTCGTTTGGCCATATTTCAGAGCTGCAACATCACTGGAGTGCCCAAAAGCACAAGGTGTGCAATACTCAGAGACATGGCCAAGGTAAGAAAGGCAGAAAGTCGACCACCACTGAACAAGACACACAAGCTGAAACGTCAAGACTGGGCCAAGAAATATCTCAAGACTGATTTTTCTAAGGTTTTATGGACTGATGAAATGAGAGTGAGTCTTGATGGGCCAGATGGATGGGCCCGTGGCTGGATTGGTAAAGGGCAGAGAGCTCCAGTCCGACTCAGACGCCAGCAAGGTGGAGGTGGAGTACTGGTTTGGGCTGGTATCATCAAAGATGAGCTTGTGGGGCCTTTTCGGGTTGAGGATGGAGTCAAGCTCAACTCCCAGTCCTACTGCCAGTTTCTGGAAGACACCTTCTTCAAGCAGTGGTACAGGAAGAAGTCTGCATCCTTCAAGAAAAACATGATTTTCATGCAGGACAATGCTCCATCACACGCGTCCAAGTACTCCACAGCGTGGCTGGCAAGAAAGGGTATAAAAGAAGAAAATCTAATGATATGGCCTCCTTGTTCACCTGATCTGAACCCCATTGAGAACCTGTGGTCCATCATCAAATGTGCGATTTACAAGGAGGGAAAACAGTACACCTCTCTGAACAGTGTCTGGGAGGCTGTGGTTGCTGCTGCACGCAATGTTGATGGTGAACAGATCAAAACACTGACAGAATCCATGGATGGCAGGCTTTTGAGTGTCCTTGCAAAGAAAGGTGGCTATATTGGTCACTGATTTGTTTTTGTTTGGTTTTTGAATGTCAGAAATGTATATTTGTGAATGTTGAGATGTTATATTGGTTTCACTGGTAAAAATAAATAATTGAAATGGGTATAAATTTGTTTTTTGTTAAGTTGCCTAATAATTATGCACAGTAATAGTCACCTGCACACACAGATATCCCCCTAAAATAGCTCAAACTAAAAACCACTTCCAAAAATATTCAGCTTTGATATTAATGAGTTTTTTGTGTTCATTGACAACATGGTTGTTGTTTAATTATTAATGTTGTAAAATTAATCCTCAAAAATACAACTTGCCTAATAATTCTGCACTCCCTGTATGTCCATTTTTAATGTTATAGTTATCAGCCCGAAAAGAAAATTTGGCCAATATATTAAAGCCGATAAATAATGGATTATTTGCTGAGACAATTTAGATACACACAGTTTGCCATGATGGTTTTGAATTGCTTAAAATATGAATTAAATCACTTAAAATAAGGAAAATACAGTTCAGTGCAACATGTGCTGCGCAAGTAAATCTTATAGGCTCCACAGAATTATTAATTGAATAATTAATATAAAGATTATGCATGGGACATGGTCTTTAATGGTGAGACTTTTGTTTTTGTAATCAGGCATGATCGGTTATCCCTATATCATATAGTTTCTAAAAGTATAGCAAATCTATGACAATTACAAACTCACTAAATGTATGTTTCGAAGTGATGCATCATCAGGTGGTTTTCAATTTAAATAAGTTATAAGCATACATGAGACACACAGAATGCAAATATAGGAGCATAAGAATTACTTCTACATTAATTATACATTGTGCTAATTTACTTTGTTTTAAAGTCAAATAAAGGGCTACATTATTTTCCTCCTTTGTTTTTATCTGGTGCTCTTCTCATCATCTCTGAAAAAAACAAGCAAATTACTACATTATTTCAATATATTCTACTGCATAATATGAGTAAAGCAGCATAGAATAATGTTAACTTTATATGTAATAAGTCTGCCAAATGCACAAATGTGTGCGGCTTTATATATACATTAAAAATTTTGTTTTAGATTGGATTAAAATTAAATTTAATTTTTTCAAATTAAAAATCTACCATTATTAATATGAGCAATGTGTGCTTTGGTTCTTACCCTTCTCTTTTATAACAGACAAAGTTAAGTTTCTCTTCACAGTCTCTGTTCTCCCAACGTTTAGCTGTCAGGTTTAGAGATCCACAGTAATGGCCATTGGCAGGGCACGCTGGCAGCTGGACCAAATTTCCCAGAGATTCCCCACTCACCCAGAACCAGGAACCTGCCAGGAAGCGCAAACCTGTCCACACACTGGGGGTTTGAGAGACTGCAGACTTTTTTTTGGGCTTGAATGAGATTTAAACTGGTTGGCAGACTGGCCAAGTCCGTGTGATTAGTCCTGCAGTGTTCTAGCGCTTCCTCCCAGCTCTTGTTCTCCGGTACCAGAATCAGTTCAGGCTCCCACTCGTAACAGAAAAAAGGCAGCCTTTCATAACATAAGTAGTCCATCAATTCACCAGCAGAAGTCCTCGCACAAAATTCAGTGTTTGGGTAATTTGGTTGACCAGTTTTCCATTTCATAAAAACTTCTTCACTTCCATCACTCCACACCCATTTGCCGTCAACAGAGGGCTTGCTCAGACCAACCCAGCTCGCTGTGTTCATCTGACCAGCTGCATCAGTATTGAACCTGATAAGCTCCTCTTGGCTGTCTATGGTGGACAGGTCGACATAATTCTCTCGGCAAAACGTTTGAGCATCGCTCCAGGACAGAGGGTTATTAATAAAAAAGTGTTTCCTGATCAAAGTTAAAGTCAACTCACAATGAGCTGAGAGGAAAAGGGCAACCCAGACGATCTTCATCTCTTCAGAGGAAAGCCAGTCAGTAAATACAGTCGTAAGGCAGACTCTGTAAATATTGGCCATAAAATGCAAATTTACTATTTGTTAGTCAGCAATGTATGCAAATATTCACTTGGTCAAATGTCACAACACTTAAAATTAAATGTATATAATATGTACATAAATATGTGATTCAAATGTTGAAATAAAGTTTTATTGCACTTTTGTTCCGGAAATCCACCCTTCTGCTGGATAATCCTGGATAATCCCAATCTTACTAAAAAAGTAAAAAGGGGGGCGCAAGATGGCGACTTGGAAGTAGCAGCAGTTCTGAATCGCTCCTGTCACGCCTATTCGTTTTTCATTTATACTTCCTAAGTAAGGCACGCAAGCTCTGATTTTAGGTTTTAAATCTTGTGTAGTATGTCGCTAGAGACTTTCTGGCCGCAATCTCTGCCGAAAATGCCTAGACCTGCAAAGAAAACGGCGAAAAAAGATTCGACCGCAGATGCATCGTCCGACGAGCCTAAACAGAGCCAGGCAGATGTGGACGGCGAGGCTGAACTTAGCCCAGCGCGCGCAAAAGCACTCCAAGTTATGACTCTGAAATTTCTGACGCAATTGATGAGAAACTCGGCCCGCTGGCAGAAACGGTGCATAATCATACCCAGCAGCTGGATAGTGTTAATGGTCGACTGGACGAGGCAGAACGGAGAATCATGGCTGCGGAGGCACTCTCGGAAGACGCACAATCTCGCGCTTTCACTCTTGAAAAACAAGTCGCCATGCTTACTGAACATATTGATGACTTGGAAAATAGAGGCCGGCGTAAGAACATCCGAATCCTGGGCCTTCGCGAAGAAGTAGAGGATGCTAATGTAGTCACTTTTCTTGAATCATGGATCCCTGAGTTTCTCGGTCTGCATACTAAGGGTGGTCGCATTAAGATTGAAAGGGCACACCGTACGCTGGCACCAAAACCGGGTGCCAGGGATAGGCCACGGCCGCTGATTGTACGGTTCCATAATTATGGTGACAAGCAGAGGGTTCTCGATGCCAGCAGGAGACGATCGGCAGATGGTGAATTGCGGTATGAAGACAACGCGGTATCATTCTACCAGGATTTTTCGGCTTCAGTGGTACGGAAGCGTAAAGAATTCAACGCGGTCAAGCAGCGACTTCGCGATATGGGTGCTCGCTACGCGATGCTATATCCAGCCAAGCTACGAGTCAATATTGGAAATACCGTTAAAGTCTTTGAGACGGCGGCTGCAGTCTCGCAGTACCTGGACAAGAGCAACTCAAACTCCAGCAACTGATGTTTATCAAGCTCTCTGACAGGCGGGTTGTTCTGATTTGGCTTCATGTACTGCAATTTACACAGCGATGTGAATGCTAGTTTGCGTGCTTTATTTTCTATTCTCCCTTTTCTGAGTGACAGGGGCGGTCTTAATAACTTTCGTTTACGTTCTGGTTGAGCGCTACTTTTCTGTATAGTTGCTATTGGAGACATATCGAGACTGACCTGTTCTTGAGAGGGTCTTTCCCCTTTACTCGGGGAAACAGCCCCTTTTTTCCTATTTTTCAATTTTCTTGTTGTGTTCATTTTTTCTTTTCTTTTTTCCTTTTCTTTCCTTGTTGCCAGTTTGGCTTGTTTTAATAGGTGTTATTGATTATTGTAATGCCTCGACACATGCGTATTTGTTTACTGGACCTGACAGGGTAATGTTTGTGGACATTTTCGAATTCATTATTTTATTTTGTTTCCTTATTTTAAGAAATGGCTAGTAACTTAAGACTTTGTACATGGAATGTAAGGGGTTTACACGGGCGAATAAAAATTCGTAAAGTGCTCACACGACTCCATAAGGAGAATATAGATATAGCTCTTTTACAAGAAACCCATTTGAGTGATAGTGAACACTTGAATCTTACACATAATAAATGGGTGGGTCAGATTCAATTTTCATCCTTTACGAAAAGCAGTAGAGGAGTAGCCATTTTGATCAGTAAAAGTATACCTTTTATGGTCACGAACAGTATTAAGGACAAGCATGGTAGATATATCATTATTAAGGGGACTTTGAACACGGAGGAAATCTCACTTTTAAATATATATTGCCCCCCTAACTACTCCTCAGAATTTATTATAAAAGCTTTCCTTGAGTTTAAGGAGCATGCATCTGGTCTGTGTATTATTGGAGGAGACTTTAATTGTTTATTGAATTCTATTCTGGACCGTTTTCCCCCCAGGGACTCTCTCTTCACCAAACAATCTAAAGCTCTTGCTGCACTGTGTGAGGATTTAGAATATTTGGATGTTTGGTGTACTCTTAACCCGTATCAGAAGAAATTTACCTTTTTCTCGCACCCACATAAGTGTCATTCTAGGATCGACTACTTTTTTGCTCCTAAGACTATAATGCATGCAATCTCACATTGCAACATAGGAGACATTGTTGTCTCTGATCATGCTGCAGTGGTACTAGATATTTGTGTGAGGGGTTTTTTAGACCTGTGAGAAGTTGGAGGTTCAATAACTTATTACTCAAAGATGATAAATTCCTCTCATACTTTATTTCAGAGTTTAAGATATTTTTATCTATTAACTCAGAGTCTACAAATAATCCCTCACTTCTCTGGGAGACGGCTAAAGCGTATATTAGAGGCCTTGTCATTTCATACTCTACAACTAAAAAAAGAAAACAGTCGGAGAAGCAGAAACACTTAGAATCTGAGTTAAATATTGCCACTAGCAGCTATTTGAACAATCCCTCTCCAGTTTCATTAGAAAAAATAAGTGCAGTGCGGGCTTCTTTAAATTTGTTATTAACTCATCAGTCTCATTCAAATATATTATACTCAAAGCAAAAGCTGTATGAATGGGGTAATAAACCTAGTAAATATTTAGCTAACCTGACGAAGTCTAATTCTGACTCACAATTTATTACTTCCATAGCAGACCCCAAGGGAATGCGTCATTTCGATTCTCTTATCATTAACAGTACTTTTAAACAATTTTACTCTTCTCTCTATAAGTCTAATTACTCTTCCCAAAAGCATGAGTATATGGTGTCATTCTTTGATTGCCTAACTCTCCCTGCTGTCTCAGAAGGGCAGAGAGAGCTTCTTAATGCACCCATTTCTAGAGAGGAAGCTATAGTCGCACTCCATAGTTTGAAGTCCGGTAAGTCTCCTGGGCCGGATGGCTTTGCATGTGAATTCTACAAAGAATTCGAGCATGTGCTTCTAGACCCTCTCTTAGCTATGCTTAATCATTCATTTTTGACTAACAGGTTGCCCCCCTCGCTTCGTGAGGCAAATATTTCTCTTATTTTAAAAAAGGGCAAGGATTCAGAAAATTGTGGATCCTATAGACCTATTGCCTTGCTTAATTCAGATTTTAAACTGTTATCTAAAATTTTTGCGCTAAGACTGGAAAAGGTTCTACTGTCCATTATTCATGAGGACCAGACGGGGTTTATTAAAGGTAGAAGCTCCACCCATAATGTCAGGAGACTTTTAAACATTATTGAGCTTTCCCATAATCTCAGTACTAGATCTTTAATTTTATCCCTAGATGCGGAAAAAGCTTTTGATTCCATCGAGTGGCCGTATCTATTCTACACACTGGAAAAATTTGGCCTTGGGGAATATTTTATTAAGTGGGTGCAAATACTTTACACGGATCCCCTCTCCGCGGTCATTACCAATGGTCACAGATCTGATAATTTCTCTTTATACCGGGGTACTAGGCAAGGATGTCCCCTCTCTCCATTGCTTTTTGCAATAGCAATAGAACCGTTTGCTCAGAGGATAAGAGAGAGTGCAGCTGTGTTGGGGGTGTCTCTGGGGGGTGGGCGGCACAAAATCTCCTTATACGCAGACGATGTGTTACTTTTTCTCTCGGACCCTAAAAGCTCTGTGCCAGCAGTTGTTGACCTCATTCAGGAATTTGGGCAATTCTCCGGGTACAAAATTAATTTCTCTAAATCAGTCACCCTATTTATAGGAAAAAAACGTCCACAAATCAACCTTTCTCCTCCCCTTTTAAGTACTCTGAAGACGGTTTTATTTATTTAGGCATTAATATAACCCCTACTTTTAGGAAATTGTACAAAGCCAATTTTACTCCGGTGCTTGGAAAAATCCGTGATGATTTGACCAGGTGGATGACTCTCCCTCTGTCTTGGCTGGGACGGGTTGCCTTGATAAAGATGAATGTCCTACCTCGTTTATTGTATCCAATGCAGATGATTCCTATTTTACTGTCTAATAAGGTTATCAAAGAGCTGAATGGGTGGTTAAGTTCATTTATTTGGAGCAAAAGAAAACCCAGGCTGAAATTATCAAAACTTCAGCTCCCTAGCGCGAAGGGTGGTTTGGATCTCCCAAATTTTAAAATGTATCAGCTGGCTTGCCAGCTTCGATTCATTGTTGAATGGTTTAATGAAGACCCTAAATCAGTTTGGCTTGATCTTGAATCTTCACAGTCCAAATGCCCTCTACAAAACGTATTATTTATCCTAAGCTGAGGAGAGATATGTGTGAAAGTCATTTAGTACGTAATACTCTCAAGGCATGGCGTATTGTTCAAAGATTGGAGGATAGGACCGATACAACCTCTCCTCTCTTGCCAATCCTGAACAATCCAGAGTTCTTGCCTAGTTCTATGGACATTGGTTTCAACCTGTGGCCTGCTTATGGTATACGCAGAATAGCTGACCTATTTGATGATGGGTCACTATTGTCCTTTGATATTATAGCTTCAAAATATAATCTACCTAGGCAACACTTTTTTAGATTTTTGCAGATTAGAGATTACATATTCAGAAAAACTACACTTACATCTAAATATTCAGTTTCTGTAATTGAGAAGATACTCTTAAGTCCTCCTACACAAAAGTTGATTTCCTTTTTCTACAAAGCACTGCTCTTATGACACAGTTAATGCCTCGCACCTCAGATTAACTTGGGAAAGAGAGCTTGGGGTAGATATCTCGGAGGAAGAATGGGAGAGGGTTTGGTCTTTAGCCAATAGGCTCTCAGCTTGTAATAGAGCAAGAGCCATTCAGCTTAGGATCCTCCACAGAATTCATATTACGCCTCAGTTAAGACACAAATACAATCCAGCTCATTCACCACTCTGCCCCAAATGTAAATCTAACATAGGTGGTTATACTCACTGTGTATGGGATTGTCATTTTATTCAGACCTACTGGTTCAGAGTCACAGCCTATTTGAACAACATTTTAGGTTTAGCCTTGGATCCTGACCCTTTGTCGCTCCTTCTGGGTCTTCCATGTAAGCTTATTTCTAATAAGCATAAAAGACGTCTTTTTAGCCTGTTAACTTTTGCTGCCAGAAAGAATCTACTGATGTCATGGATCAGCGATAAACCCCCCTCTATAAAGGGATGGCATTCAATCATAAGAGAAATTATTCCTCTGGAACTTCTAACATGTTTTATCCACTCTACAACTGACACTTTTATTCGTATCTGGACACCATATTTGGACAGTATAAATGCCTCCATTTGTGATGTTCTGAGGTTCGGTATGATGTAAGGTGTTTTTATTTTATTTTATGTTTTTTTTTCTCCTTGTTCCCCTGTCTTCTGTCGGTCCTGCTGCACATATTTGGTCTTAGTACAATGCCTTGTTATTCTATGTATTCTTCTGTATTTATCTCTGTTATGTCAGGTAATTTATGTTCTGTTTTGTGTTTGTTATAAAATAAAATAATACATAAAAAAATAAAACAAAAGTAAAAAAATAAATAAATACGATTTTCCATATAGATTTGAAATGTATACAGATGAATACAGATTTGAAATTAAATTTCATAACATGACAGAATTTTATTTTTGGGGTGAACTATCCCTTTAACAACCTCCCTTCACAAATCGCTTTTAAAGCTGTTTGCTGAATACCATTATGTTGTTAAAGTTGTTAAATATACATATTTGAATAAAAGCAGTTTGAATAAAAAGAGACCAACACTGACAAAAAAGGCCTGTTGGATTTACATTATTTAATCATGTGCATCGGTTCCACAAGAATCAATTAAGCTAATCAAACATAATTTGTTCACATAATTTCATCATAGAATCAAGTAATTTTTAAGTAACTGCATTGAGTAGTCTCCCAATGATTTTAATATGGCTCCCTAACAACAGTGGTGTGCACAGGGGGGGCTTGAGACCTTGCCTCTTTAATTGAATCACATGTTTATTTTATTTTTGTAGTCACTTGACTGATTTATAATGCTGTACTAACTAGCTTTCATTCTATTAGCAAGTAATATCACATAATGAACATGCCAAGTGTTAAGTATGAAATGCTCTTTAATGACGTGCTGTATCAGTCCACAGCCTAAGCAATTGCTCCACTCTTCTCCACTAAGGTAACCCAGTTTAATTTAAATGGTTCTAATAATTCCAACATAATTAAACATTAAACACTAATAAACAATATAAAGTCTCCCCCTTTTATCATTTTGCCCAAAAACCCATAAAATAACTCTTCATTTCAACAATTTTACTCTAGTCGTCAATTCCCAAGCAAAGCATGCTGGGAAACTACAGTTTCAGCAAAAATCATTTTCGAGTACTTAAAGGATTAGTTCACTTTTAAATAAACTTTTGCTGATAATTTACTTACCCCCATGTCACCCAAAATGTCAATGTCTTTCTTTCTGTAGTCAAAAAGAAATTAAGGTTTTTGATGAAAACATTCCAGGATTGTTCTCCATATAATGGACTTCAATGGGCTCCAAACGGTTCAAGGTCCAAATGACCGTTTCAGTGCAGCTTCAAAGGGCTTTAAACGATACCAAATCTTCATCTCTTCTGTGGAACTGAAAGCCAGTGAGTAAATCCAGTCGTAAGGCAGACTCAGTAAATATTGGCCATAAAAAGCAAATTTCCAATTTGTTAGTGAGCAATGTATGCAAATATTCACTTGGTCAAATGTCACAACACTTAAAATTAAATATATATAATATGTACATAAATATATATATATATTATTCAGCAAAAGGGTGGATTTCAGGAACAAAAATGTAATAACTTTATTACGACATTTTAATCTTGAATATATATATATATATATATACATACACTCAACTAAAGGATTATTAGGAACACCATACTAATACTGTGTTTGACCCCCTTTCGCCTTCAGAACTGCCTTAATTCTACGTGGCATTGATTCAACAAGGTGCTGAAAGCATTCTTTAGAAATGTTGGCCCATATTGATAGGATAGCATCTTGCAGTTGATGGAGATTTGTGGGATGCACATCCAGGGCACGAAGCTCCCGTTCCACCACATCCCAAAGATGCTCTATTGGGTTGAGATCTGGTGACTGTGGGGGCCATTTTAGTACAGTGAACTCATTGTCATGTTCAAGAAACCAATTTGAAATGATTGGAGCTTTGTGACATGGTGCATTATCCTGCTGGAACTAGCCATCAGAGGATGGGTACATGGTGGTCATAAAGGGATGGACATGGTCAGAAACAATGCTCAGGTAGGCCGTGACATTTAAACGATGCCCAATTGGCACTAAGGGGCCTAAAGTGTGCCAAGAAAACATCCCCCACACCATTACACCACCACCACCAGCCTGCACAGTGGTAACAAGGCATGATGGATCCATGTTCTCATTCTGTTTACGCCAAATTCTGACTCTACCATCTGAATGTCTCAACAGAAATCGAGACTCATCAGACCAGGCAACATTTTTCCAGTCTTCAACTGTCCAATTTTGGTGAGCTTGTGCAAATTGTAGCCTCTTTTTCCTATTTGTAGTGGAGATGAGTGGTACCCGGTGGGGTCTTCTGCTGTTGTAGCCCATCCGCCTCAAGGTTGTGCGTGTTGTGGCTTCACAAAAGCTTTGCTGCATACCTCGTTTGTAACGAGTGGTTATTTCAGTCAAAGTTGCTCTTTTATCAGCTTGAATCAGTCGGCCCATTCTCCTCTGACCTCTAGCATCAACAAGGCATTTTCGCCCACAGGACTGCCGCATACTGGATGTTTTTCCCTTTTCACACCATTCTTTGTAAAGCCAAGAAATGGTTGTGCGTGAAAATCCCAGTAACTGAGCAGATTGTGAAATACTCAGACCAGCCCGTCTGGCACCAACAACCATGCCACACTCAAAATTGCTTAAATCACCTTTCTTTCCCATTCTGACATTCAGTTTGGAGTTCAGGAGATTGTCTTGACAAAAAATTGTGATGTCATCAATTCATTTCAGTTATCATACAGTGACAGTGTGGGCTTTAGATCAGTAATTAGATCAGTAATTTAGTTTATATGGGTAATTTGGTTTAATAATTAGATTTATTTGGATATTTAGTTGAAAAAAATAAGAGAATTTAGTGTTCCCAACTGAGCACGCCAAGCCAGAGGCAACAGTGGCAAGGAAGCCAAAACCCCATCAGGTGACCTAATGGAGAAAAATAAACCTTGGGAGAAACCAGGCTCAGTCGGGGTGCCAGTTCTCCTCTGGCCAATTAACAAACAGCTTATGATTATTATTCTGGCAACTTTACATGTCAGAGGTCATAATAGATCGGAATATTTGAAAGATCAGAGGCAACACGCCAGAGACGGGTTTATTGAAGATGATGTGTTGATTAAATATTTATTAAAGTGCAATATTCGAACAATCGGAGTCATCACGCCAGAGACGGGTTTATTGGGGATGCCGTGTCGTCGAGCCAATTTCAGGGGGAGGCTAATTGACACGGTCTCTGCAGACACTTCAGGGTCCTGCGTTGGTCTTCTCTGGGCGCAGGTCCACCATCTGATCTGGATCCGGCCCGGATCCGGCTGACTGCAGTAAACCTCGGGATAAAACAGAGAGACTATCATTCTTCTGATGATGTAACGAGTACATCAGGTGTTATGGGAAGTGTTCCCGGTTCCGGCTGACCTAGTTAATGCAGCCTAACAATCATTTAATTGAGAAAGTGTTTTATGTGTATGCCACAGTAAAGAGATGTGTTTTAGTCTAGATTTAAACTGACAGAGTGTGTCTGCTTCCCGTACAATGTTAGGAAGACTGTTCCAGAATTTAGGAGCTAAATAGGAAAAGGATCGACCGCCTGCAGTTGATTTGGATATTCTCTGTATTATCAACTGGCCAGAATTTTGAGACCACAGTAGACGTGATGGGGTATAATGTGTTAAGAGCTCGCTCAAGTACTGGGGAGCTAAACCATTTAGTGCTTTGTAAGTAATAAGCAAGATTTTAAAATGTATGCAACGTTTAATAGGCAGCCAGTGCAGTGTTGACAGAACTGGACTAATATGGTCATACTTCCTGGTTCTAGTAAGAACTCGAGCTGCTGCGTTTTGGACCAGCTGGAGTTTGTTTATTAAGCGAGCAGGGCCACCACCCAGTAGAGCATTACAATAATCTAGCCTTGAGGTCATGAACGCATGAACTAACTGTTCAGCATTTTGCATTGAGAGCATGTGCCGTAATTTAGATATATTTTTAAGATGGTAGAATGCAGTTTTACAGATGCTAGAAACGTGGCTTTCAAACAAAAGATTGGTATCAAAGAGCACACCCAGGTTCCTCACTGACGACGAGGACTTGACAGAGCAGCCATCAAGTGTTAGACAGTATTCTAGGTTACTACTTGTGGAGCTTTTTTGTCCAATAATTAAAAATTCTGTTTTTTCTGAATTGAGTTGCAGGAAATTACCGGTCATCCATTGTTTTATATCAGCTATGCATTCCGTTAATCTTGTGAATTGGTAAGTTTCGTCAGGGCGTGAAGAAATATAGAGCGGAGTATCGTCAGCATAACAATGAAAACTAACGCCATGCTTCCTAATGATATCTCCCAGTGGTAGCATGTACAGGGTGAAGAGCAGCGGTCCTAGCACTGAGCCTTGCGGTACTCCATACTGAACTTGTGATCGGTGTGACATCTCTTCATTTACTGCTACAAACTGACAGCGGTCACATAGGTATGATTTAAACCATGACAAAGCAATATCACTAATGCCTACATAATTTGAGTCTATTCAAAAGAATGTTGTGGTCGATAGTATCAAATGCAGCGCTAAGATCGAGTAACACTAATAGAGAGATACAGCCACGATTGGATGATAAGAGTAAATAATTTGTAACTCTGATGAGAGCAGTCTCAGTACTATGATACGGTCTAAATCCTGACTGGAAATCCTCACAGATACCATTTCTTTCTAAAAAGGAACATAATTGTGAAGACACTGCCTTTTCAAGTATTTTTGACAGAAAGGGTAGATTTGAGATTGGCATATAATTGACTAATTCTGTAGGATCAAGTTGCGGTTTTTTAATTAGTGGTTTAATAATAGCCAACTTAAACGTTTTCGGTACATATCCTAATGACAAAGATGAATTAATGGTATTAAGAAGAGGATCTATGAGTTTAGCCAATTCTTCTTCTCCTATAGCAGGGAATGAGTGTAATTTTTCCTCAGTGACACTACAATGCTCTGTCTATATATGATTCAAATGTCGTAATAAAGTTTTATTACATTTTTGTTCATGAAATCCACCCTTTTGCTGAATAATCCTGATTTTTGGTATGCCAATCTTATTAAAAAAGTTAAAAAAAAATAAAAATAAACTGATGATTTGATCCAGTTTAAAACCAAGATTGGATTGTGATCTAATAAACTTAATTCATTAAAATGATGAACTACACAAAAAGCTTTTTAAACTTCTCCAGTTCATTTTATAATTACCCAAAAATCAAACACAGTTCACTCCTCATGCAAGTAATCACATCCGTCAAAAACTTGGCTGTGGGTTGGAATATTCGATTGCAATGTATATTATCGACTGGAAAGGCGATTTTTATAAAAATGTTGCTTGATCACCATCTTCTCAGTTGATTAAAGGTGGGGCCACACACACAGTTTGTGCCAGTCTCATGTTAATCTTGAGTACCTATAGAGTAATGTTGATCCTTCATATCTCTGAAGAGTCTTTAGTTTTATCAGATTTATAAAAGACAGATATACGCTGTACCAATTCTTTCCGAAAACAGCCGAGCTTGTGAAGGCGTGCAGTGGACGGAGCTAAAGAGTCACACACAACAAGCACACACACACCTTTGACACATGCACACACACACTCAATACATCATGGCATTATCCCAGGATAACTCTCAATTACATTCGTTTTGTTGACATTATCCACTTGCGCGCCGATTGCCAACAAAACAGACATTTGATGGAGTTTCGCTCACCGCCTGCGGTTTCCACTCATGACCGGTGTTGTATTTTTATACCACTATAACATCCTAAATATCCCCATAACCTATGACAATCATAAATTGTTCTCACCTGCAGGTTTAAGATGTTAGTTGTTTCTTCAAGGTCCTCTGCGGTGTCCTTAAACCAGCTCAATCTGAGTTTGAGTGCACTGGGCAGGATGCTAATATAAATATCTAAACTATAACCAATAAAGGTATTTCCAGGAAAAAATCACTCTGAGACTTAATTGAAAAGTTTATACGAATAACCACAGAATGGTTTCCGTGTTTACTTAAAAAGAAGTTTCAGGATAAGACAAAGAACAATACACGTTATGTTATTTTTTTCCTTTTTTTATTAATGTCCACCTGAAGCACGGCCCGGAAAAAAAAAGTACAGTTCTTTTTATACTTGGACATATCTTGGGGCGGCCCTAAGAGGTTATGACGGTCATCATCATATAGTAATTCCTTATAAGGTAAGCTACTTGCCTTAGACTGGCACAATCATAATATTTAGGCTATAAAAAGCAACAAGCATACATACTTTTCTTTTAGTCTTACTTTGCAGTGGACACTTGAAAGCTTAAGGCCCCTGTCAAAACCACACAACATTTAATATAGCTGACAGTCAGTTTGAAATTCCCCTTTTAAAAGATTTCATGGCTAGATATCAGCAAATATTCAAACTTGTCAAAGAAAACATGTTTAGCTCATTAACAATTCTAAACAAGAAAACCACACGCACTTCTAAAATGCAAACTAAAAATGCAAACTTCTTTGCAAGGCAAGTTTGGATTATCTTATATTTCAAGGAACCTTTCACAATCGGAGCTTTCAAATTGACTTTCCAACATAAAACTCCTAACGTCATTCATTAATCCATGTGTCTGATGACCCTTAAAGGGATAGTTCACCCAAAAAATGTACTCACCCTCAAGTCATCTGAGGTGTGTATGACATTCTTCTTTCAGACAAATAAAATCTAAGTTATATCAAAAATGTTCTGGCTAATCCATGCATTATAATGGCAGTAATAGTTTTTGAAGTCCATAAAAAATGCATCTCTCTGTCAAATAACCGGCTCCATGCGGCTTTGTGGGGTTAATAAAGGCCTTCTGAAGCGAATTGATGTGTTTGTGTAAGAAAAATATTTGTAAAAAATTCTATGGCTCTGCATCAGCCGCCCCCGCGCCATCACTTTCGGCGAATAAGGTCAAAATACCGGCACGATCATAGATATATACATAGATTCCTCATTAGTGCCTGCGCTGATCGGTCGAATGAGGCATCTATGTATATATATCTTTGATCGTGGCAGTGTTTTGACCTTATTCGCTGGAAGTTATGGTGCTGGGAAAACTAGATGACATTCGTCTGATAAGAGGTAAAAAAATAACATACTGTTCGGTTTCTCGCAGAAACTGATCGTTTTGTGTCTTAAGACATCAATGTGTCGCCACGAGCCGCATGGTTCAATAAGGATTTGTAAGAGTGGACTCCTGCAGATGGTTCAATCTGCAGGGTTGCCAGAAGACTAAAGAAACATTATCAGAAAGATGGAAGAAAACTGTATATTTCTCGTCTATTTCCACCCACTAAAACTTATACCAACGACGGAGATAAGTGCAGTTACAATAGCACAATATGTGGGAGAGCGTTGCTATAATGTGACTATGTTGTATTGCAATAGGGAGCACTTCAAAGTCAATACCAAATCAAAACTAGTTAGCACAGTATTGGTAATAGAAAGGATTTAATGACAAAATCTGGTTATGGTTACACTTAAAATAGTTTCAAAATGGATGAATGAGATGATAAACTTATACCATTAATCGTACACAGCATGAATAAAATGTTACCTGAGAGAGAGAGAGAGAGAGAGAGAGAGAGAGAGAGAGAAAGAGAGAGAGGGAGAGAGAGTGGGGGAGAGAGAGAAGAAGAGAGCAAAGAATAGAAGCCCCAATGACCTCAAGAGCCAGAGAGTAAGAGCCCCAGAGGAAAAAAAGAAGAGAGAGAGCAATAATTCCAATCTCCTTTTATCCCTTTCTCTGACCATGTGACTGAAACCAAATGTGAGATATTTAAACTGACCAATCAGACCAAACTCAAACATGACATTCAAACCAAACTTCCCCCGCAAGGTGTGACCCACATGTGGCCTACAGGCCTCTCTATTGTCTTCCAGATGTCCCTTCTGATAAGCAAATGGGGGGTGACAACAGTAAAGCAAATCTCTTTGTTGTATTTCAAATATCAAATATCTTTGATTATTTTCAATTCCTTCAGTCCCCCCTTGGCACGTTTGGCCACGTTCATAAAGTGTCCAGAGGTGACACAGTCAACAAAGACATGCTTTCAGTTGTGTGTAGATGTCATCTTCAGACTTGCCGTCCAGGCATGTTGCAAAGGCAGTGTGTCAGTCTTCGTTTTCCTTGCAGCCCTGCATGAGAACTTCATCAAATGGTGCAAACATCATTGATATGCAAAACGTCCATTGAATCCTTCACACCTCAAGAACAGTCACTGACGATGAGAACAAACGCTTGTCTCTCTTTCTGAGGCAGAACACAGGAGGTGAACTCGAGCAGCAGGAATCCTGTAACATACAGCCCAACAAACAGCAAAATGGCATACATGGCATTTGTCATTGGTCAGAAGTTTGATATGGTCAGATTAAAATAGTCTCTGGCAAAAAGCCTTTAAATTGATGTACTTAATAAAGTGGTCAAGGTTTAGAATAAAAGAAGATCTCGCAAGCTATTACATTATTTTTTAGAAACATTGAAATAAATTGCATTATAACAAAACAACAATCATTGTTGGTTTTAAATCCCTCTTTCATGAGAAGTATCAGCAAAATATTGTGTAACCAAATACAGAAATTCAATTGAATTCATGTCCAAAACCATTGTTACATTGTAAAATGGAAAAATACAAAGACTCAGAAATCAAAATCAAATCAAAAAAGTTCAAAAACAAATGCATTCCTACAATACAATGATACAATAATATTTTTCACTAGGTAAGAATGAGAAATACCCTTTTGATTTTTAACTTGGTGAGATAAATAATACCTGATTTAGTAAATCAAAAGAAAGAAACAAAACAAACAATAACTGGAGGAAATTCACAGTTATAACTGTCTAGATGTAAAGACATTTTGTGAGGCAGATGGAGATTTGACTTTGTGTGAAGATCAAATCTATGTGACTGAATTTAGCTGTGACTATGTATAAATCATGCCCAAACATGGTGAGGAAGTCTGCAATTGTGATGCAAATTTAGCCCTGTTGTAAAACAGGCATCCAGCAATACAATATCAGTATGAGGTGTGGTCTGGCTCAAAATCTTCTCACACCAGTGTTTTTGGTAATGAGCATGATAAAATGCAAAGTTTGGAGTTATCAAATCCTGCTGTGATGAAAACATTCTCATGGTTAATGCAATTGTAATTCACACTGTAGCCACATGGCGATTCTGTGCTCCTGTATATGGTTTAACTGCAGCTATATAAGAAATAGCAGAGTTTCCACTATAGGAGACTAACAAATTCAACATAGACACACATGCAATCTTGAAATTGCTATACAATTCCAGTATTAAAGTTATTCCAATTTACACAAGATACATGGCCTAGAATGCATAGCATCTACAGCCTTAATCCTAAGTGTTTCATACAACACGTACAGTAAAGAAATCATGTGTTTTAAAGAATAAACTTGACTAGTCTATGTGCAATTCGTAGCACAAACAACTAAAATGTGTAATCAATGCGCACAATGTGTTAAACAATTACAAATCTGAAAATACAAACAGGATCATTGCAATCTGGATGTTTTACTATTAAACCCATTGCTATTAGGCTGCTAGCCCGCTCGCAAGTGAAGTTAATAGCTGAAGGCCTTGCATGAACAATGCAGTCAACTCACTGAGAGTTTTACCTGCAAATGAGCGCTGATCTTTGCCCTTAGAAAGTAATTTCCTATTTTTCTGAAAATAAGGTGGAGGTTTACCCCTTCCCATTGACCAGCATTTCCCCTCTGAATGGCCTATTTTCTGACAGGAACTGCAAAACCTGTTCTCTTTGCCATTGGGTTGTCTGCTATGTTCTCCTGGAGTTTGAGGATATTCTTGATATGCTTGCACACCATGCGTACTGGTACATGACTCGGCGCTATTACGGTGCTGCATCACCTTAAGAACTGAAATAGGCACACTTTCTTGTGCATTTTCTGAACTAAACGCTTCAGACTCATTAGAGCAAGTCACTTCATCTAAGAAGTGAACATGCTTTTTAATCCCATCGCTGTTAAGCGGTCTGGGAGGGATGAGCTTTTTAGCATTTAGCTTAGCCTTGAGATCTGCAATGGTTTCCTTGTGTTTGCTACACTTTGCAGTCAGGGCTAACTGCTCAGCTAGTAATTTATCTAGCTGTGTTTGAAGATATTGAATCTTTGCCTCAGACTTTTCTACTTCTTCATTTTTAGATTCCACTTCTTAGATTTCGCATCTATACTTGAAAATATATGTGTCGTCACATCACGTAGCCTTTTACAACTTATGAAGTTTAAAGCCTCAATTATTTCACCATGTTTTGATTTCTTTTGGTGTTTGCCATTTAATTCCCAATATTTGAACATTTCATCATCTGAACTTTTAATTCCAATATATTCTTTCTTGAGTTTGGACAAGGTAGGCTCAACTTTTTCACTCCATAAAGCAAACAATACTTCACTAGAAAATTTCCCTTCCATCCCGAGGAGATTATCTGAATATTCACGGATTGTAATGGGACTATTGAAGCTATTTAAAACCTTCTAAGTTCTGTTTCATGCAATTCCTTCAACCATTAAACAATGAAAACAGCCTTACCCATTCCTTGGTCAGAAGGTCAGCTTTAATCCATTCACAAGATCAACTGTGAAAAATGTCCTCATTCTTACACAGATCAAAGTAAATTTCAGAAAATTCACTGCAAGGGATTCCCGGGTCTCGGCACCATCCGTAAGAGTGGACTCCTGCAGATGGTTCAATCTGCAGGGTTGCCAGAAGACTAAAGAAACATTATCAGAAAGATGGAAGAAAACTGTACATTTCTCGTCTATTTCCACCCACTGCAACTTATACCAACGACGGAGATAAGTGCAGTTACAATAGCACAATATGTGGGAGAGCGTTGCTATAATGTGACTATGTTGTATTGCAATAGGGAGCACTTCAAAGTCAATACCAAATCAAAACTAGTTAGCACAGTATTGGTAATAGAAAGGATTTAATGACAAAATCTGGTTATGGTTACACTTAAAATAGTTTCAAAATGGATGAATGAGATGATAAACTTATACCATTAATCGTACACAGCATGAATAAAATGTTACCTGAGGGATAGAGAGAGAGAGAGAGAGAGAGAGAGAGAGAGAAGAGAGATAAAGAGAGAGAGGGATAGAGAGAGAGAGAGAGAGAGAGAGAGAGAGAGAGAGAGAGAGAGAGAGAGAGAGAGAGAGAGAGAGAGAGAGAGAGAGAGAGAGAGAGAAGAGAGATAAAGAGAGAGAGGGAGAGAGAGTGGGGGAGAGAGAGAAGAAGAGAGCAAAGAATAGAAGCCCCAATGACCTCAAGAGCCAGAGAGTAAGAGCCCCAGAGGAAAAAAAGAAGAGAGAGAGCAATAATTCCAATCTCCTTTTATCCCTTTCTCTGACCATGTGACTGAAACCAAATGTGAGATATTTAAACTGACCAATCAGACCAAACTCAAACATGACATTCAAACCAAACTTCCCCCGCAAGGTGTGACCCACATGTGGCCTACAGGCCTCTCTATTGTCTTCCAGATGTCCCTTCTGATAAGCAAATGGGGGGTGACAACAGTAAAGCAAATCTCTTTGTTGTATTTCAAATATCAAATATCTTTGATTATTTTCAATTCCTTCAGATTCGTATGTCTGTGTGTTTTTACTCTCATTGCTCTCATACTCTAAAATATCCCCATTGACATGCATTATGCGACTATCACACTGCAACGGTTGGAGTTAAACATCTTCATTTGTGTTCTACTGAAGAAACAAAGACACCTACATCTTGGATGCTCTGGGGGTAAGCAGATACACATAAAAAAAACATAGTTTTTGGGTGAACTATCCCTTTAACATTAGCTTGCCCCTCCAGATTAACCCTTCACTGGGAGTGTAACTCCTTGCGTGCTGCTTTCGTCCTCCTTTTCTCTTTCTTCTCTGCTTTCCAGAGTTGTCTGGAGTGTTTCCTTCTTGTGTAGTTCAACTAAAAGATCATCCATAAACATTTCAGTTTTATCTGGCATGTTTGTTGTTATATTCAAATCATTTAGGAATTCATCAGAGGAATTCTTAACTACTCTTTGGCCATTTAGGGCCAGCTGAACACCGGGAACAAACAAACACACTTGCAGAACTCCGTTGCTGCTCGGGAAAAACAAACTGCATCCACTGTTTCCTTAATGCTTATTTGGGAAGATGAACAAGGTTATCTTCCCCTCAACCAGAAACACACTTCTTTAGTGGCATTGTTGATTTTGTGGTCTAAAAACAAAATGATAGCGCTGCCGACGGCTTCCGTAATCCGAACGAAGCTCGTTGATGGATGTGCTCTTACTCTCGCTCTGGTTGATGTGTGTGCGGGAGAAGTGCCCATACAAGCAATTCCGGCCTTTATGGAGTCATACAGGGCCGTACTCGAAAAAAACTTTCCGAAACTTGTTTGAATCCTGAAGGAGTGTATTGGGCACAGAAATACTCTGTCATTTGTCCAACTCATTTTTTGAAATTGTGGCCATGTTTAGCATGTTTCCAACTCTTTAACTGTGTAAATAAGTCAGGGATGCATGAAATAGCATTAGATCCCTATTTTAGGTTTGTACACACATTCTAGAATAATAGTACATTTAAAATAGTAAAATCCCACAAATTGATTTATGGAAGTATGTAGTGACAACTGTTTCTCATTAAACCTCCTCCCCATCATTACTTAATTGACACAATTTGCTTATGTAACAATGTGAAGATTGCACTGAAGCTGTGTTTAAGTTAAATATGTGAGTCTCATCCTAAACACTAAACTGTCCCTCTCATGAAACGAGACATTCTTCACACTCTTCAGGTGTGAGCTGTGGATGGGGTGGAGATGAAGATGTGGATAAATACCGGATTGCAGAGGAGAAAAACACCACAGCGAGAGAAGAGTTGAGAGAAGAGCCTTTCATACATAATCAAGAGAAACGACTGAGAGCATGTAAGTTTTTAACTCGCATTCTGGCATTAATTTGCACTTAATCCTTGCTTTCAGAAAACGACATGCAGATTTTAGAGATTTACCTCACAGATTTTGGGAAGAAGCATTTCTCATCCATTTATTTGAATTCCTAAAACACTACAAAAAACATTTACTATCACTATTAGATATTTTTTAACTGTGTCTGATAGACAATCGAAAGTTTTTGAAACTTAAAGTGCATGAATATTTAATGAGGCAAATGCTAAGGCAGTGCAATACAGGATTTGTATCACTTAACTGTCACCGTCCCGCTGGTGGGACGCCTGGCACTCTTTTTTTTGATCGCCTTTTTTTCGTATCATATATTTTAGTAATTATCATAAATTAGGTATAATTCGAAAGCTTACAAACTCAAAATTCATCCTGTGCAAACCGTTTTGAAATTGGATGTTGCGTTATGGAAAGGGTACTTTAAATTCTTTTAGCAGGCTCCTCCCCTAGTGGGCGGTTTCATATTACAACATTTATTTGAACTACTTTATAATCAAAATCTTTTCTAATCTTGACAAAACACATATCGTTGGAAAGGTATGAGTCTCAAGGTTACATATTTGGTGACCGTTTTGTGATGGAAGTGACATTTGGACAGAAAATTACAGAAAAATGCATTAAAAAAAACAATCAATGGAATTTAAATGACACCCAGTGGCTATTTTTGGTACAGCGCCTAAACAAAATCTCATGGGAACTTCAATTTTTGTAATATCAACTTCAAATTTGGAACACAACTTGGTTAGACATATGGCTTTGATTTTATAGTAATTTTATATTATTTTTTTTTGTAAAATATATATTTTTTATAAAATAAAAAATAATTAGTACCAGGGGCGTAAATTTCATCTAAAAGTTGGGGGGGGACAATAAACATAAAATTTCTCAAGAGCAATTTTTGAAGGGGACTCAAATAATACAGTCAAAATCGTACTTGTAAGGATATGTGAACCACAAAAAAAAAAAAAAAAAATGCGCACTTATTTGGCGTTTTGGTGCACTGAAAAATGATCTAATGTCCGTTTTTCTTTTCTCTGTCATTTTATCTGACCAACAACACAAAGCGATAGAAGTTTAAATACGATTAAGGTTCACCACGCAGTCATATTATAATTATTAAATTATCTTGCGTCCTCCACATAGTATTTTATACTATGATATTCAGATATTTAGATATTCAACTGCAGCAAGCCTCTGATCTGCCACTTATTATCATATTGAGCAAAACCCTACACAGATCTGACTGAACTTACGGTTTAGAATTAGCCAATGTTTAGAATTTGGGGGCGGGTTGCTTGAATTTTGGGTTCATTAGCCGATTATTCGTAATGAAAAACACAACAACAAAACAGTCCAATGACACACTCCCTTAAATAGGCGCTTTTACACTTTGAAACCAAATCTTCGATAATCTTGTTTGTCCACTGTTTGCTCGTTCGGCTCGTGCTGTATTGAGCAGACACGTTCAGTTTTTAATTGTTTTGTCAGTTCTCTAACTGAACTCAATGATTGTATTACTGTACAGCGGGGCGGGGCGGCGGTGGGCAAGTGATGTTAACAGTGTTTTGCCTAATCTGTATTAAAGAGAAAAGAATCATCTGACGTTTAAAGTGAATAAAATAGCCTTGACAGCTACTTACTGGTGTTTCACAACTGCTGTCCGAAGAGCCTTGTTCTCTCCCCAAAGTAAACTTTAGTTAGTTGAGGTGTGCGGTGGATCAAACCAATGTGAGGCAAGGGGGGAGGGGGGACTCAAAATGTTTCTAAACTTAAAACGCATTTTTTTGTCCCGTTTGCGTTTGTATTGTTTTACTACTTACACTTTTATTTTAAGTATATATTGTTATATTATTTACAATACTCAGCATGGTTTTTAGGGGGGGACAGCCCTCAGATTGGGGGGGTCCTGTCCCCCCTGTCCCCCCCGCGATTTACGCCCCAGTATTTTTTATTTACAGTAAATTTAAACTTCCATGAATTGCTTTCACTCCAGCAATAATCTGCGGAGTGTCTTATGTCTATAAACTTAGGTCTATATTCCAAAGCATTCTTGAATTACAGCCCTTTAAGTTTGGATAGTGCATTTTCATGTGTATTCTCAAAAAGGGGGCTGACAGTTAAGGGGTTAATCGCAAGGGTTACCTGCTTTTGAATAGCTACTTAAAGACAGTTTTGTCTTGTCATTTATTCTCTCGCTCACACACTCTTTTTTTCTGTTTGTTGCAGCTCACACTATGTCTTGTGAACAGTCAATCATCAAGTGTTGCCCGGTCGGACATTTTGCTGTCCCTACGCTGGACGATTGCAAGAAAGTGCAATGCAGTGTGCCAGTTTGCAACAACTCTTGCAGTTGTCCTTGCAACCATCTCCCATCATGCTGTGAATGTGTTTGTAAGAGCAACAGCAAGAAAGTGGCGTGCTGTGTTAAACCTTGCATTAAATCCTGCAACTGTGTCCCACCATGCCGTGATTATGGTTGTAAGGACGACTGCAAGAAAGTGTCAAGCAACAATCCTTGCAGTAACTCCTGCAACTACATCCAGCCATGCCTTGATTATGATTATGATTGTAAGCCAATTGCCTGCAAGGATTTTAAAGACTGCAGAGGCGTGCCACCGTGTGGAAGCAATGTGATCGGGCGTTTTCAATTCGAATCAGGAGATTTAAAAGAGGCTTTCTGCAAGCCGGTTTGTGAGCACAACACTCTGATGTCATGCCATGATCAAGACGTCAAGAATGGTATCTGTGACTGCAAAGGCGTGCAGCCATGTGGAAACAAGATGACTGGGCGCTTTCCAGCCGTCAAACTGGATCCAGAAGGGCCGTGCTGCAAGCCGACTCATGCCCTTGCAATTGACAACATGATGTGATCCCTGCATGCTGGATTGTGATGACTGCAGTCCTTAGTTTACAGTCAAAAATGTAGCAGAAATGCATTGCTTTGCTTGATTATTTTCTGTAACTGCTAAAAGTACAAAGAAAAAAATGGAAAATAAAGATGTTAAAATGAAATGGTGTTAATGCATTATTTTTCTAGTTTAAGAAAAAGTATTTAAAAAATGTATAATTTCTGCACCACTGTCCGGCCCAAAAAAGTTAAACAAAAAAAAAATAGGCAAATGCTTAAGAGTCAATGATTGGATCGTTATTTCAGTGATTATTATGTTGCATGTTATATGTTCTTCAACAGTTCTTCTAATCCTATCTAGCCGCTTTTCCACTGTCGGGCCAGTGCGAGCCAGGGCTTTCAACGGGCCGGGATTGGCTAATATCCTCGGGCCTGTAGGGCCGAGCCCAAAATCATGCTGCGTTTCCACCGATGAGCCAGAAGCTCCACAGCGCTTCACTAAAACCCACCCGTAACACGCCTCTCTGGAACAACGCCACACAAACCCATCATTTCACCAACAAGTGGAAGTTTTATCAGAAAACTAGTCACTGCAAACTAGCGAGATCGCAAAACCAACATGATAAAAGTGGCTGTTTGTTGGCATTTTTGTTGTTTACTTAAAGATTTAAAACCCAAGCATTGATGTTTTACCACAGTTTTACAATATTAAAGGGATCATGAATTGAGAAATCAACTTTTCATTCAGCCTTTGATATATAAAAGTTGTGATTATAAGAATATTCTCTAAGTTTCGGAGATGAAAACTTTTATTGACACGAGGCCCAGCAAATGCTCGATCTCAGAATATGCCAACCCTTGACATCAGCGTATGCTGAAACGCCGCCTCAACAGAAGAATAGAGTACGTCTGATTCTGTAGCTCCACCCACCGACTCATGGAGCTAAATGCTAAACTTTATTTTTAATGACGTTCCTGCTCACGTGCGCAAGACATGTTTGTTCGCTTCATTTCACCGCGGATTCATTTGTAAACAAGACACGTCGTGAGTCGTGACTGGATTTGCAGACATATTGAGATTAAAACACAATGCTGTGCCTTCTACATTGGATCCGAGAAGAACGGTGCAACACATTTATGTGAGTAAAATTTTTTTTTTAAATATGTGATAGTATTGCATTGCTACAGATCGTTTGATTCTACTGATTATGTTGCAGAAGTTTTGAACATGCTGATTGGTGTGCAGTCAAGTTTTGCTGATGCACGTACTTGGTGTGTGTGGCTGTGTGTGTTAGTGATGTGCGGTTCGTGGATATATCCACCGATTGGGCAGGCCAAGTAATAAAAAATAACATTCATATTAATTGCGGGTGGAGGAGAGATAAATAATTGTGTTTGTTTGATAAAGAAATTTTGTGAGCCCTGTAGGCGGATTCCGGTTGCCGTTTCTCCACACCGGAAGTTTTCAAAACAATTCCCCACATGTACTGACGGGGGAGCCGGAACTCATTATTATGCAAAACTGTTATCCAATCATAGCAGTGGGTGTTTACTTCTAAGTCTTCAGTGCGGCACGCCCATAAAAACAGAGCGTTCCAGGAGAGAGGCTCAAAACCAGGGCAGATAATAGCCTATTACTTATTCATGATGATGTTTTTGAATGTAAAAACCACGTGAACGTAATAAGTTGACCTCAGACAACAGTATACATTATTTTAAAAGCCAGTTCATGACACCTTTAAGATTGCACATTATTGACACTTAGTGGTATTTACCGTGATTTCACAAAAGAAAAGACACGCGTACTTATTCAGTTATGTCTGTTTCTGTTTATTTGTAGTCACAGGACAGTGTTTACATCACATTTGAGACAGAATGATAATTTCTGCTAATTTTCCACGACCTGAGGAGCTTTAACACTCTCCAGTGACTGTCCCAATACAGTTAGGCTAAATTTTCAGTTAAAGAAACAGAGGAATTTTTTAATAAAATAAAAAATAAGTTGCTTTATTTTATGACATATGCGTGGCTAAATATGGATATCAGACAGTCCGGTGTAAAGAGACAAGACACAGATGAAATAAATACACGATTTTGATGGCCTATATGATTTGTCTGGTTTCTTCAAGCGGACGCATTTACCATGTTTACTATGGTAATGGTTTGCTTACATATAAATATTTCTGGTCGTGGAACAACGGACCAGCTCTTTACTCTCGCAAGGATCCTGGAGGGGGCCTGGGACTATGCCCATCCAGTCTACATGTGCTTTGTGGATCTGGAGAAGGTGTATGACCGGGTCTCCCGGGAGAAACTGTGGGAGGTGCTGCGGGATTATGGGATGAAGGGGGTCCCTTCTCAGGGCTATCCAATCCCTGTACATCCAAAGTGAGAGCTGTGTCCAGGTTCTCGGCAGTAAGTCGGACTTGTTACACATCATGGCCATATTCCAGGATCACAATGTCAGGATTCATCAGGCTCAAATTGTGAAAGAATGGTTTGGAGGGTGCAAGAAGAATCACATATGAATACAGAGCTTAAACTCATTGAAAGTCTTTGGGATGTGCTGGAGGAGACTTTACACAGTGCTGGACTCTTGCATTGTCAATACAAGATCTTGAGCAAAAATTGTACCTCTGTGATGATATAAATGTGGTTATTTCCATCGAGACCTTGCCAAATTTACCTTTTCCAAAGCTGAAGAGGGTTTTTCCAAGAAGAGAAATTATCTAAACCTCAATACACTTAAAAAAAATTCTGTTCCTCAATAAAAATCCATTATTATTAGTGGTGGGCATAGATACATTTTTTAAATCTAGATTAATCTCACTGTAATCTTGGAATTAATCTAGATTAACATTTGAATTCTTCCGAAGGCATTCAGAATATGTGTGCTCGTAAGTGATCGTTTGTCTTTTTGTAGTTTGAATAATAAATAACTTCTGTCCCTTTAAGACCTGACGCACGCATATCCAAACACTGTTCCTGTGAGCTGGTTATGACTGTGTTTACGTTAAAACTCACCAAGATGGGCATTGAGACATTTTTGAGTGTATTTGACCATTAATAAACTGGAAAAAGGAGCTCATTTTTGCACTTGTATGTCATAGGAAGCTTTATTACGGTATGTGTGTGTGCACTTCAGATGCGAACGCGAAATCTGCGGGAATTAGTAGAATTAACGCTATGTGCAAGCCCGCGCGAAATTCAGACCAGTCACACAACCGACAACACTAGTAGGCATACACACAGGTTCGAAGACTCGTTCTCTCGCCCCTACAGTGCAATTCAGCTAGGTATACATCCGCGCTAAAATATCAAGGTGAAAGTCATCATATCTTGCGTATACCCAGCTCCCAACCCAACTTTGAGAATTTACGGCAATATTTTTTTATCGCACAATAAGAGTCTCACGTTAACGCAGCACGTTAACGCTGATAACGGCCCACCACTAGTTATTATATACTAAAGTATATAAGAAATTTATAAGCAAATCATTTGTTTGCTTTCACAAATACCAAATAAAAACACGCATTTTGGTTCTGACGTTGATTGACATGAGATTAGGATATGTACCACATGAATCAACAACCAAACCAAATGAAGATGAGAGTTCAGGTTTCTGCTCAATTTGCATAGTTTCTATTCATTTAGTCTGATGCACTTGTATGTTTTATCATTTGTGGTCTACCATGATAGCTGTGTTTATGCTAGAAAATCATCATGTAATAATATTCTAACATCACCGCCTGTATGCCTCTCAATTATGAACATTTACCATCTAATTTATGAAACCGCAATCCGCATTGAAACGGCATTTAAGAATCACATGATGAGTGCAGTCAAGCACACCTGGTATCTGCAATAGATCTCAGATCTCACTTGCCTTCAGACATATTCAAACACGCCGTATTGTGATCAATTACAAAACATACAGAAACATAAATGTTACTCGAGATAAAAACTAAAAATTCCCCACTGACGTTCTAAACCTCATCCAAAATATGTATTTCAAATGGTGTCACAATCACAATTTGACGTCCCCTTCCATAGAGTAAGAGTAATTAACTCCTAGACTATTTTTAACTTTGTTTATAAGTTAGCAGACTGTTTAAATTAATGCTTTATATGGGAAAATATTGATTGATTTACCAGTTTACAAACGTAATGGTATCATGTCTAAAAGGAACAGTCCACTTTTTTGAATCCATTTTCGAATCCATTCAGCCGATCTCCGGGTCTGGCGCTAGCACATTTAACATAGCTTAGCATAGATAATTGAATCTGATTAGACCGTTAGCATCTCGCTCAAAACATGACCCAAGACTCTTCTGTAGTTAAATTGTGTACTAAGACCGACAGAAAATGAAAAGTTGTGATTTTCTAGAACTATACTCTCATTCCTGCGTAATAATCAAGAGCTTTGAGCCGTACCACGAGTGCAGCGGCACAATGATATTATACAGTAATGTGTTGTATAAAAAATTCCTTGTAGTTATAATGAAGATGAACGATTGTTATAAAGCTGTTCATTTGAATTATTTTCAGGCAACTTTCCTTTCCTCTGATTCAGAGTTTGCATCCCAGGAGACAATTATTTGCTTGGCTAAACTTGCATTTGCATCCCTCAATAGTCAAGTCAACTTTATTTATATAGCGCTTTTACAATGCAGATAGTTTCAAAGCAGCTTCACAGTGTTAAACAGGAAGATAATGCTTCAGAAATGTATTCGGCCGTACAGCCGCTCCGGAGAAAACGGTGATGTCATCAACTCATTTCAATTATCATTTATCAAATTATTAGTGAACAATGATGCAACTTATTATCTCTTAAAAATGGGGGATAAATTATTAAACCTACATGACTGTTTTGTAGCGTGTGAAGAAAACCTTTCAAATGAAAATTTTAAGGAAACTTGTCCATTGTAAGAGTGACAAGGATCAAAAACTCACTGACATGAGTTATGGTCATAAATAACTACTGACATTAATGCTAACCCAATGAATGAGTTGTTTTAACCCAAATGAATGAGTTGTTTTGACCAAAAATGAATGAGTTATTTTAACCCAAATGAATGAGTTGTTTTGACCAAAAATGAATGAGTTATTTTAACCCAAATGAATGAGTTATTTTAACCCAATGAATGGGTTGTTTTGACCCAAATTAATGAGTTATTTTAACCCAAATGAATGAGTTGTTTTAACCCAAATGAATGAGTTGTTTTAACCCAATGAATGAGTTGTTTTAACCCAATGAATGAGTTGTTTTAACCCAAATGAATGAGTGGTTTTAACCCAAATGAATGAGTTGTTTTAACCCAAATGAATGAGTTGTTTTAACCCAATGAATGAGTTGTTTAAACCCAGTGAATGGGTTGTTTTAACCCAAATGAATGAGTTATTTTAACCCAATGAATGAGTTATTTTGACCCAATGAATGGGTTGTTTTGACCCAAATGAATGAGTTGTTTTAACCCAAATGAATGAGTTGTTTTAACCCAATGAATGGTTTGTTTTAACCCAATGAATGGTTTGTTTTAACCCAAATGAATGAGTTGTTTTAACCCAAATGAATGAGTTGTTTTAACTCAAATGAATGGGTTGTTTTAACCCAAATGAATGAGTTGTTTAAACCCAGTGAATGGGTTGTTTTAACCCAAATGAATGAGTTGTTTTAACCCAATGAATGGTTTGTTTTAACCCAATGAATGAGTTGTTTTAACCCAATGAATGAGTTGTTTTAACCCAAATGAATGAGTTGTTTTAACCCAATGAATGAGTTGTTTTAACCCAAATGAATGAGTTGTTTAAACCCAGTGAATGGGTTGTTTTAACCCAAATGAATGAGTTATTTTAACCCAATGAATGAGTTATTTTGACCCAATGAATGGGTTGTTTTGACCCAAATGAATGAGTTGTTTTAACCCAAATGAATGAGTTGTTTTAACCCAAATGAATGAGTTGTTTTAACCCAATGAATGGTTTGTTTTAACCCAAATTAATGAGTTGTTTTAACTCAAATGAATGGGTTGTTTTAACCCAAATGAATGAGTTGTTTAAACCCAGTGAATGGGTTGTTTTAACCCAAATGAATGAGTTGTTTTAACCCAATGAATGGTTTGTTTTAACCCAATGAATGGTTTGTTTTAACCCAATGAATGAGTTGTTTTAACCCAATGAATGGGTTGATTTAACCCAAATGAATGAGTTGTTTTAACTTAATGAATGAATTGTTTTAACCCAAATGAATGAGTTGTTTTAACCCAATTAATGAGTTGTTTTAACCCAAATGAATGGGTTGTTTTAACCCAAATGAATGAGTTGTTTTAACCCAAATGAATGAGTTGTTTTTACCCAATGAATGGGTTGTTTTAACCCAAATGAATGAGTTGTTTTAACCCAAATGAATGAGTTGTTTTTACCCAATGAATGAGTTGTTTTAACCCAAATGAATGAGTTGTTTAAACCCAGTGAATGGGTTGTTTTAACCCAAATTAATGAGTTGTTTTAACTTAATGAATGAATTGTTTTAACCCAAATGAATGAGTTGTTTAAACCCAATGAATGGGTTGTTTTAACCCAAATTAATGAGTTGTTTTAACCCAATGAATGAGTTGTTTTAACCCAATGAATGGGTTGTTTTTTAACCCAATGAATGGGTTGTTTTGACCCAAATGAATGGGATGTTTTAACACAATGAATGAGTTGTTTTGAATGGGTTTTTACCTAGTGAATGGGTTGTTTTAACCCAATGAATGCGTTGTTTTAACCCAAATTAATTAGTTGTTTTAACCAGTGCCACTGCTCCCATTACGCGCATCACGTGCTGCCCGTAGGGCACCAAGTGCTCAGGGGGGCACCACAAAAAAAACCTCTCTCTGCCCCGCCCCGCTCTATAAAATTTGCGAACGCCGCCATCACGGGTCATAAAGTGATCGCGCTTATAGCGCATCAAAACGGCCAGCGGTGGCACTGGTTTTAACCCAATGAATGGGTTGTTTTGAATGGATTGTTTTGACCCAAATGAATGAGTTGTTTTAACCCAAATGAATGAGTTGTTTTTACCCAATGAATGGGTAGTTTTAACCCAATGAATGAGTTGTTTTAACCCAAATGAATGGTTTGTTTTAACCCAATGAATGAGTTGTTTTAACCCAAATGAATGAGTTGTTTAAACCCAATGAATGGGTAGTTTTAACCCAAATTAATGAGTTGTTTAAACCCAATGAATGGGTTGTTTTAACCCAATGAATGAGTTGTTTTAACCCAAATGAATGAGTTGTTTTTACCCAATGAATGGGTTGTTTTAACCCAAATGAATGAGTTGTTTAAACCCAGAGAATGGGTTGTTTTAACCCAAATGAATGAGTTGTTTAAACCCAATGAATGGGTAGTTTTAACCCAAATGAATGAGTTGTTTAAACCCAATGAATGGGTTGTTTTAACCCAAATTAATGAGTTGTGAATGAGTTGTTTTAACCTAATGAATGAGTTGTTTTAACCCAAATGAATGAGTTGTTTTAACCAAAAAAAATTGGTTGTTTTAACACATTTTACGAACTCAAGATGGCGCAGAGGATGGCTGCTACGTTGCGAGCTCCGCTGAAACATTGTAGTTTTTTGTTTGTTCTGTTTACAGTTTTTGTGTTTTTTGTCTTGGATGTTGTCTGCCTTACTACGTATGACAGACAGACACTTTTGGACATTGGTTCGGCAATCGCACACCGAAAACCGGACTTTAAATTCATCAACGACGACACGCTGTTTACAAACACGGCAGCGGAACCTTTTGTATGGGCGGCCCGACCGCGCAAACGCAGCCGGAGACGGGGAAGCAGAGCCGGCGTGCTCATCAGAGTAAGACGCCGCGCAAACCGACCCCCGCTTCCCAGTATTTTACTGGCTAATGTTCAGTCTCTGGACAATAAACTCTGCGAGCTGAGAGCACGGATCTCTTTCCAACGAGAGACGAGGGACTGCTGCATTATCTGCCTTACAGAAACTTGGATGTCCGCTGAGATTCCAGATTCGGCCATCAAAACCACGGGGTTCTCCGTGCATCGAATGGACAGAGAAAAAGATCTCTCAGGGAAAAGCAAAGGCGGGGCTGTGTGTTTTATGATCAACCGATCCTGGTGTGATCAGAGGAATGTACATTCTATCAAGTCTTTCTGTTCTCCTGATCTGGAACTTCTCATGGTTCTGTGCCGACCATTCTGGCTACCGAGGGAATTCACCGCGGTCATCATCACAGCTGTGTATATTCCCCCACAAGCCGACACAGACCGGGCACTAAAGGAACTGTATAGGACAGTGAGTGAGCAGGAAACCGCGCATCCTGAGGCTGCGTTTATTGTGACTGGGTACTTTAACAAAGCCAACTTCAAGCGCATCGCACCCAAATACCACCAACATGTTAACTTCAACACGCGAGGGAACCGCGTCTTAGATCACTGCTACTCCCCCTTCAAGGATGGTTACAAGTCCCTCCCACACCCACCATTCGGCAAATCAGATCACGCTTCCATCCTACTTTTGCCCGCTTATAGGCAGAGACTGAAACAGGAATCACCCGCCCTCAGAACCATCCAGTGCTGGTCGGACCAATCAGACTCTATGCTACAAGACTGTTTTGATCACGCGGACTGGGAGATGTTCCGGTCGGCCTCTGATGACGACATCGAGGTCTACGCTGATAGCGTAACGTGTTTCATCAGGAAGTGCGTAGAAGACGTTGTTCCGACCAAAACAATTCGGTTGTACCCAAACCAGAAGCCGTGGCTAAATGGGGATGTCCGCGCGGCACTCAATGCGCGGACCTTCACTTTTAACTCCGGTAATGCGGAGGAGCATAAACAAGCAAGTTATGCCCTCCGGAAAACCATCAGAGCAGCAAAACGGCAGTACAGGGACAAGATTGAAGGACAGTTCAACACCACCGACTCCAGAAGCATGTGGAGGGGAATTAACACCATCACGGACTATAAAGGAAACACAAACTCTACTGTGAACACCGCTGCCTCTCTCCCGGACGAGCTCAACACCTTCTATGCTCGCTTTGAGGGAACTAACACCACCCTCGCGGAGAGAGAGCTCGTGGCTGAAGATACAGAGGTTAGTGCACTCTCCATATCTGTCGCGGATGTAACCCGATCCTTCTGGCGGGTGAACGTCCGTAAAGCCGCGGGTCCAGACGGCATTCCCGGCCGCGTGATCAGAGCGCGTGCGCACCAACTGGCTGGAGTCTTCACGGACATTTTTAACCTGTCCCTCTCCCTGTCTGTGGTCCCCACATGCTTCAAAACGTCCACCATTGTTCCTGTACCTAAGCAGTCAAAAACCACCTGCTTAAACGACTGGCGTCCTGTTGCTCTGACCCCCATCATCAGCAAATGCTTTGAGAGACTAGTCAGAAACCACATCTGCTCTGTTCTCCCCCCCCTCACTGGACCCATTGCAGTTTGCATTCCGCACAAACCGCTCCACTGATGATGCCATTTCATCAACAATTCACACTGCTCTCTCCCACCTGGAAAAGAGGAACACATATGTGAGAATGCTGTTTGTGGACTACAGCTCAGCATTCAACACCATTGTGCCCTCCATACTTGACATTAAACTAGGGATGTTAACCGATGACCGTTTGACCGATGGTTGACCGTATCAACGTTAACCGATCAAAGTTGTCGGTTGTCGGTTTAAAAAAAAAAAAAGTGATCTCTAAATTAGGCTATTTATAGAGAATGGGAACGTGACGTCACCAACGCAATGCATTCGCGGACTTTAGGACACAGACACTACATTAGAGAATGAGTAATAGTGGAGGTAGACTTTAAAACTTGTATTATACAGTTAAAAACACATTAGAATGGTGAACGCTTGCTGTGTTATGAACTGTCATAGCCTCTCTTACAACCTGCGTGGAAAACATATCTCAAATCATGCGCAATATTTCAGTTTACCAGCTTGGAAATAACAAAAGTAAGTGAAAGTAATGCTGCCTTCACGTGCTATCGGAAATTTGACAATTCCCACTTCTAAAGTCGTGATTATGAAGTATGAACTCATCTCGTTCATATTTCGAGGGGTGGAGCGCGTTCACGTGCAATTTTTACCTAGGAAACTCCTATTTACAATAATTCAGAGAGCACGTGAAGGCAGCATAACACTCGGAAATAAACAACTTAGCCAAAATGTGTCTTTATAATTTGTATTTATTATTTATAACCGATATTACAGATGAATATTTTCTGAACCGCTTGAATGTGCTCACACCATAAATAATGCATGAAACGCGTCAGCAAATGCTTCATTGTTCAGCTTCAGATGTAAGTTGCAACTTGTGTGATACAGTGCTTAAATACAGTACTTAGCACATCATCTAAATATATTACATCTACATTTCAGTGGTAACACATAAGGTGTTGATCATCATCTTTCTTTATTATTGTTAGCACTACCTCGAACTAAAGCGGCGTCTCTTCGGAGCTGTCATTCTCTTAAATGAGTCGCGGCAATGTTTCAAATGAGCTTCTAACGCTAGACAATAGCCTTTATTTTCAACGCGATCACCTTGTGCCCAAACCATTTCGAAACTAAGGAGCCATTTGTCCTCCGATTACAAACAACCTCCTCAGCGCCGCGTTTGCGGGACTCATGTTTCGCGCTGTAGGGGATTTTAAAAAACTGACGTGAGTGGAAGGCAGGCGGCGGCGCCTGGACAGTGTGTGTGTGTGTGTGTGTGTGTGTGTGAGAGAGCGGGAGGCAGAGCGGCAGAGAGATGCGACAGAGTTGCGAAATTGCAGGCGCGGCTCGCGAGTTGCGGCTGTTATTTCAAATAGCGCAGCATATTTTTTTAACTAATCGGTTAACCGGTTTCAACCGGCTAATGAGGCTCGGTGGTCGGTCAAGAAAATGTTTAGTTTTCGCCATCCCTACATTAAACTCCGGGCTCTAGGCTTAAACAGCTTGTTATGCAGCTGGATCCTGGACTTCCTGTCAAACAGACGCCAGGTGGTCAGAATGGGCAGTAACATCTCATCATCACTGACTCTCAACACTGGAGCCCCTCAGGGCTGTGTTCTCAGCCCACTCCTGTACTCCTTGTACACACATGACTGTGTGGCAATCCACAGCTCCAACACCATCATCAAGTTTGCTGACGATACGACAGTGGTAGGTCTTATCACCGACAATGATGAAACGGCCTACAGAGAGGAGGTGCACACTCTGACACGGTGGTGTCAGGAGCACAACCTCTCCCTCAACGTCAGCAAGACCAAGGAGCTGGTGGTCGACTTCAGGAGGAATGAGAGAGAACACCGCCCCATCACCATCGATGGAGCACCGGTGGAGAGAGTCAGCAGCTTCAAGTTCCTCGGTGTCCACATCACAGAGGAACTCTCATGGTCCGTCCACTCCGAGGCCGTTGTGAAGAAGGCTCATCAGCGCCTTTTCTTCCTGCGACGGCTGAGGAGGTTTGGAATGAGCCGCCACATCCTCACACGCTTCTACACCTGCACCATAGAGAGTCTGCTGACTGGCTGCATCACCACCTGGTACGGCAACAGTACCGCCCGCAGCCGCAAGGCCCTGCAAAGGGTAGTGCGCACGGCCAGCTGCATCATCGGAGGTGAGCTTCCCTCGCTCCAGGACATTTACGCCAGGCGGTGTGTGAAGAGAGCTCAGAGGATCATCAGAGACTCTAGCCACCCGAACCATGGGCTGCTCTCACTGCTGCCATCAGGCAGACGGTACCGCAGCAGCAGAACACGCACCAGCCGACTCCAGAACAGCTTCTTCCCACAAGCAATCAGACTACTTAACTCTTGATCCATCAGTATCATAACACACTCTGGACAGAATATCACTCAGCACAACCCACTATAGATACACACACATTATATACACATTTATTTATCATACAGCATCTATTGCACTTTGGATTTCAATTTGTGAACATATTGTATACTGTACATTGTATATTATTACTATAGCTTAATGTATACTGTTATTGTTTAATGTATGTTTAGTGTATATTGTTTAAAGTATATGTATATTGTAAGTATGTGTATATTGTTTAAAGCTGTGAGAACTACACTCACATTGTGTAAATTATTTATTGTTTATTGTAGTGTATACTGTGCTGTGAGTAATTGTGTGCGCATCAGATGTGTAATCTGTTGTTGCTTAAATGTTGTACATGTCATGTCATGACTACTATGTTGCTCGGAACTGCACCTAAGAATTTCACCTACTGTTACACTTGTGCATATGGTAGAGTGACAATAAAGTGATTTGATTTGATTTGATTTGATTTGACAATGAATGAGTTGTTTTAACCCAAATTAATTAATTGTTTTAACCCATTGAATGGGTTGTCTTAACCCAATGAATGCGCTGTTTTAACACAAATGAATTAGTTGTTTTAACCAGTGCCACCGCTCCCATTACGCGCATCACGTGCTGCCCGTAGGGCACCAAGTGCTCAGGGGGGCACCACAAAAAAATGCAATCTCTGCCCCCCCGCTCTATAAAATTTGCGAACGCCGCCATCACGGGCATCATAAAGTGATCGCGCTTATAGTGCATCAAAACGGCCAGCGGTGGTACTGGTTTTAACCCAATGAATGGGTTGTTTTGAATGGATTATTTTGACCCAAATGAATGAGTTGTTTTAACCCAATGAATGGGTTGTTTTGACCCAAATGAATGAGTTGTTTTAACCCAGTGAATGGGATGTTTTAACCCAAATGAATGAGTTGTTTTAACCCAGTGAATGGGTTGTTTTGACCCAAATTAATGAGTTGTTTTAACCCAGTGAATGGTTTGTTTTAACCCAATGAATGAGTTGTTTTAACCCAAATGAATGAGTTGTTTAAACCCAGTGAATGGGTTGTTTTAACCCAAATGAATGAGTTGTTTTAACCCAATGAATGGGTTGTTTTAACCCAAATGAATGAGTTGTTTTTACCCAATGAATGGGTTGTTTTAACCCAAATGAATGAGTTGTTTTTACCCAATGAATGGGTTGTTTTAACCCAAATGAATGAGTTGTTTTTACCCAAATGAATGGGTTGTTTTAACCCAAATTAATGAGTTGTGAATGAGTTGTTTAAACCCAATGAATGGGTTGTTTTAACCCAAATGAATGAGTTGTTTAAACCCAATGAATGGGTTGTTTTAACCCAAATGAATGAGTTGTTTAAACCCAATGAATGGGTTGTTTTAACCCACATTAATGAGTTGTGAATGAGTTGTTTTAACCCAAATGAATGAGTTGTTTTTACCCAATGAATGGGTTGTTTTAACCCAAATGAATGGGTTGTTTTTACCCAATGAATGCGTTGTTTTAACCCAAATGAATGAGTTGTTTTAACCCAACGAATGGGTTGTTTTAACCCAACGAATGGGTTGTTTTAACCCAAATGAATGAGTTGTTTTAACCCAACGAATGGGTTGTTTTAACCCAACGAATGGGTTGTTTTAACCCAAATGAATGAGTTGTTTTTACCCAGTGAATGGGTTGTTTTAACCCAAATGAATGAGTTGTTTTTACCCAAATGAATGGGTTGTTTTAACCCAAATTAATGAGTTGTTTTTACCCAATGAATGGGTTGTTTTAACCCAAATGAATGAGTTGTTTTTACCCAATGAATGGGTTGTTTTAACCCAAATTAATGAGTTGTGAATGAGTTGTTTAAACCCAATGAATGGGTTGTTTTAACCAAAATGAATGAGTTGTTTAAACCCAATGAATGGGTTGTTTTAACCCAAATGAATGAGTTGTTTTTACCCAATGAATGGGTTGTTTTAACCCAAATGAAAGAGTTGTTTTTACCCAAATGAATGGGTTGTTTTAACCCAAATTAATGAGTTGTTTTTACCCAATGAATGGGTTGTTTTAACCCAAATGAATGAGTTGTTTTTACCCAAATGAATGGGTTGTTTTTACCCAATGAATGCGTTGTTTTAACCCAAATGAATGAGTTGTTTTAACCCAACGAATGGGTTGTTTTAACCCAACGAATGGGTTGTTTTGACCCAAATGAATGGGTTGTTTTAACCCAAATGAATGAGTTGTTTTAACCCAACGAATGGGTTGTTTTAACCCAACGAATGGGTTGTTTTGACCCAAATGAATGAGTTGTTTTAACCCAAAAAAATGGGTTGTTTTAACACAATGAATGAGTCGTTTTGAATAGATTGTTTTAACCCAGTGAATGGGTTATTTTGAATGGGTTGTTTTAACCCAATGAATGCGTTGTTTTAACCCAAATTAATTAGTTGTTTTAACCCATCGAATGGGTTGTTTTTTCCCAGTGAATGGGTTGTTTTAACACAATGAATAAGTCGTTTTGAATAGATTGTTTTAACCCAGTGAATGGGTTATTTTGAATGGGTTGTTTTAACCAAATGAATGCGTTGTTTTAACCCAAATTAATTAGTTGTTTTAGCCCATCGAATGGGTTGTTTTTACCCAGTGAATGGGTTGTTTTAACACAATGAATGAGTCGTTTTGAATAGATTTTCACCCAGTGAATGGGTTATTTTGAATGGGTTGTTTTGAATGGGTTGTTTTAACCCAATGAATGCGTTGTTTTAACCCAAATTAATTAGTTGTTTTAACCCATCGAATGGGTTGTTTTTACCCAGTGAATGGGTTGTTTTAACCCAAAGAATTAGTTGTTTTAACCAGTGCCACCGCTCCCATTACGCGCATCACGTGCTGCCCGTAGGGCACCAAGTGCTCAGGGGGGCACAACAAAAAAATGCTCTCTCTGAACCTCTGGTTTTTAAAATTTTCGAACGCCGCCATCACGGGCATCATAAAGTGATCGCGCTTATAGCGCATCAAAACGGCCAGCGGTGGTACTGGTTTTAACCCAATGAATGGGTTGTTTTGAATGGATTGTTTTGACCCAAATGAATGAGTTGTTTTAACCCAATGAATGGGTTGTTTTAACCCAAATGAATGAGTTGTTTAAACCCAGTGAATGGGATGTTTTAACCCAAATGAATGGGTTGTTTTAACCCAATGACTGAGTTGTTTTAACCCAAATTAATGAGTTGTTTTTACCAAATGAATGGGTTGTTTTATCCCAAATGAATGAGTTGTTTAAACCCAATGAATGAGTTGTTTTAACCCAAATGAATGAGTTGTTTTTACCCAATGAATGGGTTGTTTTAACCCAAATGAATGAGTTGTTTTTACCCAATGAATGGGTTGTTTTAACCCAAATGAATGAGTTGTTTTTACCCAATGAATGGGTTGTTTTAACCCAAATGAATGAGATGTTTTTACCCAATGAATGGGTTGTTTTAACCCAAATTAATGAGTTGTGAATGAGTTGTTTAAACCCAATGAATGGGTTGTTTTAACCCAAATGAATGAGTTGTTTAAACCCAATGAATGGGTTGTTTTAACCCAAATGAATGAGTTGTTTAAACCCAATGAATGGGTTGTTTTAACCCACATTAATGAGTTGTGAATGAGTTGTTTTAACCCAAATGAATGAGTTGTTTTTACCCAATGAATGGGTTGTTTTAACCCAAATGAATGGGTTGTTTTTACCCAATGAATGCGTTGTTTTAACCCAAATGAATGAGTTGTTTTAACCCAACGAATGGGTTGTTTTAACCCAACGAATGGGTTGTTTTAACCCAACGAATGGGTTGTTTTAACCCAAATGAATGAGTTGTTTTAACCCAACGAATGGGTTGTTTTAACCCAACGAATGGGTTGTTTTAACCCAATGAATGGGTTGTTTTAACCCAAATGAATGAGTTGTTTTTACCCAATGAATGGGTTGTTTTAACCCAATGAATGGGTTGTTTTTACCCAATGAATGCGTTGTTTTAACCCAAATGAATGAGTTGTTTTAACCCAACAAATGGGTTGTTTTAACCCAACGAATGGGTTGTTTTGACCCAAATGAATGGGTTGTTTTAACACAAATGAATGAGTTGTTTTAACCCAAAAAAAATGGGTTGTTTTAACACAATGAATAAGTCGTTTTGATTAGATTGTTTTAACCCAGTGAATGGGTTATTTTGAATGGGTTGTTTTAACCCAATGAATGCGTTGTTTTAACCCAAATTAATTAGTTGTTTTAGCCCATCGAATGGGTTGTTTTTACCCAGTGAATGGGTTGTTTTAACACAATGAATGAGTCGTTTTGAATAGATTGTTTTAACCCAGTGAATGGGTTATTTTGAATGGGTTGTTTTGAATGGGTTGTTTTAACCCAATGAATGCGTTGTTTTAACCCAAATTAATTCGTTGTTTTAACCCAATGAATGGGTTGTTTTAACCCAAATGAATGAGTTGTTTAAACCCAATGAATGGGTTGTTTTAACCCACATTAATGAGTTGTGAATGAGTTGTTTTAACCCAAATGAATGAGTTGTTTTTACCCAATGAATGGGTTGTTTTAACCCAAATGAATGGGTTGTTTTTACCCAATGAATGCGTTGTTTTAACCCAAATGAATGAGTTGTTTTAACCCAACGAATGGGTTGTTTTAACCCAACGAATGGGTTGTTTTAACCCAAATGAATGAGTTGTTTTAACCCAACGAATGGGTTGTTTTAACCCAACGAATGGGTTGTTTTAACCTAAATGAATGAGTTGTTTTTACCCAATGAATGTTCGAACGCCGCCATCACGGGCATCATAAAGTGATCGCGCTTATAGCGCATCAAAACGGCCAGCGGTGGTACTGGTTTTAACCCAATGAATGGGTTGTTTTGAATGGATTGTTTTGACCCAAATGAATGAGTTGTTTTAACCCAATGAATGGGTTGTTTTAACCCAAATGAATGAGTTGTTTAAACCCAGTGAATGGGATGTTTTAACCCAAATGAATGGGTTGTTTTAACCCAATGACTGAGTTGTTTTAACCCAAATTAATGAGTTGTTTTTACCAAATGAATGGGTTGTTTTATCCCAAATGAATGAGTTGTTTAAACCCAATGAATGAGTTGTTTTAACCCAAATGAATGAGTTGTTTTTACCCAATGAATGGGTTGTTTTAACCCAAATGAATGAGTTGTTTTTACCCAATGAATGGGTTGTTTTAACCCAAATGAATGAGTTGTTTTTACCCAATGAATGGGTTGTTTTAACCCAAATGAATGAGATGTTTTTACCCAATGAATGGGTTGTTTTAACCCAAATTAATGAGTTGTGAATGAGTTGTTTAAACCCAATGAATGGGTTGTTTTAACCCAAATGAATGAGTTGTTTAAACCCAATGAATGGGTTGTTTTAACCCAAATGAATGAGTTGTTTAAACCCAATGAATGGGTTGTTTTAACCCACATTAATGAGTTGTGAATGAGTTGTTTTAACCCAAATGAATGAGTTGTTTTTACCCAATGAATGGGTTGTTTTAACCCAAATGAATGGGTTGTTTTTACCCAATGAATGCGTTGTTTTAACCCAAATGAATGAGTTGTTTTAACCCAACGAATGGGTTGTTTTAACCCAACGAATGGGTTGTTTTAACCCAAATGAATGAGTTGTTTTAACCCAACGAATGGGTTGTTTTAACCCAACGAATGGGTTGTTTTAACCCAAATGAATGAGTTGTTTTTACCCAATGAATGGGTTGTTTTAACCCAAATGAATGGGTTGTTTTTACCCAATGAATGCGTTGTTTTAACCCAAATGAATGAGTTGTTTTAACCCAACAAATGGGTTGTTTTAACCCAACGAATGGGTTGTTTTGACCCAAATGAATGGGTTGTTTTAACACAAATGAATGAGTTGTTTTAACCCAAAAAAAATGGGTTGTTTTAACACAATGAATAAGTCGTTTTGATTAGATTGTTTTAACCCAGTGAATGGGTTATTTTGAATGGGTTGTTTTAACCCAATGAATGCGTTGTTTTAACCCAAATTAATTAGTTGTTTTAGCCCATCGAATGGGTTGTTTTTACCCAGTGAATGGGTTGTTTTAACACAATGAATGAGTCGTTTTGAATAGATTGTTTTAACCCAGTGAATGGGTTATTTTGAATGGGTTGTTTTGAATGGGTTGTTTTAACCCAATGAATGCGTTGTTTTAACCCAAATTAATTCGTTGTTTTAACCCAATGAATGGGTTGTTTTAACCCAAATGAATGAGTTGTTTAAACCCAATGAATGGGTTGTTTTAACCCACATTAATGAGTTGTGAATGAGTTGTTTTAACCCAAATGAATGAGTTGTTTTTACCCAATGAATGGGTTGTTTTAACCCAAATGAATGGGTTGTTTTTACCCAATGAATGCGTTGTTTTAACCCAAATGAATGAGTTGTTTTAACCCAACGAATGGGTTGTTTTAACCCAAATGAATGAGTTGTTTTAACCCAACGAATGGGTTGTTTTAACCCAACGAATGGGTTGTTTTAACCCAAATGAATGAGTTGTTTTTACCCAATGAATGGGTTGTTTTAACCCAAATGAATGGGTTGTTTTTACCCAATGAATGCGTTGTTTTAACCCAAATGAATGAGTTGTTTTAACCCAACGAATGGGTTGTTTTGACCCAAATGAATGGGTTGTTTTAACACAAATGAATGAGTTGTTTTAACCCAAAAAAAATGGGTTGTTTTAACACAATGAATAAGTCGTTTTGATTAGATTGTTTTAACCCAGTGAATGGGTTATTTTGAATGGGTTGTTTTAACCCAATGAATGCGTTGTTTTAACCCAAATTAATTAGTTGTTTTAGCCCATCGAATGGGTTGTTTTTACCCAGTGAATGGGTTGTTTTAACACAATGAATGAGTCGTTTTGAATAGATTGTTTTAACCCAGTGAATGGGTTATTTTGAATGGGTTGTTTTGAATGGGTTGTTTTAACCCAATGAATGCGTTGTTTTAACCCAAATTAATTCGTTGTTTTAACCCATCGAATGGGTTGTTTTTACCCAGTGAATGGGTTGTTTTAACCCAATGAATGCGTTGTTTTAACACAAATGAATTAGTTGTTTTAACCAGTGCCACCGCTCCCATTACGCGTATCACGTGCTGCCCGTAGGGCACCAAGTGCTCAGGGGGGCACCACAAAAAAATGCTCTCTCTGAACCTCTGGTTTTTAAAATTTTCGAACGCCGCCATCACGGGCATCATAAAGTGATCGCGCTTATAGCGCATCAAAACGGCCAGCGGTGGTACTGGTTTTAACCCAATGAATGGGTTGTTTTGAATGGATTGTTTTGACCCAAATGAATGAGTTGTTTTAACCCAATGAATGGGTTGTTTTAACCCAAATGAATGAGTTGTTTAAACCCAGTGAATGGGATGTTTTAACCCAAATGAATGGGTTGTTTTAACCCAATGACTGAGTTGTTTTAACCCAAATGAATGAGTTGTTTTTACCCAACGAATGGGTTGTTTTAACCCAACGAAAGAGTTGTTTTAACCCAAATGAATGAGTTGTTTTAACCCAAATGAATGGGTTGTTTTTACCCAATGAATGGGTTGTTTTAACCCAAATGAATGGGTTGTTTTTACCCAATGAATGGGTTGTTTTAACCCAAATGAATGAGTTGTTTTTACCCAACGAATGGGTTGTTTTAACCCAACGAAAGAGTTGTTTTAACCCAAATGAATGAGTTGTTTTAACCCAAATGAATGGGTTATTTTGACCCAATGAATGGGTGTTTTCACCCAAATGAATGGGTTGTTTTTACCCAATGAATGGGTTGTTTTAACCCAAATGAATGAGTTGTTTTAACCCAACGAATGGGTTGTTTTAACCCAACGAATGGGTTGTTTTGACCCAATGAATGAGTTGTTTTTACCCAATGAATGGGTTGTTTTAACCCAAATGAATGGGTTGTTTTTACCCAATGAATGCGTTGTTTTAACCCAACGAATGGGTTGTTTTAACCCAACGAATGGGTTGTTTTAACCCAAATGAATGAGTTGTTTTAACCCAACGAATGGGTTGTTTTAACCCAACGAATGGGTTGTTTTAACCCAAATGAATGAGTTGTTTTTACCCAATGAATGGGTTGTTTTAACCCAAATGAATGGGTTGTTTTTACCCAATGAATGCGTTGTTTTAACCCAAATGAATGAGTTGTTTTAACCCAACGAATGGGTTGTTTTAACCCAACGAATGGGTTGTTTTGACCCAAATGAATGGGTTGTTTTAACACAAATGAATGAGTTGTTTTAACCCAAAAAAAATGGGTTGTTTTAACACAATGAATAAGTCGTTTTGATTAGATTGTTTTAACCCAGTGAATGGGTTATTTTGAATGGGTTGTTTTAACCCAATGAATGCGTTGTTTTAACCCAAATTAATTAGTTGTTTTAGCCCATCGAATGGGTTGTTTTTACCCAGTGAATGGGTTGTTTTAACACAATGAATGAGTCGTTTTGAATAGATTGTTTTAACCCAGTGAATGGGTTATTTTGAATGGGTTGTTTTGAATGGGTTGTTTTAACCCAATGAATGCGTTGTTTTAACCCAAATTAATTCGTTGTTTTAACCCATCGAATGGGTTGTTTTTACCCAGTGAATGGGTTGTTTTAACCCAATGAATGCGTTGTTTTAACACAAATGAATTAGTTGTTTTAACCAGTGCCACCGCTCCCATTACGCGTATCACGTGCTGCCCGTAGGGCACCAAGTGCTCAGGGGGGCACCACAAAAAAATGCTCTCTCTGAACCTCTGGTTTTTAAAATTTTCGAACGCCGCCATCACGGGCATCATAAAGTGATCGCGCTTATAGCGCATCAAAACGGCCAGCGGTGGTACTGGTTTTAACCCAATGAATGGGTTGTTTTGAATGGATTGTTTTGACCCAAATGAATGAGTTGTTTTAACCCAATGAATGGGTTGTTTTAACCCAAATGAATGAGTTGTTTAAACCCAGTGAATGGGATGTTTTAACCCAAATGAATGGGTTGTTTTAACCCAATGACTGAGTTGTTTTAACCCAAATGAATGAGTTGTTTTTACCCAACGAATGGGTTGTTTTAACCCAACGAAAGAGTTGTTTTAACCCAAATGAATGAGTTGTTTTAACCCAAATGAATGGGTTGTTTTTACCCAATGAATGGGTTGTTTTAACCCAAATGAATGGGTTGTTTTTACCCAATGAATGGGTTGTTTTAACCCAAATGAATGAGTTGTTTTTACCCAACGAATGGGTTGTTTTAACCCAACGAAAGAGTTGTTTTAACCCAAATGAATGAGTTGTTTTAACCCAAATGAATGGGTTATTTTGACCCAATGAATGGGTGTTTTCACCCAAATGAATGGGTTGTTTTTACCCAATGAATGGGTTGTTTTAACCCAAATGAATGAGTTGTTTTAACCCAACGAATGGGTTGTTTTAACCCAACGAATGGGTTGTTTTGACCCAATGAATGAGTTGTTTTTACCCAATGAATGGGTTGTTTTAACCCAAATGAATGGGTTGTTTTTACCCAATGAATGCGTTGTTTTAACCCAACGAATGGGTTGTTTTAACCCAACGAATGGGTTGTTTTAACCCAAATGAATGAGTTGTTTTAACCCAACGAATGGGTTGTTTTAACCCAACGAATGGGTTGTTTTAACCCAAATGAATGAGTTGTTTTTACCCAATGAATGGGTTGTTTTAACCCAAATGAATGGGTTGTTTTTACCCAATGAATGCGTTGTTTTAACCCAAATGAATGAGTTGTTTTAACCCAACGAATGGGTTGTTTTAACCCAACGAATGGGTTGTTTTGACCCAAATGAATGGGTTGTTTTAACACAAATGAATGAGTTGTTTTAACCCAAAAAAAATGGGTTGTTTTAACACAATGAATAAGTCGTTTTGATTAGATTGTTTTAACCCAGTGAATGGGTTATTTTGAATGGGTTGTTTTAACCCAATGAATGCGTTGTTTTAACCCAAATTAATTAGTTGTTTTAGCCCATCGAATGGGTTGTTTTTACCCAGTGAATGGGTTGTTTTAACACAATGAATGAGTCGTTTTGAATAGATTGTTTTAACCCAGTGAATGGGTTATTTTGAATGGGTTGTTTTGAATGGGTTGTTTTAACCCAATGAATGCGTTGTTTTAACCCAAATTAATTCGTTGTTTTAACCCATCGAATGGGTTGTTTTTACCCAGTGAATGGGTTGTTTTAACCCAATGAATGCGTTGTTTTAACACAAATGAATTAGTTGTTTTAACCAGTGCCACCGCTCCCATTACGCGTATCACGTGCTGCCCGTAGGGCACCAAGTGCTCAGGGGGGCACCACAAAAAAATGCTCTCTCTGAACCTCTGGTTTTTAAAATTTTCGAACGCCGCCATCACGGGCATCATAAAGTGATCGCGCTTATAGCGCATCAAAACGGCCAGCGGTGGTACTGGTTTTAACCCAATGAATGGGTTGTTTTGAATGGATTGTTTTGACCCAAATGAATGAGTTGTTTTAACCCAATGAATGGGTTGTTTTAACCCAAATGAATGAGTTGTTTAAACCCAGTGAATGGGATGTTTTAACCCAAATGAATGGGTTGTTTTAACCCAATGACTGAGTTGTTTTAACCCAAATGAATGAGTTGTTTTTACCCAACGAATGGGTTGTTTTAACCCAACGAAAGAGTTGTTTTAACCCAAATGAATGAGTTGTTTTAACCCAAATGAATGGGTTGTTTTTACCCAATGAATGGGTTGTTTTAACCCAAATGAATGGGTTGTTTTTACCCAATGAATGGGTTGTTTTAACCCAAATGAATGAGTTGTTTTTACCCAACGAATGGGTTGTTTTAACCCAACGAAAGAGTTGTTTTAACCCAAATGAATGAGTTGTTTTAACCCAAATGAATGGGTTATTTTGACCCAATGAATGGGTGTTTTCACCCAAATGAATGGGTTGTTTTTACCCAATGAATGGGTTGTTTTAACCCAAATGAATGAGTTGTTTTAACCCAACGAATGGGTTGTTTTAACCCAACGAATGGGTTGTTTTGACCCAATGAATGAGTTGTTTTGACCCAAATGAATGAGTTATTTTGACCCAATGAATGGGTGTTTTCACCCAATGAATGGGTTGTTTTTTAAGCCAATGAATGGGTTGTTTTGATCCAAATGAATGAGTTATTTTGACAAAATGAATGGGTGTTTTCACCCAATGAATGGGTTGTTTTAACTCCAATGAATGAGTTGTTTTAACCCAATGAATCGGTTGTTTTTTAACCCAATGAATGGGTTGTTTTAACCCAAATGAATGAGTTATTTTGACAAAATGAATGGGTGTTTTCACCCAATGAATGGGTTGTTTTAACCCCAATGAATGAGTTGTTTTAACCCAATGAATGGGTTGTTTTTTAACCCAATGAATTGGTTGTTTTAACCCAAATGAATGAGTTGTTTTTACCCAATGAATGGGTTGTTTTAACCCAAATTAATGAGTTGTGAATGAGTTGTTTTAACCCAAATGAATGAGTTGTTTTAACCCAAATGAATGGGTTGTTTTTACCCAATGAATGGGTTGTTTTAACCCAAATGAATGGGTTGTTTTTACCCAATGAATGGGTTGTTTTAACCCAAATGAATGAGTTGTTTTAACCCAACGAATGGGTTGTTTTGACCCAATGAATGCGTTGTTTTGACCCAAATGAATGAGTTATTTTGACCCAATGAATGGGTGTTTTCACCCAATGAATGGGTTGTTTTAACCCCAATGAATGAGTTGTTTTAACCCAATGAATGGGTTGTTTTTTAAGCCAATGAATGGGTTGTTTTGACCCAAATGAATGGGTTGTTTTTTAAGCCAATGAATGAGTTATTTTGACAAAATGAATGGGTGTTTTCACCCAATGAATGGGTTGTTTTACCCCAATGAATGAGTTGTTTTAACCCAATGAATGGGTTGTTTTTTAACCCAATGAATGGGTTGTTTTAACCCAAATGAATGAGTTGTTTTAACCCCAAAAAATGGATTGTTTTAACCCAGTTAATGGGTTATTTTGAATGGGTTGTTTTAACCCAATGAATGGGTTGTTTTGAATGGGTTGTTTTTACCTAGTGAATGGGTTGTTTTAACCCAATGAATGCGTTGTTTTAACCCAAATTAATTAGTTGTTTTAACCCATTGAATGCGTTGTTTTAACCCAAATTAATTAGTTGTTTTAACCCAATGAATGGGTTGTTTTTACCCAAATTAATTAGTTGTTTTAACCCATTGAATGCGTTGTTTTAACCCAAATTAATTAGTTGTTTTAACCCAATGAATGGGTTGTTTTAACCCAAATTAATTAGTTGTTTTAACCCATTGAATGCGTTGTTTTAACCCAAATTAATTAGTTGTTTTAACCCAATGAATGGGTTGTTTTTACCCAGTGAATGGGTTGTTTTAACCCAATGAATGCGTTGTTTTAACCCAAATTAATTAGTTGTTTTAACCCATTGAATGCGTTGTTTTAACCCAAATTAATTAGTTGTTTTAACCCATTGAATGGGTTGTTTTTACCCAATGAATGCGTTGTTTTAACCCAAATTAATTAGTTGTTTTTACCCAGTGAATGGGTTGTCTTAACCCAATGAATGCGTTGTTTTAACACAAATGAATTAGTTGTTTTAACCAGTGCCACCGCTCCCATTACGCGCATCACGTGCTGCCCGTAGGGCACCAAGTGCTCAGGGGGGCACCACAAAAAAATGCTCTCTCTGCCCCCCTCCCCCCCCCCCCAACGGTTGGGTTAAATGTTTGCCCATACTGCTGAAACGAATCTCTTGTTAAAAATGACTGTATTCCTTGCTTAAAATGAACCCAAAGTATGTTGGAAATTAACATTTATTAATATGTTTAATAAATGAACACTATTAATAAGTTTGATGAATAATAATTAAACAATAAACTATAAACTACATCTATTAAATTGCTTAATAATAAATGTTCACCTTTTGATTATTATTGTTGCCTCTAGTAATGATGTGTCTGATTTTTAATTTCCAACCTTTGGGTTCATTTTAAGCCAGCCTTATAGCAATTTTAAACAATAGTTGGGTTAACTTTGCAGGAGGACTATAGCATGAACAAAATGTCACAGCGTATGGGAATAATAAAATTAACTTTGGTTTTAATTAATAAGCTGTGCATAAGATGTTAAAAGGAAAAACAATTACAATTTATTTTTCACCACTTCTATTTATTGTAGTATTTTCAAAACAATCGATGCAATGTTCTTCAAATTATCTTTGTTTTAGACACAGAACTAGTATATTGTTCTTTGCAAAACTCACAGACTGAAAAGTTTCTAAAAATACAGCAAATCTATGACATGCAAACTCACTAAATGTATAGTTTGAAAACAAATGTTTCAAAGTGATGTATCATCAGATGTTTTTCAATTTAAACAAGTTATAAGCATATATGAGACATACAGAAAGCAAATATAGCATAATAATTACTGCTACATAAATTATACATTATGTTAGTGCGCTGTTTTTAAGTCAAATAAAGGGCTGCATTATTTTATCATTTCTTCATTAGTGTTTATCTGTTGCTCTTCTCATCGTCTCTGAAAAAAACACAAAATACCATATTATTTAAATATATTCTACTGAATTATGTGAATAAAGCAGCATTTAATAATGTTAACTTTAACTGTAATTAACTATATGTAATCTTTAAATATACATTTAAATTTTATTTACAATATTTGTTTTAGATTAAACACAGACAATGAAAATCTACCACTGTGAATATGAGCAATGTGTGCTTTGGTTCTTACTCTTCTCTTTTATAACAGACAAAGTTAAGTTTCTCTTCACAGTCTCTGTTCTCCCAATGTTTAGCTGTCAGGTTTAGAGATCCACAGTAATGGCCATTGGCAGGGCACGCTGGCAGCTGGACCAAATTTCCCAGAGATTCCCCACTCACCCAGAACCAGGAACCTGCCAGGAAGCGCAAACCTGTCCAAACACTGGGGGTTTGAGAGACTGCAGACTTTTTTTGGGCTTGAAAGAGATGCAAACTGGTTGGCAGACTGGCCAAGTCCGTGTGTTTAGTCCTGCAGTGTTCTAGCGCTTCCTCCCAGCTCTTGTTCTCCGGTATCAGAATCAGTTCAGGCTCCCACTCGTAACAGAAAAAAGGCAGCCTTTCATAACAAAAGTAGTCCATCAATTCACCATAATATCTCCTGGCACAAAATGCATTGTTTGTGCTACTTGGTTCATCATTTATCCATTGCATAAAAACTTCTTCACTTCCATCACTCCACACCCATTTGCCTTCAGCAGAGGGCTTGCTCAGACCAACCCAGCTCAGTGCGTTCATCATCAGGGCTGCATCGTTATTGAACCTGGTAAGCTCCTCTTGGCTGTCTATGGTGGACAGGTCGACATAATTCTCTCGGCAAAACGTTTGAGCATCGCTCCAGGACAGAGGGTTATTAATAAAAAAGTGTTTCCTGATCAAAGTTAAAGTCAACTCACAATGAGCTGAGAGGAAAAGAGCAACCCAGACAATCTTCATCTCTTCAGAGGAAAGCCAGTCAGTAAATCCAGTCGTAAGGCAGACTCTGTAAATATTGGCCATAAAATGCAAATTTACTATTTGATAGTCAGCAATGTATGCAAATATTCACTTGGTCAAATGTCACAACACATAAAATTAAATAAATAAATAAATATATATATAATTTCAAATGTTGTAATAAAGTTTTTTTTACATTTTTGTTCCTGAAATCCACCCTTCTGCTGAATAATCCTGATAATAATCGGTATCCCAATCTTACTAAAAAGTAAAAAATAAAATGACGATTTGATCCAGTGTAAAACCAAGATTGGATTTGTGATCTAATCCCATTTCAGAATCTTTTTTTTCTTTCTTTCTTTTGAGCAATCAATTTAAGATTTTCTATATAGATTTGATATGTTTACAGATGAATACAGATTTGAATTTTAAATTCGTAACATGACAGAATTAAAATTTTGGGGTGAACTATCCCTTTAATAGACAAAAAGCTCAAACTAATGAATACTTTATTATAAATCTATTATTGCTCCTTGCGAAAATTCACATTCACCGCAATAAATGTACTAATCAAAATCCTTTATTCATTGTTTTTATAAAAGAGGTCCAACAGAACATCCACAATATTTCATCATCTAAGAATCTTAAAGAATCTTTCTGCACCATGTGCAGAAAAACACCCCCAAAGCATGATGCTACCACCCCCATGCTTCACAGTAGGGATGGTGTTCTTGGGATGGTACTCATCATTCTTCTTCCTCCAAACACGCTTAGTGGAATTATGACCCAAAAGTTCTATTTTGGTCTCATCTGACCACATGACTTTCTCCCATGACTCCTCTGGATCATCCAAATGGTCATTGGCAAACTTAAGACGGGCCTTGACATGTGCTGGTTTAAGCAGGGGAACCTTCCGTGCCATGCATGATTTCAAACCATGAAGTCTTACCAACAGTTACATCAGTGTATTACCAACAGTAACCTGGGAAACGGTGGTCCCAGCTCTTTTCAGGTCATTGACCAGCTCCTCCCGTGTAGTTCTGGGCTGATTTCTCACCTTTCTTAGGATCATTGAGACTCAACGAGGTGAGATCTTGCATGGAGCCCCAGTCCGAGGGAGATTGACAGTCATGTTTTGCTTCTTCCATTTTCAAATGATTGCTCCAACAGTGGACCTTTTTTCACCAAGCTGCTTGGCAATTTCCCCGTAGCCCTTTCCAGCCTTGTTGAGGTGTACAATTTTGTATCTAGTGTCTTTGGACAGCTCTTTGGTCTTGGCCATGTTAGTAGTTGGATTCTTACTGATTGTATGGGGTGGACAGGTGTCTTTATGCAGCTAACGACCTCAAACAGGTGCATCTAATTTAGGATAATAAATGGAGTGGAGGTGGACATTTTAAAGGCAGACTAACAGGTCTTTGAGGGTCAGAATTCTAGCTGATAGACAGGTGTTCAAATTTTTATTTGCAGCTGTATCATACAAATAAATAGTTAAAAAATCATATATTGTGATTTTTTTAAAAGATTTTTTAGATTATGTCTCTCACAGTGGACATGCACCTACGATGGCAATTTCAGACCCCTCCATGATTTCCAAGTGGGAGAACTTGCAAAATAGCAGGGTGTTCAAATACTTATTTTCCTCACTGAATGTACAAATTATGTTTTACTTGTATTATTATTTAATTGTAAGTATCCTTTGCAATTTTTCAATGTACTTGTATTTCTGATACATTGGCATTTAATTAATAAAATGGCATTATACAGTCCTTATAAGGAAGCATTTTCCCCAACTCTATATTGTAGACAGAAATGGGTGATTATTCATAATAAACATGCTGAAACAATAAAACATATAAAATTAAGATAATGTTGCACAATTAAAATGAAAGATGATAATAACGAAGTTACGTTTGGGCCACAAAAGCGCGTATGCGAAGTAACGTTTGTTTATGTTGTTGCCGTTGAAACCATCTATAAAGCACTCGTTTAAACAGTTTGCTAACTTACAAAAAAAGTTAAAAAAATAGTCTACAAGTCAATTACTTTTACTCTATGGAAAGCCTAAAGGGTTTGGTTTATTATTATTTTTTAAATAGCATAGATCTCCAGTAACATTTATTTTAAAGTATATAATGGTTTCATAAATTAGATGGTAAATGTTCATAATTGAGAGGCATACAGGCAGTGATGATAGAATATTATTGAATGGTGATTTTTTAGGATAAACACAGCTATCATGGTAGACCACAATTGATAAAACATACAAGTGCATCAGACTAAATGACTGGAAACTATGCAAATTGAGCAGAAACCTGAACTCTCATCTTCATTTGGTTTTGTTGTTGATTCATGTGGTACATATCCTAATCTCATGTCAATCAACGTCAGAACCAAAATGCAGGGTGTTTTTATTTGGTATTTGGTTGATGTGAAAGCAAACAAAGTATAAACGAGTATAAATTTCCTATATACTTAAATATATATATATATATATATATATATATATATATATATATATATATATATATATATATATATATATATATATATATATATATATATATATATATATATATATATATATAAAACAAATTTTAATTTAATTTTTTTTTAAATCTGAAACTGAGAAGAAACTACTTTTAAAAACAACTTAGAATATAGTGATCAAACTACATTTTGTAAGTCATAAGTTATAATAAAAATGACATCAGATCAGGGTCAGGTCAGGTTTCATCGAAAATATCTTAATTTGTGTTCTGAAGATGAACGAAAGTCTTGCGGGTTTGGAACATGAGGGAGAGTAAATGATGACTTTTGGGTGAACTAACCCTTTAATAGAAGCTCAAACAACAGAAATTTAAGGTTAGATTTTTTTAAAACCCTTTTTTTTAAACGCCCTTGACTTGGTATTTATTAATTAGAAAATATTCAGATAGTGTTCATCATAATGCATTTAATAAAGTTTACTGTAAAAATTATTCTTTAAAGCATTTTCAATGTTCAATCTTGGAGTTTGGGGTATTAGCCTTTTCTTTTTCAGCAGCAATTCCCCTGGTTATGTGTTGTTGTAATGCCATTTTTGTGTTCCTTTTGCCTTCCAACAATTATGTCTGAGGGAAAAGACAGACATTTGAAATTACTAGAGAAAACTACTAGGCCTTTATTATATTAAAGGTTCAGTGTGTGAATTTTAGCAGCATCTAGCGGTGAGGTTGTGAATTGCAATCGGCTGCTGCTCACCCCTCCCTTTCGAAGCACATAGAGAAGCTACGGTGGCCTACACAGGACAAAAAATATTGTCGTCGGAGAGAGCAAAGAGTGACTAGCGCTCTGTAGAGAAGTTAGTCCTAGGGCTACTGTAGAAACATGACGGCACAAAATGGCGACTTCACTGTAAGGGACCCGCGGTGTATGTAGATAGAAACGGCTCATTCTAAGGTAATACAAACGTAACGGTTCATTATGTACGGTCTTTATTTTGAAAATTTCAGAGAAAGATATTTTTTTATAATATTTCTCTGTATTCTGTATCCATTTTAAAAAAAGGAATTAGTTTCATATTTATGTTTAAATGTAAACATTTTTTATTTCATCTATGTTGATTTTGAAAAGTAAACAGCATGAGTAAGATAGGACACGTCATAAGATGCACAATATGTCAGAAGACATGGATTTTGACCACTTTAAGTTTTGTTTTGTGGAGAGCCTTTTTTAAAGTGAATTTAATATTGTATAGCCTAAATCTTAATTTTAATCAATGTTTCATCAACCAATTGACATGAGCAGCGAGATCACTTATATTGCGCGTGAACTGGAGCGCGTCTCATAAATGAACCGAAACTCAGCGAGAAATATGTTGCTTGAAATGTCTACTTTTAAACAAAACAATAAAAATAAAAAGAACACACTCTCTGATTATATAATCCGTATGAAATGTGCATTTCTCTCTATAGGCACGTCCACTGCGGATATCGCGAGTCGGCGTCGTAAACTTCTTTGTAGCTGACACTGACACAATAACACTAGTTTATTAATAAACAAATAAAATGTCTCCTTGCTATTTTTGACACATTCATAATTATTACTTTTGCCGGTTCTTGTTGGCAAGCTTTATACTTGCTTGCGCAGTAGGCAAACGGCATATTACATAAACTCTCATTATGGTTTAGAATACTCTCCAGTACATATTTAAGTAATTAAATGAATATAAATGTGTGCTGAGTCGACTAATAGCTAAATAGGGCTGTCCAAATTGCTCAAAAATGACGTTCGAATATTCCCTCTAAAAAAACACAAATATTCGAACATCTGGTTGCGCATTTTGTCAATGACGCGCATTATGTTGATAACAGGACAAATTAATACAAAGAGACATAACTACTTGTATAGGTAGTCTATTTAAATTTAAACATATTTGACAACGTATTACCTACACACAAACAAGTAAATCAACTAATGACCAAGACCGCAGACCTCACTCTCTCTTGCCCTCACCCTCTCGCTCTCTGCGCATAACAGTTTAAATAAACAAACACATCTTGAGGCTGATCAAGAGTTTTATGCAAGCAATTTAAGGTTGCGACTCTTGTCCCAAATATAGCAGCTTCATTCAGTGATTGAAACAAATATTAATTGAAGTTTTACAGCATATTGAACGCTCCGAGCGAGCTGTGCTGTGGTAAACATGGAACTTTTCCTTGACATGAAACGGTAAATAATCAAACCAGTGGAAGCAGTGCATTTATCCTTTATTCATGCAATATCTCTTCAGTCAGTACCTCGGCTCCATTGCTCGACAGAACTCCCTGAAGCTGCCCCATCCACCACACTGATCGCTCTCATGTCCTTACAAATGAACGAAATTAATTTCTCCGTTATGGCCTCTTGTCGTGTTGCAGACAAAGAGCTTGTGGCGGGCGATGCAAAGTAAGGGTGGTCCAGTTTGCACATACAAATGAGTTGCTTATATTTACAAAATGAGCCTACAAAAGCATAAACAAGCTCGTTTAATAAAGAAAAGTTCACGAAACTAAGTGAAAACTCACAAAAGTGTTTAGTGAAATTAGGAAACATTTAAGAGATAATAAATTGAGTTGTATCAGTTAACGTTACATTTCTACATACATTTTGTTCTTATGTCACAAGTAATATCAATGTTTATTTTGATCTGTTTTATATGATTCTTCTGTAGTGTGGTTTTGGGTGAAGTGTACTAAAATAAATATTGTCACCTGTGTATATTAGCCCACTTCTTCTTGACGCTTTTCCCTGATGGTTTATAGAACAATTACTCCGAGTCGCCCTCTGTCGTTTCAAAGAATAGCACAACGGGGAGCGCGTCGAGCATAAACTAAACGCCTCGTCCGTTTGGGGAGGAGCGCGCGCAGTCAGCGGGGGCTCGCGCTGCGGAGCCAGGCCATAGTATAAACAAGGCTTCAGGCATGCTGGCGTGCCCACTCGCAAAGCAGACAGCCACGCCTCTACTACCGCGGGCGTTTTTTTTCCACTTTTTTTTCATTCAAATATTAATTTTCACCTTCGAAATTCTTTTTTTTTTTTTTTTTAAGTATTCGAATATATATTCTAATTTAGAATATTCGTTGACAGCCCTATAGCTTATACGAACAACTATTAGTCGAGTAGAAAAAACTTTAGTTGGGGGCATCCCTACTTATTTAACATATTTTCGAGCCAGCGTATCACAAAGGGCATTCTGGGTTGAGCGAGGGGAGCGGAATCTTCAGAAGGGCGCTCTCTGCTCTGGAGGAAGTTACTTCGCTCCTAGTCTCGCATAGCCAGATCTTCAGACTGACGCAGAAGGTCTGGACTCCATCGCAGCTTTCATTGGTCAAAGACCGCCCAAGAGGACGTTTGACTGACATGTAACGCACAGATCACAGTTCGTTTTGTTCCACGTCATGTTTAAGGGTGTGAAAATGTAAAGGTGATGTCCCTGCAATAACAGACCCAGCCTGGTCCTACCAGACTCTAGTACATTTCATTTGTACAGAGAGTCTGGCCACTTTCCATTGACTAGCGTTAACTTCCTTGAAGGCGGGTACTCTGTTGAAGTGTGTTCCTTCTTCTTAAGAAGTTTCCTCAGGTTCTCTGCTCTTCCCAAGGTTGCCAACCAACACTTGATGTCCCCCTGGAGTAGAATGAGACCATCTCTCTCTGCATCAGAGGCCTTCTTCCTCTGCTTTCTCAGCTGCCTTCTCTACCTGACCAGCCTTTCGATCTCTTGCTGCCTCCTGGATTTGGCTGTTTCTGGTGTTGCTTTGTCGCTTCTCCTTGTGTTCACTCCAAAGTGCTCTTCTCCATAGTGGTAGATGATGTCGCCAATCCTTTCCAGCTTTTTCTCTGCTGTGCCCACTTGTTGCCCCAGGATTTGTGTCAGGTCGTTGTTGACTATTTCCCACTCTCTCTTTTCAACAGCTTTGGGCTATTTCACACTCGGTCTGTGCCCTTTGATCTTTTCCTCCTTGGGAGGTCTCTGTGGTTGGGTGGGTTCCTCCACCGCAGTGTTAATTTCGTTGACGAATAATTTTCGTCATCATTTTCGTCAACGACCTTTTTTCACTGACGAAAACGAGACGATAACTAAATAAAAACTAGTGTTGGATGACAAAAACTATAACGAAAATCAACTGTCATTTTCGTCAACAAATAAAAACGAGACGAAATGTTAGCGAGGGTCGATTAGGGAAGAGATCGAGTCAGAACTGATGTCCTGTGTAACAGATGCGCACATTTGATCTGAACTGATCTAACCGCTGGAGAACACAACGCTGTTGCGCTTCTACAGGCTCATCCCCAATCCAGCGCTCCAGAGCGGCTCACAATCAATGAATAACAGGCAAATTGTGCAAGTTGTGCTATATGCCAGGCAATTGTTTATGAACTAATGCTGATGAATAATGAAAATGTTTACGTCACGATGTTTATATAGTAATGTGTTTTAGACAGTTGTAATGTACATATTTTATCTCCTCATCTGAACTTGAATGAGCTCCTGCAACTGCAATAATAAGGCGAGATTTCAAAATAAGAGTCCCGGTGAATTTCCAGCTGGTTTATAATTAAAAGTCACGCATTATTTATTCGTTTTTGCTTACACAATAAACTGTATTTAATTTAATTCCCATTTAATTCACAGTCAGGAGGAAAGACCAGTATTTTACACATATTCAATAAAGTATCAGGGTCATAATAGTTCACTAAAACCATTCCAAAAAATCTTTGTTACTTGAAATTAAATAAATGTTAACTGAAATAAAAAAATAAATAAACTTATTTGAAGCTTTAGCTTAACATGATATACTAACTAAAACAGAAATACAAAGTTATAAAAACTATATAGATGTTTTTAAAACATTTTAAAACAAACAAAAAATTGAATTGAGCTCTTTTGTGTATTTTTAATGTCAAAAACAAAATTATGTCAAAATGTCAGTTCAAGTGACAGTCGGTTATGTAATGCTGAAATGCTTAATGTATTACAAATGAACTAAACTCTTTAAAAAATTCTGTTCCTCAATAAAAATCAATAATCATTAGTGGTGGGCATAGATACATTTTTTAAATCTAGATTAATCTCACTGTAATCTTGGAATTAATCTAGATTAACATTTGAATTCTGCCGAAGGCATTCAGAATATGTGTGCTCGTAAGTGATCGTTTGTCTTTTTGTAGTTTGAATAATAAATAACTTCTGTCCCTTTAAGACCTGACGCACGCATATCCAAACACTGTTCCTGTGAGCTGGCTACGACTGTGTTTACGTTAAAACTCACCAAGATGGGCATTGAGACATTTTTGAGTGTATTTGACCATTAATACGCTCATTTTTGCACCTGTATGTCAGAGGCGGCTTTATTACGGTATGTGTGTATGCGCTTCAGATGCGAGAGCGAAATCTGCGGGAATTAGTAGAATTAACGTTATGTGCAAGCCCACGCGAAATTCAGACCAGTCACACAACCGACAACATTAGGCATACACACAGGTTCGAAGACTCGTTCTCTCGTCAAGGTGAAAGTCATCCTAGCTTGCGTAGTATAGACCGAGCTCCCAACCCAACTTTGAGAATAGATTAACGGCGATATGTTTTTATCGCCTGATAAGAGTCTCATGTTAACGCAGCACGTTAACGCCGATAACGGCCCACCACTAGTTATTATATACTAAAGTATATAAGACATTTATAAGCAAATAATTTGTTTGCTTTCACACATACCAAATAAAAACACCCTGCATTTTGGTTCTGCTGTTGATTGACATGAGATTAGGATATGCACCAAATTAATCAGCAACCAAACCAAATGAAGATGAGAGTTCAGGTTTCTGCTCAATTTGCATACAGGGAGTGCAGAATTATTAGGCAAGTTGTATTTTTGAGGATTAATTTTACAACATTAATAATTAAACAACAACAATGTTGTCAATGAACACAAAAAACTCATTAATATCAAAGCTGAATATTTTTGGAAGTGGTTTTTAGTTTTAGCTATTTTAGGGGGATATCTGTGTGTGCAGGTGACTATTACTGTGCATAATTATTAGGCAACTTAACAAAAAACAAATTTATACCCATTTCAATTATTTATTTTTACCAGTGAAACCAATATAACATCTCAACATTCACAAATATACATTTCTGACATTCAAAAACCAAACAAAAACAAATCAGTGACCAATATAGCCACCTTTCTTTGCAAGGACACTCAAAAGCCTGCCATCCATGGATTCTGTCAGTGTTTTGATCTGTTCACCATCAACATTGCGTGCAGCAGCAACCACAGCCTCCCAGACACTGTTCAGAGAGGTGTACTGTTTTCCCTCCTTGTAAATCGCACATTTGATGATGGACCACAGGTTCTCAATGGGGTTCAGATCAGGTGAACAAGGAGGCCATATCATTAGATTTTCTTCTTTTATACCCTTTCTTGCCAGCCACGCTGTGGAGTACTTGGACGCGTGTGATGGAGCATTGTCCTGCATGAAAATCATGTTTTTCTTGAAGGATGCAGACTTCTTCCTGTACCACTGCTTGAAGAAGGTGTCTTCCAGAAACTGGCAGTAGGACTGGGAGTTGAGCTTGACTCCATCCTCAACCCGAAAAGGCCCCACAAGCTCATCTTTGATGATACCAGCCCAAACCAGTACTCCACCTCCACCTTGCTGGCGTCTGAGTCGGACTGGAGCTCTCTGCCCTTTACCAATCCAGCCACGGGCCCATCCATCTGGCCCATCAAGACTCACTCTCATTTCATCAGTCCATAAAACCTTAGAAAAATCAGTCTTGAGATATTTCTTGGCCCAGTCTTGACGTTTCAGCTTGTGTGTCTTGTTCAGTGGTGGTCGACTTTCTGCCTTTCTTACCTTGGCCATGTCTCTGAGTATTGCACACCTTGTGCTTTTGGGCACTCCAGTGATGTTGCAGCTCTGAAATATGGCCAAACTGGTGGCAAGTGGCATCTTGGCAGCTGCACGCTTGACTTTTCTCAGTTCACGGGCAGTTATTTTGCGTCTTGGTTTTTCCACACGCTTCTTGCGACCCTGTTGACTATTTTGAATGAAACGCTTGATTGTTCGATGATCACGCTTCAGAAGCTTGGCTATTTTAAGACTGCTGCATCCCTCTGCAATATATCTCACTATTTTTGACTTTTCTGAGCCTGTCAAGTCCTTCTTTTGACCCATTTTGCCAAAGGAAAGGAAGTTGCCTAATAATTATGCACACCTGATATAGGGTGTTGATGTCATTAGACCACACCCCTTCTCATTACAGAGATGCACATCACCTAATATGCTTAATTGGTAGTAGGCTTTCCAGCCTATACAGCTTGGAGTAAGACAACATGCATAACGAGGATGATGTGGTCAAAATACTCATTTGCCTAATAATTCTGCACTCCCTGTAGTTTCCAGTCATTTAGTCTGATGCACTTGTATGTTTTATCATTTGTGGTCTACCATGATAGCTGTGTTTATGCTAGAAAATCATCATGTAATAATATTCTAACATCACCGCCTGTATGCCTCTCTGTTGTGAACATGTACCATCTAATTTATGAAACCGCAATCCGCATTGAAACGGCATTTAAGAATCACATGATGAGTGCAGTCAAGCACACCTGGTATCTGCAATAGATCTCAGATCTCACTTGCCTTCAGACATATTCAAACACGCCGTATTGTGATCAATTACAAAACATACAGAAACATAAATGTTACTGGAGATAAAAACTAAAAATTTCCCACTGACGTTCTAAACCTCATCCAAAATATGTATTTCAAATGGTGTCACAATCACAATTTTACGTCCCCTTCCATAGAGTAAGAATAATTAACTCCTAGACTATTTTTAACTTTGTTTATAAGTTAGCAGACTGTTTAAATTAGTGCTTTATAGGGGAAAATATTGATTGATTTACCAGTTTACAAACGTAATGGTATCATGTCTAAAAGGAACAGTCCACTTTTTTGAATCCATTTTCGAATCCATTCAGCCGATCTCCGGGTCTAGCGCTAGCACTTTTAGCATAGCTTAGCATAGATCATTGAATCTGATTAGACTGTTAGCATCTCGCTCAAAACATGACCCAAGTCTCTTCTGTAGTTACATCGTGTAGTAAGACCGACAGAAAATGTAAAGTTGTGATTTTTTAGGCCGATATGGCTAGGAACTATACTCTCATTCCTGCGTAATAATCAAGAGCTTTGAGCCGTACCACGAGTGCAGCGGCACAATGATATTATACAGTAATGTGTTGTATAAAAAATTCCTTGTAGTTATAATGAAGATGAATGATTGTTATTAAGCTGTTCATTTGAATTATTTTCAGGCAACTTTCCTTTCCTCTGATTCAGAGTTTGCATCCCAGGAGACAATTATTTGCTTGGCTAAACTTGCATTTGCATCCCTCAATAGTCAAGTCAACTTTATTTATATAGCGCTTTTACAATGCAGATAGTTTCAAAGCAGCTTCACAGTGTTAAACAGGAAGATAATGCTTCAGAAATGTATTCGGCCGTACAGCCGCTCCGGAGAAAACGGTGATGTCATCAGCTCATTTCAATTATCATTTATCAAATTATTAGTGAACAATAATGCAACTTATCTCTTAAAAATGGGGGATAAATTATTAAACCTACATGACTGTTTTGTAGCGTGTGAAGAAAACCTTTCAAATGAAAATTTTAAAGGAAACTTGTCCATTGTAAGAGTGACAAGGATCAAAAACTCACTGACATGAGTTTTAACCCAATGAATGAGTTGTTTTAACCCAATGAATGAGTTGTTTTAACCCAATGAATGAGTTGTTTTAACCCAATGAATGGGTTGTTTTAACCCAATGAATGAGTTGTTTTAACCCAATGAATTAGTTGTTTTAACCCAATGAATGAATTGTTTTAACCCAAATGAATGAATTGTTTTATCCCAATGAATGGGTTGTTTTAACCCAAATGAATGAGTTGTTTTAACCCAATGAATGGGTTGTTTTAACCCAAATGAATGAGTTGTTTTAACCCAATGAATGGGATGTTTTAACCCAAATGAATGAGTTGTTTTAACCCAATGAATGGGATGTTTTAACCCAAATGAATGAGTTGTTTTAACCCAATGAATGAATTGTTTTAACCCAATGAATGGGTTGTTTTAACCCAAAAAATGGGTTGTTTTAACCCAATGAATGAATTGTTTTAACCCAATGAATGAGTTGTTTTAACCCAAAAAATGGGTTGTTTTAACCCAATGAATGAGTTGTTTTGAATGGGTTTTTAACCCAGTGAATGGGTTATTTTGAATGGGTTGTTTTAACCCAATGAATGGGTCGTTTTGAATGGGTTGTGTTTACCTAGTGAATGGGTTGTTTTAACCCAATGAATGCGTTGTTTTAACCCAAATTAATTAGTTGTTTTGAATGGGTTGTTTTAACCCAGTGAATGGGTTGTTTTAACCCAATGAATGAGTTGTTTTAACCCAATGAATGGGTTGTTTTAACCCAATGAATGAGTTGTTTTAACCCAATGAATTAGTTGTTTTAACCCAATGAATGAATTGTTTTAACCCAAATGAATGAATTGTTTTAACCCAATGAATGGGTTGTTTTAACCCAAATGAATGAGTTGTTTTAACCCAATGAATGGGATGTTTTAACCCAAATGAATGAGTTGTTTTAACCCAATGAATGGGATGTTTTAACCCAAATGAATGAGTTGTTTTAACCCAATGAATGAATTGTTTTAACCCAAATGAATGAGTTGTTTTAACCCAATGAATGAATTGTTTTAACCCAATGAATGGGTTGTTTTAACCCAAAAAATGGGTTGTTTTAACCCAATGAATGAATTGTTTTAACCCAATGAATGAGTTGTTTTAACCCAAAAAATGGGTTGTTTTAACCCAATGAATGAGTTGTTTTGAATGGGTTTTTAACCCAGTGAATGGGTTATTTTGAATGGGTTGTTTTAACCCAATGAATGGGTCGTTTTGAATGGGTTGTGTTTACCTAGTGAATGGGTTGTTTTAACCCAATGAATGCATTGCTTTAACCCAAATTAATTAGTTGTTTTAACCCATTGAATGGGTTGTTTTAACCAAAATGAATGAGTTGTTTTGAATGGGTTGTTTTAACCCAGTGAATGGGTTGTTTTTAATGGGTTGTTTTTACCCAGTGAATGGGTTGTTTTAACCCAACGGTTGGATTAAATGTTTGCCGAAACTGCTGAAACGTATCTCATGTTAAATATGACTGTATTTCTTGCTTAAAATGAACCCAAAGTATGTTGGAAATTAACATTTATTAATAAACTTTTATACATTTTAAACATTTATTAATAAACATTTATAAATTCACTTTAATAAATGAACAGGATTAATACGTTTGATGAATAATAATTAAACAATAAACATCTATTAAATCGCTTAATAGGGGGGCGCTAGAGAGCAGCACATGGAGTAGGACGCATTTTCGCTCAGCTCCGTCACATTTGAGGAAATAAATAATCTAAAACTTTGTTACTCCTGCTAAATTTGATAATTTAGCATAACTAACACGGCAATGATGAATAAATCAAAAAAGTCTATCAAAAAGGTTCCGTCTCTGGCTGCCGATACGATGGAAGGAAACCCAACAAGTCCGACGTTAGTCGATGCTAACACTTGCGGTCAAGTCAATTCCGTAAATGAGACCACAACCACCAATGTATTTCAACCTTTGGAGAGTGAAGAAGTGCCTTCACCTAGAGATATTCTGTCAGCCATTAGAAGGATGGACTGTTCCATGAATGCCAGATTTAACGACTTGGAGGTTTCCCTGTCAGGAGTGAAGTCAACACTAGCAGCCAACACATCGCGCATCGTTGATCTGGAGGAGGCTAGCACTGATTATGAGCGTCGAAGCTCTCATTTGGAGCAGCTTTGTTCCAATTTATCACAGGAGAATACGTCTATGAGGTCAAAGGTAACGGATTTAGAGGCCAGATCCCGCAGACAAAATATCAAGATTACAGGTCCATACATTGGAGCGCAGCTTGAAGAAAACAAAACTAGAGGTCTTTCGTAATTTGTGGAAAGAGCACATGATCGCATACAGAAAGGCCGTAAGAACTGCTAGATCTGCTTATTTCTCAACTCTCTTGGAAGAAAACAAACACAACCCGAGGTATTTATTTGATACTGTGGCTAAATTAACCAAAAATAAAGCTTCTGATGATTGTAAACTGCACAGCTGTAATGACTTTATGAACTTCTTCACATGTAAGATTGATAATATTAGGAAGAAAATTTTAACCATGCAGCCGTCTACTACAGTATCACATCAGACAGAGCATTGTAGTGTCACTGAGAAAAAATTACAATCATTCACTGCTATAGGAGAAGAAGAATTGGGTAAACTCGTTAAATCATCAAAATCAACAACATGTATGCTTGACCCTGTACCGACTAGGCTATTAAAAGAGATGCTACCAGAGGTCATAGATCCTCTTCTTAATATCATTAATTCATCTTTGTCATTAGGATATGTACCGAAAACTTTTAAGTTGGCTATTATTAAACCACTTATTAAAAAACCGCAACTTGATCCTACAGAATTAGTCAATTATAGACCAATCTCAAATCTACCCTTTCTGTCAAAAATACTTGAAAAGGCAGTGTCCTCACAATTATGTTCCTTTTTAGAAAGAAATGGTATCTGTGAGGATTTCCAGTCAGGATTTAGACCGTATCATAGCACTGAGACTGCTCTCATCAGATTTACAAATGATTTACTCTTATCATCCGATCGTGGCTGTATCTCTCTATTAGTGTTACTCGATCTTAGCGCTGCATTCGATACTATCGACCACAACATTCTTTTGAATAGACTCGAAAATTATGTAGGTATTAGTGGAATTGCCTTGTCATGGTTTAAATCATACCTATGTGATCGTTACCAGTATGTAGCAGTAAATGAAGAGATGTCACACCGATCAAAAGTTCAGTATGGAGTACCGCAAGGCTCAGTGCTAGGACCGCTGCTCTTCACCCTGTACATGCTACCACTGGGAGATATTATTAGGAAGCATGGCGTTAGTTTTCATTGTTATGCTGACGATACTCAGCTCTATATTTCTTCACGCCCTGAAGAAACTTACCAATTCACATGATTAACGGAATGCATAGCTGATATAAAACATTGGATGACCTGTAATTTCCTGCAACTCAATTCAGAAAAAACAGAATTTTTAATTATTGGACAAAAAAGCTCCACAAGTAGTAACCTAGAATACTGTCTAACACTTGATGGCTGCTCTGTCAAGTCTTCGTCGTCAGTGAGGAACCTGGGTGTGCTCTTTGATACCAATCTTTCGTTTGAAAGCCACGTTTCGAGCATCTGTAAAACTGCATTCTACCATCTTAAAAATATATCTAAATTACGGCACATGCTCTCAATGCAAAATGCTGAACAGTTAGTTCATGCGTTCATGACCTCAAGGCTAGATTATTGTAATGCTCTTCTGGGTGGTGGCCCTGCTCGCTTAATAAATAAACTCCAGCTGGTCCAAAACGCAGCAGCTCGAGTTCTTACTAGAACCAGGAAGTATGACCATATTAGCCCAGTTCTGTCAACATTGCACTGGCTGCCTATTAAACATCGCATACATTTTAAAATCTTGCTTATTACTTACAAAGCACTAAATGGTTTAGCTCCCCAATACTTGAGCGAGCTCTTAACACATTATACTCCATCACGTCTACTGCGGTCTCAAAATTCTGGCCAGTTGATCATACCGAGAATATCCAAATCAACTGCAGGCGGTCGATCCTTTTCCTATTTAGCTCGTAAACTCTGGAACAGTCTTCCTAACATTGTTCGGGAAGCAGACACACTCTGTCAGTTTAAATCTAGACTAAAAACACATCTCTTTACTGTGGCATACACATAAAACACTTTTTCAATGAAATTATTGTTAGGCTGCATTAACTAGGTCAGCCGGAACCGGGAACACTTCCCATAACACCTGATGTACTCGTTACATCATCAGAAGAATGGCATCTACGCTAATGATAGTCTCTCTGTTTTATCCCGAGGTTTACTGCAGTCAGCCGGATCCGGGCCATATCCAGATCAGATGATGGACCTGCGCCCAGAGAAGACCAACACAGGACCCGAAGTGTCCACAGAGACCGTGTCAATTAGTCTCCCCCTGCAACTGCCTCATCGACACGGCATCTTAATAAACCTGTCTCCAGTGTGATGAATCTGATTGTTCGAATATTACAATGAAATAATACTTAAATCGATATGTCATCCGCAATAAACCCGTCTCCAGCGTGTTGCCTCCGATCATTCGAATATTCCGATCTATTATGACCTCTGACCTGTAAAGCTGGCAGAATAATAATAATAATACGCTGTTTGTTAATTGGCCAGCACCCCAACTGAGCCTGGTTTCTCCCAAGGTTTATTTTTCTCCATTAGGTCACCTGATGGGGTTTTGGTTTCCTTGCCACTGTTGCCTCTGGCTTGGCGTGCTCAGTTGGGGACACAAAAATTTTTCAACTAAACATCGAAATAAATCTAATTAATAAACTAAATGAACCATATAATAATGAACCATATATTACTGATCTAATTATTGATCTAAAGCCCACACTGTCACCGTATGGAAATTTAAACTGATGACATCAAATGACTATACAGCTTCATAATATTATGCTGCATTATTTTCCTGTTTAACACTGTAAAGCTGCTTTGGAACAATCTGCACTGTTAAAAGCGCTATATAAATAAAGTTGACTTGACTTGACAGGTCTCCCTGAGAACGTCGAGAGGGGCAACCCCACAGAGTTTGTATCTGACCTGTTACCTAAGCTACTGGGCGAAGCTAATTTTCCGAGTGGTGTAAAGGTTGACCGAGCTCACCGCATTGGCCCCGTCGTAAACAAAAGACCGCGAGTTATGATTGCCAGGATTCATCATGACGCTGTTAAGACCGAAGTACTGCGGCTTGCCCGAAACCGAAGCCCGCTCTCTTTCGACGGGGGTCGTATCAGTATTTTCCCGGACTTTCCAGCAGAGGTATCTTCCCAACGCAAGCAGTTTGACGGAGCCCGGGAAAAGCTTAGAGCTAAAGGAATAAAATACGGTCTTCTCATCTTCACTCATGAGAAGACGAAGAAAATATTTTCGTCCCCGCAAGAGGCCGAATCATACATTGACAGTCTCTTGTAGCGACTGAACGCGAAGTAACCGCGGTACATCATGGTAAGACACCATTCCAGCTGCTAGTGGCCTCCTCAACTCATGGTCTCAAAATGTTCATTCATTCATATGCGAAGTTTTTCTACTGATTATATCGAGTGGAGACGGAGTTGTATGTTGCTTTGAAGAACAGCTAGGTCTCAGGTCTAATTGTTTTTTTTTCTTCCTTTCTGCTTTATCTTTTTCCACTCCTCTTTGTGTTCCGTTCAGCTGCCTCACGTTTAAATGGGGTATTTTGATTTTCGCTGGGGTTCAAAAAGCGAGTTTATTGGGTTAAAAGTATGCCAGCTTATCTTTGTATTGGGAATGTTTATTTGTTCTTTTTTCTGTTTTGTGCATCTAATAATGCCTATACTTGTACTTAATTGTCACTTATTTTACCCTATGGTTTACCTCACACTGCACTTTGATGAGCTCCCTTAAGAAACATTTGAATATTCTGAGCTGGAATGTGCGTGGTTTAAATGATGTTGTTAAACGATCTAAAGTCTTTGCGCATTTGAATTATTTACACGCAGATATACTGTTTCTACAAGAGACTCATATTAAGCATTCCTGTGCTCACAGACTTAGATGTAGATGGATAGGCCAAATGTACCACTCTACTTTCTCTTCAAAGGCCCGTGGAGTGTCTATATTAGTTCGCAAGAATATTCCCTTTCAACATTTGACCACTAAACAGGATACCAATGGTCGTTATCTTATTGTGACTGGCACTATTCTAGAGAAACATGTTACATTTGTGAATTTATACGCTCCTAATTTCGATGATCCACATTTTTTCAGATCTGTTTTTAATATGATACCTGATGTTGACTCCACTCATCTTATTATTGGAGGGGACTATAATTGCATCTTGGACCCTTTTATGGATAGGCACTCCCTCAACCCTCCTAAACCTTCTAATTCTGCTACTGTTCTTAATAATCTAATTCATTCACTGAATATACTTGACATTTGGAGACTTCAACACCCTACTGACAAAGACTATTCTTTTTTTTCTAACGTCCATAACTCGTATACAAGGATTGACTACTTTTTAACTGATTTTAAATTAACCTCCAAAATCGTAACTTCTAAATACCATAATATTCTAATATAGTCTCTATAACAGTAGATTTTGGGATGGAATCCTTCCCCTACTCTTGGCGTTTTAATCCCACTCTGTTAAATGAGGACGGTTTTAAAGAATCTTTGCCACCCATATCGCTGAATTTCTTACTCTGAATGATAAGGGGGACGTGTCTGATTCAACTTTATGGGAAGCTCTTAAAGCTGTCATTAGAGGCCAGATTATAGCTTTTCAAGCAGAACTAAAAAAGCAAAGGGGCAAAAGACTTTCAGAAATAGAAATAGAGCTGCCAGTGCTAGAGGATCATTTCAAACTTACATCGTCCAATTTAACTCTGTCAAGTATTATGAAGCTCAAATATGAATATAATACATTGTTATCTGAACAAGTTAGCTCACTTTTATTAAAAATAAAACAGAAACCATTTGAATTAGGTGACAAACCCAACCGCTTGCTGGCTCGTCAACTTAGGGGCATACAAGCTAGTAGAGCCATAAAAACCATTAAGTTAAAATCCGGGGCCTTGACCAATAAACAAACAGAAATAAACAACGTATTCCAGGAATTTTATCAGGAATTGTACTCCTCTCAAAGTAAAGTAGACTCATTGGATATTACAAAATTCCTTCGCTCCCTTGGACTTCCTAAAATCAGTGAGGATGCAAGGGAAAACTTAAATTCAGATATTACATTGGAAGAAGTCTCTACAGCTATTAGAAGTTTTCCCAGTGGTAAAGCAGCTGGTCCAGATGGTTTCTGCATAGAATTTTATAAATCTTTTTCTAATCAAATTGGCCCCTTGAAATTAAGGATGTTTAAAAATTCTATTGAAAACAAAAAATTACCAGAAACACTTTATTCGGCAAATATTGCATTGATCTTAAAGAAAGATAAAGATAATACAGATCCTTCCTCTTATAGACCCATCTCCCTTCTTGGTAATGATCTTAAAATATTTACTAAAATCCTAGCAAATAGGTTAAGTAAATGTATCAGTTCAATAATACATGAAGACCAAACAGGCTTTATCCCCGGGAGATTTTCTTTTCATAATGTACGTAGGCTCATGAATATTGTGTATAGGAGTAAGGGAAAACATTATAAAATAGCCATTCTAGCCCTGGATGCTTATAAAGCATTTGACAGTGTGGAATGGGCATACATATTAAGCACCATTGAGGAATTTGGACTGGGACAAAAATTTTCTTCGTGGGTTGAGATGTTGTACCTTTGCCCCTCTGCCTCTGTTCTCACAAACAATAACAGATCACCCTCTTTCTTTCTTCACCGTGGTACCCGTCAGGGCTGTCCACTAAGCCCTTTACTTTTTGCTATCGCCATGGAACCCTTAGCGATAAGTATAAGAAATCATCCGCACATATCCCCTATTACGATAGGGGATGTAAAACATCAGATTTCGTTATATGCGGACGATGTTCTTCTTTTTCTTTCAGAGCCGGAGAGATCTCTGCCCTTCTTATTCGATCTACTGTAATCAGGGAGTTTGGTACCCTTTCTGAATACACTGTTAACTGGCAGAAAAGTGAATTTAATATGGATCCAATTTTTGTTAATAATCTCCCCTTCATAATTGTAAGTGAATTAAAATACCTTGGTATCACTGTCCCTAGACATTTCAAAAGTTTATACAAAACAAATCACAAAGTTATGATAGATAAGCTGAAGAGTGATGTAGAGACCTGGCGAGTACTCCCTTTAACAATGATTGGTCGTGTCAACGCAATTAAAATGGTTACCTTACCCAGGTTTCTCTATTTGTTTCAAAATGTCCCAATCTTCCTAACCCAATTATTCTTTAAGACACTTGATTCTGTGATCATGCCGTTTATTTTGGGGTATAAAGCCCATCGTATATCTAAAGCACATATCTGTAAATCTAAAGAGATAGGAGGTCTAGGACTTCCCTGTTTTCAGCACTACTATTGGGCAGCCAACATAAGGGCCTTAATGTATTGGCGTAGTGCATACCCCGGGGAATTGAATACCACCATTCCTGCATGGCTCATTATTGAGCGGGATATTCAGGATTCCTCCCTTCCCGCTTTACTCTTTGCAGAAAACAAACCTTTTAGAAAATTTAAGAAATGTAACCCCATTGTTGTAAATTCTATTAAGATTTGGTATCAGCTTAGGAAGGTCTTCAAACTCCCTCAAACATGTTCTCTTACTCCTATAGCCTATAACCACGCATTCCCCCCCTCGCAGACTGATACAACTTTTTTATTATGGAAAGAAAAAGGAATTGTATCCTTAGGTGATTTATACATTAACAATGTATTTGCGTCTTTCGTCCAGCTTAGACAAAAGTTTGGACTACCCCCCTCTCATTTTTTTTAGGTATTTACAAGTGCAAAGCTATGTTAAAAGTAATATACCTATAGGTTTTGTTTGTCTTAACAATGACTTAAAAGCTTACTGTTATGAGCAATGCTACCATTAATTATATGTAGTATAAACCTAATAAAGTGGTTGTTGTGAAAAACAATACTTGTTTGAATGATTTAATGATCAATTCCCCATTACTCAAATGAACTGATGGAATCCCTTTCCTCCAATCATGAGTTTAGCATGTTTGCCTTTTAAGTTATCTGTACTTAAACATTTGCGTTACCTGTACTTAAACATTTGAGTTAATTCAATGAAGAGACTACATTAGGTCAACTCAATTAAACTGAGTTGTCAGTTTCCCCATTACTCAAATGAATTGAGGGAATCACTTTCCTCAAATCATTTGAGTAGTCTCAACTTATTAGGGTTTACAGTGTAATTTTGAAACCTATAAACCCCCTGAAAATCTTTATTATTGTATGAACTTTGAACTTGACATGAAGAGTCTTATTTCTAAATTTGTTGAATGCTTAAATGACATAAGAGTTGTTCCTACACAACATTTAAAGATGTCCTGGGAAAAAGACTTTGGTATAGATATTTCAGAAGACTCCTGGGCCGAGGTTCTCCGGGGTATAAGGGATTGCTCTATCAGATCCAATTTACAACTGATACAATACAAAGCTGTGCATAGATTACACTACTCTCGTACAAAATTACACTCTATATATCCCTCTGTCTCACCTTTGTGTATTAAATGCAAGTCCAGTGAGGTCACATTGGCTCACTTATTCTGGTTCTGCCCAAAAATACACAAATTTTGGTCTGAGGTCTTTTGTTTTTATTCTAAAGTACTTAACCCCTTTGTGTTCAGAGATCGCCGACGGCCCCGCGTTTGATAGTGTTTACATTGATCGCTAGTTTACAATATCATTTTGTCAAGTAATAAGGTCAACCAGTACATTGTTTGAAAGATAAGAGACTGCAGATTCGTATCTGTATAAGCATTATACAATCAAGATAACTTTGCAACGTTTTTTTGTCATTCTGTATGAATCTAAACAATGTGATATGACAACAAAGAGAGAGGATGTCCCTTACCTTTTTGTGCTTTGGAAATGTAATGTTTGGCAGAATAATGGTGACTTCGACCTTTTTTCCATGGGAAGAGTCCAGTGTACGATGTCCATAGTAAATATTTGTCCAAAAACAAGCAAACTGGTAAAAAAAGCTATAGAACTTCTGTTGTTTACTTCCTGAAGTTTACTAATCACGAGGACGCTGTCCTGTTTATTTGATGAACTGTACGCATGAAGCGCATTATTCAATGAAATATAACGTATCAATGTATTTAGTAGAGTGTCTGGAACTGAATGAGAACCGCCCAGAAGATATCTGATGAAAACTAGCCACGCAATTTTAGAAAAGATTGAAAGATGACAGTCACTTTTGGTGACGCATGATTATCCACATGCAAAGGTGTTTGGTAAAAAAAAAAAAAAAACAGCAATGGGAAAGTCTTGTGTTGTCATCTAACATGTAGTCTATGCAATAACGAATACGCTGATGTGTTGATTAGCATAAATCTCGCGAGTATCACATTGTATTTTTGTTTGCGTAACCATTTGCATCCTGGAAAATTACTCACGCGCGCCCCTCGAGCAGTGTTGCCAAGTCCGCGGTTTTCCCGCGGAATTGGGCTACTTCAACACTGTTGCCGCGGGCTGTTTTTCATGTCCGCGGGTTGAAGCGTCCCCAATTATATGATATTTAGCCCCGGGAATGCGAATTTTAGTAGGCAACCATGCCAAAAAAACACATATTTAACCTCCCAATTGCGGTTAAATCTCCCCCTGAAACGAGATTGGGCTTGTTTTGGGCTAGTTTTGAGTAGCAATTGGGCGGGTTTTGTTGTGAAAACCTGGCAACCCTGTACACTAGCTCACTAGCGCTCGCTCTGTCAGCATTCGCCTGCAATGGATCCACGCCGAGATCGGTAAGTGTCTACATTTAGTACGTTTTTGTTGCTTTGTTTTGTAGTTTTGTGTTTCTACACTATTACGGCTTATTAGTACATTCAAGTACCGCAAAATTCCTTTTTTATTCAAGTGCTGAGTTAGAAGCTAGTGATGTAAGTTGTAACAATGTATCGTGGATAGTGAAAATCTGTATTGTGTATATTTCACCCAAAATAAAAATGACAGTGTGAGGAAAAAGTTAAATTTCACAGTGTTTTAGTGTCAGTACTACATTCAATTACTATAAAATGTTGAATATAATGTATAGTAATGCAATGGGGGAATATTTGTGGGACCTGATAATGACAAATGTCTTATGTTGCCACTAAAAAGTGACCAGCAATATTTTAAATATATCTAGTCAGTGAGTGGGTGAGAGTGTAAGCATATTTGTCTAAAATAATTCAGTCTTTTCGGCTATTATCACCAGAATAGTTTTTACTCTGTGGTCACCATTGTCCTGTGCGTAGTACTTTGTGGTAAGCAAATAATGTGAAGCAAGTAATGTTTCTTGAGAGAAGAAACTGTTTTGGGGTATGATTATTGTCTGATTACAGTCTGAGTCATTAGCTGGTAGTGTAAATGTTTCAATAAGGGAAACAACAGAGTGGGTATGGAGGTAGATCACTGTATGTGAATGATTCTTTGAATTTGAATAGAAAATCAGTAAATATGCACATACATGCATTTTTATAAACATTTAGGGGTGAAAAATATACCAGAGAAAGTATATAAATTGAGCTTTGTCATGTTGTAATGAGAAAATAGATTGAAATGATCAAACAAACCGGTTATACCTCATGGTAAAAGGTGGTTACCAAGTGTCCCTTTGGAGTCTCCAAGTGGCCTTTTTGGAAAGGTGCCTAGACATACTCCGAACTAAATGCTTGTAAAAAAGTCATTTTGGCTTGTATCAACTTCAAATTTGAAACGTACATTTAAAAGACATGTGGCTTTAGTTTACTTGTGTTTCCAGATCCATATATATTTCTGCCTTATGTATTTTTCTTGTTCATAAACCGTTATAATTTTTTTTTTAATTGTCCATTGTGTTTGAGCTTATTTATCTCTCTACTAGTAATTTCTAGAGTAATTTTGAGTCTTTCATGGTAAACTGTCAAGTGTCAGCTTTCAAATGATACCTTTGATTTGTGTGTAGTCAGAAGGACTCATTAGCAGCAACAATTTTATTTTGGGTATGTCATTTTGCACTCCTTTGCCAAAAGTGGGGGTGACTGGTAAGGGGTTAAGAATGATTTTCTTCATTATCCCCTTGTTGCAATATTAGGTTGGTCCTCTTTTTTAGAGACCTATAGCCTTAATCAAATCCGGATGATACAATATGGGATGACAATAGCGAAGAAGGCAATTTTGTTGACGTGGAACAAAGAGTTTGTACCCAAATTTGAGTTGTGGCTTGCAGAGTTTAGCAGTGTGCTACATATGGAAAAGATCAGATATGAAACTGCCGGTAAAGCGAATACATTTTTACAGATTTGGAAGCCCTTTTTAGAATTTTTGGAAGAGGACCATTGAATTTAACATTTTGGATTTATATTAGATGTGGTACTGTAGATTATATAGTGCTCTGCAGGGTGCAATAACTTTTTTCCATAATTGGGTAATTGTTTACCAAATAACCATTGGTATTGGCATATTATTTTAAGTATTTTATTTTAATGTATGTGTAAGTGTCACGATCCCACACAAGACAAAGATAGAAGATCCAAATGCAGTACGTATGATATTTATTGAGGGTAAATCCAAACTCAGTGGTCAGTCCAGGCATAGGTCGATATCCAACAAATCAAGCAAACATAAACAGGAACAAAACAACGGCAAGAACAGAACTCGGAAGTGGGGTGATACAAACAAGGACTCCGTGACACATACTAAAACAGACAGGGTATATATACACACACAGATCTAACAAGGTGATGGGAAACAGCTGAGTGCAATGAACTGATGAGTGACAGACAGAATGCTGGGAATTGAAGTCAAAATGTGAAAGACACCGTGAGAACGAGGACCTCTAGTGACAACCCAGGAAAACACAACCAGACACTGTGACAGTACCCCCTCCCTACGGAGCGGCTACCAGACGCTCCATAACGTAACTACCACACAACACAAGAATTCAGGAGGGAGGTGGAAAGGTGGAGGATCAGGGGGAGGGATGGTGGGCCAGGTCCATGGCGAGGAACAAGGACAGGGGGTGATGGCTTAACTGGCGGCCAGGACGGAGATGACAGTTCATCTGGCGGCCAGGGCGGAGACGACAGTCCATCGGGCGGCCAGGGCAGAGACGACAGTCCATCTGGCGGCCAGGGCGGAGCAGACGACCCTTCAGGCGGCCATGGCGGTGATGACAGCTCATCTGGCGGCCAGGGCGGAGACGACGGTCCGTCTGGCGGCCAGGGCGGCGATGACAGTCCATCGGGCGGCCAGGGCGGTGGAGACTTTCCCTCAGGCGGCCAGGGTGGAGACTCTCCCTCGGGCGGCCACGGCACTGGAACAGACACCACCGGCTCAGGCACTGGAACAGACACCACCGGCTCAGGCACTGAAACAGACACCACCGGCTCAGGCACTGGAACAGACACCACCGGCTCAGGCACTGGAACAGACACCACCGGCTCAGGCACTGGAACAGACACCACCGGCTCAGGCACTGGAACAGACACCACCGGCTCAGGCACTGGAACAGACACCACCGGCTCAGGCACTGGAACAGACACCACCGGCTCAGGCACTGGAACAGACACCACCGGCTCAGGCACTGGAACAGACACCACCGGCTCAGGCACTGGAACAGACACCACCGGCTCAGGCACTGGAACAGACACCACCGGCTCAGGCACTGGAACAGACACCACCGGCTCAGGCACTGGAACAGACACCACCGGCTCAGGCACTGGAACAGATACCACCGGCTCAGGCACTGGAACAGACACCACCGGCTCAGGAACAGGAACAGACACCACCGGCTCCGGCTCAGGAACAGGCACCACCGGCTCGGGCACTGGAACTGGCACCACCGGCTCGGGCACTGGAACGGACACCACCGGCTCGGACACTGGAACGGACACCACCGGCTCAGGCCCTGGAACGGACACCACCGGCTCAGGCCCTGGAACGGACACCACCGGCTCAGGCCCTGGAACGGACACCACCGGCTCAGGCACTGGAACGGACACCACCGGCTCAGGAACTGGAACGGACACCACCGGCTCAGGCACTGGAACGGACACCACCGGTTCAGGAACAGGAACAGACACCACCGGCTCAGGAACAGACACCACCGGCCCAGGAACAGACACCACCGGTCCAAGTGTGTGCGTGGCCCACACACACCACATGGCTGTGGCCATAATGGCCAGTGTCGCGGTCACTGAGGCCTCAGGAACAGACGCCTCCGGCTCAGGAACAGACATCACCGGCTCAGAAACAGACACAAGCACAGGCACAGACTCAGGAACAGACACTGGCTCCGGCTCAGGAACAGACACTGGCTCCGGCTCAGGACCTGGAACAGACACAGACACTGGCTCCGGCTCAGGAACAGACACAGACACTGGCTCCGGCTCAGGAACTGGAACAGACACAGACACTGGCTCTGGCTCGGGAACAGACACAGACACTGGCTCCGGCTCGGGAACAGACACAGACACTGGCTCCGGCTCGGGAACAGACACAGACACTGGCTCCGGCTCGGGAACAGACACAGACACTGGCTCCGGCTCGGGAACAGACACTGGCTCCGGCTCGGGAACAGACACTGGCTCCGGCTCGGGAACAGACACTGGCTCCGGCTCGGGAACAGACACTGGCTCCGGCTCGGGAACAGACAACACTGAAGGTCTGAAGGGCGTTTCCAGGATCCGAGCTAGACGCTCTAAATAGCCGATCAGTGCCCCCCCGGCCATGAGAATGGGCATCTCCCGATCCGTCTCCGACTGGGCAGACGTGGCTTGAACCATCTCTGACTGGGCAGATGGGACATGAACAGTCTCTGTCTCGGCAGACGTGACGTGAGCAGTCTCTGACTGGGCAGACGGGACTTGAACAGTCTCTGAATTGGCAGACGTGTTCTTCTTCCCTCTTCTCCGTCCGTAACGGCGAGATGGTGGTTCCGGTCCGTCTCTCACGAGCCCCGGGTCGAATGGGGGCCATGGTGGAAAGTGGTGTTGGACTTCCTCTCGACCACCAACCCCTCTGCGACCTCCCCGAGTCCCACGAAAAATGACTAGGCGTGTTCCTTCAAACATATCTCTCCTCTCCCGCTCGGTGGCTGGGGAGGAGAAGTTGGAATACATTCCGCTGGATCTAGGGTTGACGGAGTCCTTCTGTCACGATCCCACACAAGACAAAGATAGAAGATCCAAATGCAGTACGTATGATATTTATTGAGGGTAAATCCAAACTCAGTGGTCATTCCAGGCATAGGTCGATATCCAACAAATCAATCAAACATAAACAGGAACAAAACAACGGCAAGAACAGAACTCGGAAGTGGGGTGATACAAACAAGGACTCCGTGACACATACTAAAACAGACAGGGTATATATACACACACAGATCTAACAAGGTGATGGGAAACAGCTGAGTGCAATGAACTGATGAGTGACAGACAGAATGCTGGGAATTGAAGTCAAAATGTGAAAGACACCGTGAGAACGAGGACCTCTAGTGACAACCCAGGAAAACACAACCAGACACTGTGACAGTAAGTAGATGTTTTACCATGTATATCTGTATGTGTGGATATTGTATGTTTCTGTGTGTATGCACTTATACATTTGGATATATGGGCATTTTTATTTTTTTATTTCTTTTATTTATTTATTTGTATTATGTTTTATATTATTTGTTTACTTGTTACTTATTTGCTGGCATGGGGTGGGGGGTTTTGTAAAAATGTGTAAAGCTTTAAATAAAAAATATATATATAAAAAATAATAATAATAATAATTGCTTAATAATAAATGTTCACCTTTTGATTATTGTTGCCTCTAGTAATGATGTGTCTGATTGTTAATTTCCAACCTTTGGGTTCATTTTAAGCCAGCCATATAGCAATTTTAAACAATAGTTGGGTTAACTTTGCAGGAGGACTATAGCATGAACAAAATGTCACAGCGTATGGGAATAATAAAATTAACTTTGGTTTTGATGAATAAGGTGTGCATAAGATGTTAAAAGGAAAAACAATTACAATTATTTTTCACCACTTCTATTTATTGTAGTATTTTTCAAAACAATCGATGCGATGTTCTTCAAATTATCTTTGTTTTAGACACAGAACTAGTATATTGTTCTTTGCAAAACTCACAGACTGAAAAGTTTCTAAAAAATACAGCAAATCTATGACATGCAAACTCACTAAATGTATAGTTTGAAAACAAATGTTTCAAAGTGATGTATCATCAGATGTTTTTCAATTTAAACAAGTTATAAGCATATATGAGACATACAGAAAGCAAATATAGCATACTGCTACATAAATTATACATTATGTTAATGCACTGTTTTTAAGTCAAATAAAGGGCTGCATTATTTTATCATTTCTTCATTAGTGTTTATCTGTTGCTCTTCTCATCGTCTCTGAAAAAAGCACAAAATACCACATTATTTAAATATATTCTACTGAATTATGTGAATAAAGCAGCATTTAATAATGTTAACTTTAACTGTGATTAACTATATGTAATCTTTAAATATACATTTAAATTTTATTTACAATATTTGTTTTAGATTAAACACAGACAATGAAAATCTACCACTGTGAATATGAGCAATGTGTGCTTTGGTTCTTACTCTTCTCTTTTATAACAGACAAAGTTAAGTTTCTCTTCACAGTCTCTGTTCTCCCAACGTTTAGCTGTCAGGTTTAGAGATCCACAGTAATGGCCATTGGCAGGGCACGCTGGCAGCTGGACCAAATTTCCCAGAGATTCCCCACTCACCCAGAACCAGGAACCTGCCAGGAAGCGCAAACCTGTCCAAACACTGGGGGTTTGAGAGACTGCAGACTTTTTTTGGGCTTGAAAGAGATGCAAACTGGTTGGCAGACTGGCCAAGTCCGTGTGTTTAGTCCTGCAGTGTTCTAGCGCTTCCTCCCAGCTCTTGTTCTCCGGTATCAGAATCAGTTCAGGCTCCCACTTGTAACAGAAAAAAGGCAGCCTTTCATAACAAAAGTAGTCCATCAATCCACCACCATATCTCAAGGCACAAAATTCATTGTTTGCGCCACTTGGTTGACCAATTCTCCATTGCATAAAAACTTCTTCACTTCCATCACTCCACACCCATTTGCCTTCAGCAGAGGGCTTGCTCAGACCAACCCAGCTCTCTTTGTGATTCTGACCGTCTGCATCAGTATTGAACCTGGTAAGCTCCTCTTGGCTGTCTATGGTGGACAGGTCGACATAATTCTCTCTGCAAAACGTTTGAGCATCGCTCCAGGACAGAGGGTTATTAATAAAAAAGTGTTTCCTGATCAAAGTTAACGTCAACTCACAATGAGCTGAGAGGAAAAGAGCAACCCAGACGATCTTCATCTCTTCAGAGGAAAGCCAGTCAGTAAATCCAGTCGTAAGGCAGACTCGGTAAATATTGGCCATAAAATGCAAATTTACTATTTGATAGTCAGCAATGTATGCAAATATTCACTTGGTCAAATGTCACAACACATAAAATTAAATAAATAAATAAATAAATATATATATAATTTCAAATGTTGTAATAAAGTTTTTTTTACATTTTTGTTCCTGAAATCCACCCTTCTGCTGAATAATCCTGATTTTCGGTATCCCAATCTTACTAAAAAGTAATAAATAAATAAATGGACGATTTGATCCAGTGTAAAACCAAGATTGGATTTTGTGATCTAATCCCATTTCAGAATCTTTTTTTTTTTTTTTTTTTTTTTTAGCAATCAATTTTTAAGATTTTCTGTATACATTTGATATGTTTACAGATGAATACAGATTATAATTTTAAATTCGTAACATGACAGAATTTAAATTTTGGGGTGAACTATCCCTTTAATAGACAAAAAGCTCAAATTAATGAATACTTTATTATTAATCTATTATTGTACCTTGCAAAAATTCACATTCACCGCAATAAATTTACTAATCAAAATCCTTTATTCATTGTTTTTATAAAAGAGGTCCAACAGAACATCCACAATATTTCATCATCTAAGAATCTTAAAGAATCTTTCTGCACCATGTGCAGAAAAACACCCCCAAAGCATGATGCTACCACCCCCATGCTTCACAGTAGGGATGGTGTTCTTGGGATGGTACTCATCATTCTTCTTCCTCCAAACACGTTTAGTGGAATTATGACCCAAAAGTTCTATTTTGGTCTCATCTGACCACATGACTTTCTCCCATGACTCCTCTGGATCATCCAAATGGTCATTGGCAAACTTAAGACGGGCCTTGACATGTGCTGGTTTAAGCAGGGGAACCTTCCGTGCCATGCATGATTTCAAACCATCACGTCTTAGTGTATTACCAACAGTAACCTTGGAAACGGTGGTCCCAGCTCTTTTCAGGTCATTGACCAGCTCCTCCCGTGTAGTTCTGGGCTGATTTCTCACCTTTCTTAGGATCATTGAGACTCAACGAGGTGAGATCTTGCATGGAGCCCCAGTCCGAGGGAGATTGACAGTCATGTTTTGCTTCTTCCATTTTCAAATGATTGCTCCAACAGTGGACCTTTTTTCACCAAGCTGCTTGGCAATTTCCCCGTAGCCCTTTCCAGCCTTGTTGAGGTGTACAATTTTGTATCTAGTGTCTTTGGACAGCTCTTTGGTCTTGGCCATGTTAGTAGTTGGATTCTTACTGATTGTATGGGGTGGACAGGTGTCTTTATGCAGTAACGACCTCAAACAGGTGCATCTAATTTAGGATAATAAATGGAGTGGAGGTGGACATTTTAAAGGCAGACTAACAGGTCTTTGAGGGTCAGAATTCTAGCTGATAGACAAGTGTTCAAATACTTATTTGCAGCTGTATCATACAAATAAATAGTAAAAAAAATCATACATTGTGATTTCTGGATTTTTTTTTTTTAGATTATGTCTCTCACAGTGGACATGCACCTACGATGACAATTTCAGACCCCTCCATGATTTCCAAGTGGGAGAACTTGCAAAATAGCAGGGTGTTCAAATACTTATTATTATCCTCACTGTATGTACAAATTATGTTTTACTTGTATTATTATTTAATTGTAAGTATCCTTTGCAATTTTTCTATGTACTTGTATTTCTGATACATTGGCATTTAATTAAAAAAATGGCATTACACAGTCCTTATAAGGAAGCGTTTTCCCCCACTCTATATTGTAGACAGAAATGGGTGATTATTCATAATAAACATGCTGAAACAATAAAACATATACAATTAAGATAATGTTGCACAATTAAAATGAAAGATGATAATAACGGAGTTAAGTAGTGCTTAACTTAGAGCTTGATTCTTTGCGGATGTATACCGGAAGTTACGTTTGGGCCACAAAAGCGCGTATGCGCAGTAACGTTTGATTATGTTGTTGCCGTTGAAACCGTCTATAAAGCACTCGTTTAAACAGTTTGCTAACTTACAAACAAAGTTAAAAAATAGTCTACAAATCAATTACTTTTACTCTTTGTAAAGCCTAAAGGGTTTGGTTTATTATTATTTTTTAAATAGCATAGATCTCCAGTAACATTTATTTTAAAGTATATAATGGTTTCATAAATTAGATGGTAAATGTTCAAAATTGAGAGGCATACAGGCGGTGATGATAGAATATTATTGCATGGTGATTTTTTAGGATAAACACAGCTATCATGGTAGACCACAATTGATAAAACATTCAAGTGCATCAGACTAAATGAATAGAAATTATGCAAATTGTGCAGAAACCTGAACTCTCATCTTCATTTGGTTTTGTTGTTGATTCATGTGGTACATATCCTAATCTCATGTCAATCAACGGCAGAACCAAAATGCAGGGTGTTTTTATTTGGTATTTGGTTGATGTGAAAGCAAACAAAGTATAAACGAGTATACATTTCTTATATACTTAAGTGTATATATATATATATATATATATATATATATTTTTTTTTTTTTATCTGAAACTGAGAAGAAACTACTTTTAAAAACAACATAGAATATAGTGATCAAACTACATTTTGTAAGTCATAAGTTATAATAAAAATGACATCAGATCAGGGTCAGGTCAGGTTTCATCGAAAATATCTTAATTTGTGTTCTGAAGATGAACGAAAGTCTTGCGGGTTTGGAACATGAGGGAGAGTAAATGATGACTTTTGGGTGAACTAACCCTTTAATAGAAGCTCAAACAACAGAAATGTAAGGTTAGATTTTTTTTAAAACCCTTTTTTTTAAACGCCCTTGACTTGGTATTTATTAATTAGAAAATATTCAGATAGTGTTCATCATAATGCATTTAATAAAGTTTACTGTAAAAATTATTCTTTAAAGCATTTTCAATGTTCAATCTTGGAGTTTGGGGTATTAGCCTTTTCTTTTTCAGCAGCAATTCCCCTGGTTATGTGTTGTTGTAATGCCATTTTTGTGTTCCTTTTGCCTTCCAACAATTATGTCTGAGGGAAAAGACAGACATTTGAAATTACTAGAGAAAACTACTAGGCCTTTATTATATTAAAGGTTCAGTGTGTGAATTTTAGCAGCATCTAGCGGTGAGGTTGTGAATTGCAATCGGCTGCTGCTCACCCCTCCCTTTCGAAGCACATAGAGAAGCTACGGTGGCCTACACAGGACAAAAAATATAGTCGTCGGAGAGAGCAAAGAGTGACTAGCGCTCTGTAGAGAAGTTAGTCCTAGGGCTACTGTAGAAACATGACGGCACAAAATGGCGACTTCACTGTAATCGGACCCGCGGTGTATGTAGATAGAAACGGCTCATTCTAAGGTAATAAAAACATAACGGTTCATTATGTAAGGTCTTTATATTGAAAATTTCAGAGAAAGACATGACATTTCTCTGTATTCTGTATCCATTTTAAAAAAAGGAATTAGTTTCATATTTATGTTTCAATGTTAATTTTTTTAATTTCATCTATGTTGATTTTGAAAAGTAAACAGCATGAGTAAGATAGGACACGTCATAAGATGCACAATATGTCAGAAGACATGGATTTTGACCACTTTGTTAAGTTTTGTTTTGTAGAGAGCCTTTTTTAAAGTGAATTTAATATTGTATAGCCTAAATCTTAATTTTAATCAATGTTTCATCAACCAATTGACATGAGCAGCGAGATCACTTATATTGCGCGTGAACTGGAGCGCGTCTCATAAATGAACCGAAACTCAGCGAGAAATATGTTCCTTGAAATGTCTACTTTTAAACAAAACAATAAAAATAAAAAGAACACAGTCTCTGATTATATAATCCGTATGAAATGTGCATTTCTCTCTATAGGCACGTCCACTGCGGATATCGCGAGTCGGCGTCGTAAACTTCTTTGTAGCTGACACTGACACAAAAACACTAGTTTATTAATAAACAATTAAAATGTCTCCTTGCTATTTTTGACACATTCATAATTATTACTTTTGCCGGTTCTTGTTGGCAAGCTTTATACTTGCTTGCGCAGTAGGCAAACGGCATATTACATAAACTCTCATTATGGTTTAGAATACTCTCCAGTACATATTTAAGTAATTAAATGAATATAAATGTGTGCTTAGTCGACTAATAGCTTAATAGGGCTGTCCAAATTGCTCAAAAATGACGTTCGAATATTCCCTCTAAAAAAACACGAATATTCGAACATCTGGGGTCCGTTCTTCGTACCTCGCTTAATACATCGGAGATGATTTGACAGATCCCAGATCTTTTAATCGTGATAACTGATGTCTGGCTAATTTGGTTCTTCAAACGAATTTACGGATTGGATTTAAATATCTGGATTAAATGATCTAAGATCACTGCGCGTTCTTGTTTTCCCTGAAGAGGGCAGATGCATCGATACTCGAAACCATGATCAGCAATGCAGCGATTGGCTGGCGTCAAGACAGCAACGTAATGACATCACATAATTAAAAAAGCCACCTGGCAAAAAACTTGGCAAATTACACAAAAACCCCCACGAATATCTGGATCTTTATAAGGAAACAGCTACACGACCAAACCAACATAAAAATTATAATAGATCAATGATAAATGTTTTTTGTTTTTTTTTACAAGATTACCAATTATTTATATTCACGATTTTATACAGTATTTGTACACCCTTTACATTTTTATTTCAATGTTGTAATTCAATTTTTAATTCAATGTGAAGCAGATTTGTAACGTGACAATATTAAAGTTTCTTAAGGGTCAAGATCAAATTCTCTGCATCTCCTGCGCTGCATCAAGCCATCCCATAATATACGTCATCACTTAAATTAATGCACGCCTCAGATTAACTGTACAACATGTGTGCAAACCTCCAATAAAATTATAAAGTAATTATTCCATCACAAATGAATCGCTCAATCAAGTGGCTGTGTCTATAGTATTATACACAACATTATAATATTATATACATTCTCATATACATATACAATTTAAAATGTGTATATTATTATTATTTAAAATGATTATTATTGCCCCTGGTTCAGTAATGAACTCTTGTAATAAAGTAGCAGTGGCTGGGACAGATTTTAAGTATCACCTCAAGATGCGATCTAATCCTGTTTACATGAAATAAGCCGCTCGAGCAGGTTTAAGCTTACGGACCTGTTGCTATGACAGCAAGTCAGGGATGAGCATCGAAGAACCAAACAATCCAAGATCATGCCAAATCGTCAACAATCAAATCCAGCTAACTGAGTTAGCGAGGTACGAAGAACGGGCCCCTGGTTGCGCATTTTGTCAATGACGCGCATTATGTTGATAACAGGACAAATTAATACAAAGAGACATAACTACTTGTATAGGTAGTCTATTTAAATTTAAACATATTTGACAACGTATTACCTACACACAAACAAGTAAATCAACTAATGGCCAAGACCGCAGACCTCACTCTCTCTTGCCCTCACCCTCACGCTCTCTGTGCATAACAGTTTAAATGAACGAACACATTTTGAGAGCTGATCAAGAGTTTTATGCAAGCAATTTAAGGTCGCGACTCTTGTCCCAAATATAGCAGGCTTCATTCAGTGATTGAAACAAATATTAATTGAAGTTTTACAGCATATTGAACGCTCCGAGCGAGCTGTGCTGTGGTAAACATGGAACTTTTCCTTGACATGAAACGGTAAATAATCAAACCAGTGGAAGCAGTGCATTTATCCTTTATTCATGCAATATCTCTTCAGTCAGTACCTCGGCTCCATTGCTCGACAGAACTCCCTGAAGCCTTCCCCATCCACCACACTGATCGCTCTCATGTCCTTACAAATGAACGAGATTAATTTCTCCGTTATGGCCTCTTGTCGTGTTGCAGACAAAGAGCTTGTGGCGGGCGATGCAAAGTAAGGGTGGTCCAGTTTGCACATACAAATGAGTTGCTTATATTTACAAAACGAGCCTACAAAAGCATAAACAAGCTCGTTTAATAAAGAAAAGTTCACAAAACTAAGTGAAAACTCACGAAAGTGTTTAGTGAAATTAGGAAACATTTAAGAGATAATAAATTGAGTTGTATCAGTTAACGTTACATTTCTACATACATTTTGTTCTCATGTCACAAGTAATATCAATGTTTATTTTGATCTGTTTTATATGATTCTTCTGTAGTGTGGTTTTGGGTGAAGTGTACTATAAATATCGTCACCTGTGTACATTAGCCCACTTCTTCTCGACGCTTTTCCCTGATGGTTTATAGAACAATTACTCAGAGTCGCCCTCTGTCGTTTCAAAGAATAGCACAACGGTGAGCGCGTCGAGCATAAACTAAACGCCTCGTCCGTTTGGGGAGGAGCGCGCGCAGTCAGTGGGGGCTAGCGCTGCTGAGCCAGGCCAAAGTATAAAAAAGGCTTAAGGCGCGCTGGCGCGCCCACGCGCAAAACAGACAGCCACGCCTCTACTACCGCGGGCGTTTTTTCCACTTTTTTTTTTTTTCAAATATTAATTTTCACCTTCCAAATTCTTTTTTTTTTTTAAGTATTCGAATATATATTTGAATTTAGAATATTCGTTGACAGCCCTATAGCTTATACGAACAACTATTAGTCGAGTAGAAAAAACTTTAGTTGGGGGCATCCCTACTTATTTAACATATTTTCGAGCCAGCATATCACAAAGGGCATTCTGGGTTGAGCGAGGGGAGCGGAATCTTCAGAAGGGCGCTCTCTGCTCTGGAGGAAGTTACTTCGCTCCTAGTCTCGCATAGCCAGATCTTCAGACTGACGCAGAAGGTCTGAACGTTTGACTGACATGTAACGCACAGATCACAGTTCGTTTTGTTCCACGTCATGTTTAAGGGTGTGAAAATGTAAAGGTGATGTCCCTGCAATAACAGACCCAGCCTGGTCCTACCAGACTCTCGTACATTTCATTTGTACAGAGAGTCTGGCCACTTTCCATTGACTAGCGTTAACTTCCTTGAAGGTGGGTACTCTGTTGAAGTGTGTTCCTTCTTCTTAAGAAGTTTCCTCAGGTTCTCTGCTCTTCCCAAGGTTGCCAACCAACACTTGATGTCCCCCTGGAGTAGCATGAGACCATCTCTCTCTGCATCAGAGGCCTTCTTCCTCTGCTTTCTCAGCTGCCTTCTCTACCTGACCAGCCTTTCGATCTCTTGCTGCCTCCTGGATTTGGCTGTTTCTGGTGTTGCTTTGTCGCTTCTCCTTGTGTTCACTCCAAAGTGCTCTTCTCCATAGTGGTAGATGATGTCGCCCATCCTTTCCAGCTTTTTCTCTGCTGTGCCCACTTGTTGCTCCAGGATTTGTGTCAGGTCGTTGTTGACTATTTCCCACTCTCTCTTTTCAACAGCTTTGGGCTATTTCACACTCGGTCTGTGCCCTTTGATCTTTTCCTCCTTGGGAGGTCCCTGTGGTTGGGTGGGTTCCTCCACCGCAGTGTTCATTTCGTTGACGAATAATTTTCGTCATAATTTTCGTCAACAACCTTTTTTCACTGACGAAAACGAGACGATAACTAAATAAAAACTAGTGTTGGATGACAAAAACTATAACGAAAATCAACTGTCATTTTCGTCAACAAATAAAAACGAGACGAAATGTTAGCGAGTGTCGATTAGGGAAGAGATCCCGTCAGAAATGATGTCCTGTGTAACAGATGCGCACATTTGATCTGAACTGATCTAACCGCTGGAGAACACAACGCTGTTGCGCTTCTACAGGCTCACGCATCCCCAATCCAGCGCTCCAGAGCGGCTCACAATCAATGAACATTAGCGCACATTTATGCCACGCAATTGTTCATGAACTAATGCTGATGAATAATGACAATGTTTACTTCACGATGTTTATATAGTAATGTGTTTTAGACGGTTGTAACAATGCATATTTTATCTCCTGAACTTGAATGAGCTCCTGCAACTGCAATAGTAAGGCGAGATTTCAAAATAAGAGTCGCGGTGTATTTCCAGCTTGTTTATAATTAAAAGTCACGCATTATATATTAGTTTTTGCTTACACAATAAACTGTATTTAATTTAATTCCCATTTAATTCATATTCAGGAGGAAAGACCAGTATTTGACACATATTCAATAAAGTATCAGGGTTATAATAGTTCACTAAAACCATTCAAAAAAATCTTTGTTACTTGAAATTAAATAAATGTTAACTGAAATAAAAAATAAATATAGATAACGATATAGATGTTTTTAAAAACAAATAAAAAAGTGAATTGAGCTCTTTCGTGTATTTTTAATGTAATAAACAAAATGATGTCAAAATGTCAGTTCAAGTGACAGTCGGTTATGTAATGCTTAAATGCTTAATGTATTACAATTGAACTAAACTCATTAGATTTTAGGAGACTACATCTACTGTAGATTTAGTCGACTAAAACTAGACTAAAACTAAAAACAATTCAGGTGACTAAAATATGACTAAAACTAAATGGCATTTTAGTCAAAAGACTACGACTAAAACTAAATCAAAATATGCTGTCAAAATTAACACTGCTCCACTGGCATTTCTGTGCTTGTATTATCCTTCTCAGTGACAGGGGTGCTGATGCTGATTTGGTTTATGTCCCTTCACTGTGCTTCAATCGACTGATTTGACTGGTTGCTTCGTAAGAAGTACTGGTCAATGCAAGGCCCTTGTCTCTGCTCTCCCATGCAACCTCTCTTTCCTTGGTGGGTCCTCAACCCCCTGTATGACGTTATTTCTGCCCAGCCACAGGTGCACACTTGAAGTGAGTGTCCTGCTGCTGCTGTGGTTGTCTCATGTGCCGTGTTCTTGCTCGTAGTCATGTCCGGTCCTAGGTCTGTAGCCCTGCTGTCAGTCATCGAGCCATCTTGCGCCCCCACTCTCGCAGGCTCTAGGGGTATGTTCCTTTGTTCTAATGTTCTAACATCAGTTTAAGAAGTATTCTACCATAATTCCAGTGGGACAGCAACAATAACTGGATTGCTGATTTAACTTTAAAAGTAGAAGAGGAAGGAGCTCTTTTTAGGGAATTGGATCACTTGGCTCATCTCAGTAATAAGAGCCGGCTCTTTCAGCTCCCAAACGGCTCTTCATTTAGAATGAATCATAGATCACGGCTATCGGATTGGATCAAATCTTGAAAATGGATTGTTCAAAAGAAAAAAAGGATTCTGAAATCGGATTAGATCAAAAAATCCGATTTCAAAATTGATTTCAAACGGGATCAAATCACGTTTTTTGTTTTTTACTTTTTAGTAAGATTAAGATATCTCTGATCCCCAAAAAAATCAGGATTATCCTGATCCCAGGGGAGATTTCAGGAACAAAAATGTAATAACTTTAAAACGTAGTCTCATGTAATATACACACATTTTTTTTTTTTGCTCTTCATATTGGTATATATTAGACTTCCTATTAAGCCTTTCAGTAAAGTGAAAAGATGCAATAAAATAATCCCCCAAACAGCTTTCAATATCAAACAAATAGAATATGTTTAATTTTAAGTGTTGTGACATTTGATCAAGTGAATATTTGCATACATTGCTGACTATCAAATAGGAAATTTATATTTACTGAGTCTGTCTCTTGACTGGATTTACTGACTGGCTTTTCACGGAAGAGATGAAGATTGTCTGGGTTGCTCTTTTCCTCTCAGCTCATTGTGAGTTGACTTTAACTTTGAGCCGGAAACACTTTTTTTATTGGTAGAACTAAGCTCTGGAGCGATGCTCAAAAGTTTTGCCGAGCTTTTACATGTTAATTTCCAACATACTTTGGGTTCATTTTAAGCAAGGAATACAGTCATTTTTAACAAGAGTTGAGTTAAATAATCCTACCCAGCATTTTAGGCACTTTAAAACAACCCATTCAAAACAACCCATTCACTGGGTTAAACAACTCATTCATTGGGTTAAAAACAACCCAAGTTGGGTTGTAAAATGGACAAACCCAGCAATTGGGTTGTTTTAACCCAGTGAATGGGTTGATTTTAATTCAATGACTGAGTTGTTTTTAACCCCGCATTTTTAAAGTGCATGTTTTTTCTTCACATTTTCTGAAATGTATTTTAATTTTAATAAACAATTTAATGTATAAAAAAAAGATCACTTAATGGTTGCACGTATGTGTCAGATATATGAGTCATGTGCTGATGACCTGTGAGCATCTTTACGTTTGTAAACTGGTAAATCAATCAATATTTTCCCCTATAAAGCACTAATTTAAACAGTCTGCTAACTTATAAACAAAGTTAAAAATAGTCTAGGAGTCAATTGCTATTACTCTATGGAAGGGGACGTCAAATTGTGTTTTTTTTTTTTGTGTTTTTTTTTTTGTTTTTAAATACCATGTTTTGAAGTAAATATTTTGGATGATGCTGAGAAAGTCAGTGGGAAATTTTTAGTTTTTATCTCCAGTAACATTTATGTTTCTGTATGTTTTGTAATTGATCACAATACGGCGTGTTTGAATATGTCTGAAGGCAAGTGAGATCTGAGATCTATTGCAGATACCAGGTGTGCTTGACTGCACTCATCATGTGATTCTTAAATGCCGTTTCAATGCGGATTGCGGTTTCATAAATTAGATGGTACATGTTCACAATTGAGAGGCATACAGGCGGTGATGTTAGAATATTATTACATGATGATTTTCTAGCATAAACACAGCTATCATGGTAGACCACAAATGATAAAACATACAAGTACATCAGACTAAATGAATAGAAACTATGCAAATTGAGCAGAAACCTGAACTCTCATCTTCATTTGGTTTGGTTGTTGATTCATGTGGTACATATCCTAATCTCATGTCAATCAACGGCAGAACCAAAATGCGTGTTTTTATTTGGTATTTGGTTGATGTGAAAGCATACAAAATTATCTATTTATTATTAATTAATTAATTAATTAATTATTTGCTTATATATATATATATATATATATATTGAGGAACATAATTTTTTGGAGTGAATTGGGGTTTAGACGATTCCTCTTCTTGGACAAAACCTCTTCAGCTTTGGAAAAGGTACGTTTGTCAAGGTCTCGATGGAAATAACCACATTTATATCATCACAGAGGTGCAATTTTTGCTCAAGATCTTGTATTGACAATGCAAGAGTCCAGCACTCTGTAAAGTCTCTGCCAGCACATCCCAAATACTTTCAATAAGTTTAAGCTCTGTATTCATATGTGATTCTTCTTACTCCCTCCAAACCATTCTTTCACAATTTGAGCCTGATGAATCCTGACATTGTGATCCTGGAATATGGCCATGATGTGTAACAAGTCTGACTTACTGCCGAGAACCTGGACACAGCTCTCACTTTGGATGTACAGGGATTGGATAGCCCTGAGAAGGGACCCCCTTCATCCCATAATCCCGCAGCACCTCCCACAGTTTCTCCCTGGGGACCCGGTCATACACCTTCTCCAGATCCACAAAGCACATGTAGACTGGATGGGCATAGTCCCAGGCCCCCTCCAGGATCCTTGTGAGAGTAAAGAGCTGGTTTGTTGTTCCACGACCAGAAATATTTATATGTAAGCAAACCATTACCATAGTAAACATGGTAAATACGTCCGCTTGAAGAAACCAGACAAATCATATAGGCCATCAAAATCGTGTATTTATTTCATCTGTCAGTATGTCTTGTCTCTTTACACCGGACTGTCTGATATCCATATTTAGCCACTAGGGGTGTAACGGTACACAAAACTGACGGTTCGGTACGTACCTCGGTTTTGAAGTCCCGGTTCGGTATGGATTCGGTACAAGAGTTTTACAAAATTGCTTTTTATAAATTTTTATTCAACAGTGGTTTAATGAAAAAAATTGTGTCTGTCCTTAAATGAATTAAATTATAACTAAAAGTTCCCTTTCAAGGGAACTCGAGCTGTGTCACCGCTTTGGGAACGCCTCTGCGTGATTGCGTCGTGAAGCACGTATGTCATCAGTCCAACAGAGAGACGGAACGTCATAGGCGGGTGACATCAAAGACCCGGAAGCTATAAAGCACACCGGCAAACACACGCCGTTAGCTTCTGTTGCCTTCAACAAGCGCTCTGTGTTATTGTCCAAAGTGTCTTTGTGTTGTGTCTGAGTTCAGACTGTTTTGTTTTGTTTGCACTCGCACCATTAAGCACACTGATAGAGAAAAATGACGAGCGAACAGCGTTTCAGACAGTGTGTTCCTCCCTGCTCTCGCTACATCACGAGCGGGGATACACACTTGATGTGCGTTGTTTGTTTGGGTGAGCAGCACGCGCAGTCGGCACTGGAGGGTGCCGGCTGCGAGCATTGTGAGGCGCTGCCTTTTCGCGTGCTGCGATCCCGCCGGGCGCTCTTCGAGGAGGGCGTCCCGGCTAGCGCTCCCCACGGCACGGGTCCCGCTGCGGCTGAGGCTCAGCGGCCACTCGTGTCGTGGGGTTCGAAAAAGGATCTGACGGAGGGGATGGAGACGGGCCCCGCCCTATCTCTTCCTTCACCCGCCAGATCCAGCGCTGCCTCTCTGGGTTCGGGAGCCTGCTCTGCGGCTTCTCCCGCCCGGGGAGCGGCCGCGATGCTGCAGCTTTCTTCCTCCGAGGAGGTTGATGTCTGTAGTATCGATGCAGGGGGTGGAGACTCGTCACTTCAGTCCCCTGCAAGTGAGGAACTCATGGAGGTGCTGAGCAGAGCGGTGGCCAGATTACACATTGACTGGCCACATGAACATCATGAGCGAGCTGCCGTAAAAAGCAGACTCGACGAGCGCTTTCTCCCCGCGCGCTCTGTTCAGCCTCCTCGAAGGTGTCGAGGTCTTGGAAGCGGCCCGTGTCTGCACGCATTTTCACCCCGCAAACGTCAGTTTATAGTAATATCGCGGGGTGTAGGAGACATGGTTATGGTCAGCTGCCTCGGGTTGAACAGACGCTTGCGAGCCATCTGTCACCCGAGTCTGCATTGACCGTAAAGGCTCCGACTTTGCCCACAAAACCTCTTAAAGTCACATCCTCTTTTGTGGGCAAAGCATACTCGGCAGCAGGTCAAGCCGCCGCGTGTCTGCACACGATGTCTATTGTGCAGGCATACCAGGCTGATCTGCTAAGGGACCTGGGGGAAAGCCACGAGATCGGAGTCGATACTATATATGAACTTCAATCGACTGCCGATCTCGCTCTCCGTGCCACCAAGGAGACGGCCCGATGCGTCGGCCGTTCTATGGCAGCCCTGGTGGCCACGGAGAGGCATTTATGGCTGAATCTTATGGATATCTAGGAAAGGGACAAGAGCTTTTTGATTGATGCGCCGCTGTCTCTGGAGGGCCTGTTCGGTGACGCTGTCACCACGGTTACCGACAGGTTCCTGGAGCCGGAAAAACAGGCAGCGGCGCTCAAGCAGTTCCTTCCCCGTAAGCCCCAGGTCTCGTCTGCTGCTGGGCGGGAGCAGCAGACGCCGAGTACGAGCTCCTCACACAGGGCGCAGCAGAGAGTGAGTGTCGCCACTCGTACACCCCCGCAGAAAAGAGAAAAAAAGGGGTCATCGGGTGTGCGGCGCTCATAGGCGCAGCCTTCTAACCCCAGGGCTGATCTGAGGACAGTCATGGTGGCGAGGAAGGCTGCGTCAAAGAAGTCCTGACGCCTCTGGGCCCAGGACAGTGAGGGTGATCTCCTCCGCGGGCGCACGGTGCTTACCGCTGTACACGGTACCGGTGCATCCGCGGTACCCTCACGGGGTCAGTCCGCCAACCCCGCCCGAGTGCCGGGGCGCGGAGGGGAACGTTCACGAAGTGTGTGGACGCTGCTCTGGTCCCCTTGCGTTTGCTGGGGATCCGCATTCTCAATTACATCGACGACTGGCTGATACTAGCACAGTCAGCGCGTCTTGCGGTTCAGCATCAAGATGTTGTTCTCGCACATATGAGGAGATTGGGGCTGAGGCTCAACTCCAAGAAGAGTGTTCTTTCTCCTGTGCAGAAGATCACTTATCTCGGCGTGAGTTGGGATTCGGTCGCTATGCAGGCTCGTCTGTCGGAGCCTCGTGTGGGGTCGATCCTCTCAGCTGTGAAAGGGGTGAAGCTAGACCAGCTGCTCACTGTGAAGCAGTTTCAGAGACTGTTGGGTCTGATGGCAGCCGCGTCCAACGTTATTCCTTCGGGCCTGCTGTTCATGAGGCCGCTACAGTGGTGGCTCAAGACCAGGGGTTTTTCCCCGAGGGGGAAAGGCTTTCGTGTAATCAAGGCAACGCGGCGGTGTCTCCGCACCGTAGTTATGTGGAAGGACCCCAGGTTCCTGACCCAGGGCCCGTTGCTGGGGGCACCGTGTCAGCGTACTTCTCTGACCACGGATGCCTCCCTGACGGGCTGGGGTGGTCGCTCGGCCCAGGGTCTGTGGCAGGAGCACCAGCGTTTGTGGCATATAAATTGCCTGGAAATGTTGGCGGTGTTTCAGGCTCTGAAGCACTTCCTGCCGCATCTCAGGGGCCATCATGTGCTTGTGCGCACAGACAGCACATCGGTGGTCTCCTACATCAACCATCAGGGGGGTTTGAGGTCCCGTCGCTTACACAAGCTGGCGCGCCTTATCCTCCTCTGGGCTCAGGGAAAATTGCTGTCAGTCAGGGCTATGTACATTCCTGGGCGGTTGAACGTGGAAGCAGACATCCTGTCGAGGCAGGGGCCCAGGGAGTGGAGACTCCACACCGATGTGGTGGAGCTCCTTTGGTAGAAGTTCGGCAGGGCCCAAGTGGACCTGTTCGCCACTCACGAGAACTCTCATTGTCGTCTGTGGTTCTCCCTGTCGCCTCCAGCTCCTCTCGGACTGGATGCGATGGTACAGGAGTGGCCGAGGCTGCCCCTGTACGCTTTCCCCCCGATCACTCTGCTTCCGGGAGTTCTAGAGAGAGTGCGCCGGGTCGGGGCCCGTCTCCTTCTAGTAGCCCCGTTCTGGCCGGGCCGGGTATGGTTCTCGGATCTGGTGTCTCTCCTCGACGGCTCTCCCCTGGAGATCCCGTTCAGGAGGGACCTTCTCTCTCAGGCAGGCGGAGTTTTTGTTCTCCCCCGCCCGGAGTTGTGGAAACTGTGGGCTTGGCCTCTGAGGGGGCCCAGCTCATAAGTTCCGGTCTCTCAACTGAGGTTGTTGAGACCATTCTACACTCCAGAGCTCCTTCTACGAGGAAACTTTACTACCTAAAGTGGAGACTCTTCACCTTATGGTGTCGAGATCGCCTGCGGGATCCAGTTAACTGCCCTGCGAGCGTGGTGCTGGAGTTCCTGCAGGAGAGATTCTCTGCTGGGTTAGCCCCCTCCACACTAAAGGTGTACGTGGCGGCCATAGCAGCTTACCACACTCCTTTGAGTGGAGTTTCATTAGGGCGACACCCGCTAGTAACCCGTTTCCTCCGTGGAACCTTGAGACTGAGACCTGTGACACGCACCAGGGTGCCGGCCTGGGACTTATCCATCGTCCTTCAAGGCCTTTCCGAGGCTCCCTTCGAGCCGCTCGAGGAGGTTTCTGAAAAGTTTCTCACTTTCAAAACTATTTTTCTTCTTGCTATTTCTTCTCTTAGAAGAATTGGGGACTTGCAAGCCCTCTCTGTTGCACCCTCGTGCTTGGAGTTTGCCCCGGGTATGGCTAAGGCCTTTCTCTCTCCGAGGCCCGGGTATATTCCTAAGGTCCTCACTAATCCTGTGAGACCTATTGTGCTCCAGGCCTTCTGTCCTCCCCCCTTTACGACGTCAGACCAGGAAAAGTTTAATCTGCTTTGTCCCGTTCGCGCTTTAGACGCCTATGTCCACAGAGCTGCCCTGTGGAGGAAAACTGATCAGTTATTTGTTTGCTACGGACCTCCATCCCGTGGGGTCCGGTGTCAAAGCAGAGGATGAGCAAGTGGGTAGTCGAGGCTATCTCACTGGCTTATGTGGCGGCCGGACAGCCCTCTCCTTTGGCTGTTCGGTCCCACTCCACTAGGAGTATGGCTGCTTCTCAAGCTCTCTTGGCAGGGGCCTCCCTGCAGGAAGTGTGTGATGCGGCGGGGTGGTCCTCTTTTGTCAGGTTCTATGAACTAGATGTTTCTGCTACTCCAGGGTCTCGGGTGCTCGCTTCGTAGCTTTCAAAGGCGGGCATCCAGACTCGCATGGGGACGTGGGTATTCTCGTTCCCAAAGCGGTGACGCAGCTCGAGTTCCCTTGAAAGGGAACGTCTCGGTTACGACTGTAACCTTAGTTCCCTGAATAGGGAACGAGACGCTGCGTCACCCGGCCATACTCCTCGCATGCCCGCAAGCGCCTTGTTTCAGGCCTTCTTCAGAAGCTAACGGCGTGTGTTTGCCAGTGTGCTTTATAGCTTCCGGGTCTATGACGTCACCCGCCTATGACGTTCCGTCTCTCTATTGGACTGATGACATACGTGCTTCACGACGCAATCACGCAGAGGCGTTCCCAAAGCGGTGACGCAGCGTCTCGTTCCCTATTCAGGGAACTAAGGTTACAGTCGAGACGTTTCTTAAAGATAATGTTGTAAACTATATAGGGAGCCCTTACTTACATATAGCTATTAAAGATTAACAACAGAGCCCTTAACAACATTTAGCCTAAATTCAGTTGCTATTTATTTTTAGATATAATAATCAACACTCATAAGCTTCACATAAGGCAGTTTTTGCTTTAACTTCTAAATCTAATTATTTTTATTCGTTGTTGAAATATAATCATTTAGTGGCTGTAATTTTCATGACAGGTTTATTTAAACATACATTAAATAAACAAGACATCACTAACAGGCTAAGTAGTATATAATGAATATATAACGGCTAATATAATGAATATAACGGCTAATATAGTGCATGTATTCAGTGAAAGAGTTGATTTCTCTAGTGAGCTAACAGCTGTGGACACTGAATGACTTCTGAGGTAAACGTGATTCTGCATGACATTGTTTACAAGCTGTTTTATTGTCTTTCCGCGGTAAAAACACAGATGGAGCGATTACACGACATATGATACATTTCAGTAAGTTGTAATGTATCCTCAACATACCTTAAGATGTATTCATTTATGTTTATTCTTTAGGAAGAGATGATCGCATTGACTCGCGCGCCGCGCGCTGCCTGCAAGTTGAACTGATACGCGTCTATCAGTCATGTCACATTAAAGAGCGTTAAAACGGCATTTATCGTTTGAATTTCGTGATAAAACGGACTGAATACTTAATATGTTCGTGTGGGAACTCGGATTGAAGTGTGTTCCGCGCTTACAACAAGCCGACTGTTAACTGTTAAAGATTACATTCATAACCGTTCGGTACACGCGTGCACCGTACCGGAAGCCCTGTACCGAAACGGTTCAATACCAGAGACGTGATGTGTGTGTGTGTGTGTGTGTGTGTTTGCGAGAGAGAGAGAGAGGCCCGGACGCGAAGCCGCGATCGAACAGTGGAAACAAAAACAATACATACTCCGTCATTTTGTTCATACAGGACATCATTCAAACTGCAAAGTGTTTGCTTATATTTGTGTACACTCGCAATAAAACAAAACATTGTGCTTTTGTCAAACTGTAACCTCTCTCTCTCTCTCTCTCTCTCACACACACACACACACACACACACACTAATCTTTTGTGTGTCATCTTTTGGACATTCATCATCGTATTGCATTGGTTTTCATTTCTTTCATTCACTTTGTTGTATATGAGAGGTTGTAGTGAGCTCACATTTTCTGGTGGAATGAAGACTAAGGTATTGAATTAAATGGGAAAACATCAGGCATGCATTGCTACCACTCTAAACGTGCTAACATACAAGGAAGGGGCTAAATAATTGACTACATTTTTGTTTAACCAAAAAATCCTAGCTTGCACTTTCTGTCTGTCTTCCATCAGAGTGCAGTTTTTCATTGTCTTTCATATTTGTGTTTATTATTGTGGAATTGGCAAAGACCTGGTGGTTGTTTGTGAAAGCTTCACAGACAAAATTAATAGGGCCTAGCCATAAGTTTTAAGATGTCACTTGTTGTGAATACCTTGTCTGATAGTCTGACAGTATTGTGGTATAGTACATCCTTGCTAGTTTCTGTTGCGCACAGGGGCGAATGGCTGGATTATGGGCCTATTTGGGAGAAAGTCCAGGGCTGTTTTTTAGCCCCAGTCCGTCCCTGACCGTGCATCACTAACACATGTACACAAAACTTGACTGCAGACCAATCAGCATGTTCAAAACTTCCACTGCACAATATTTAGATATCAAACGATCTGTAACAATGCAATACTATCACATATAAAAAACATGTTTACTCACATTAGTGTGTTGCACAATTCCTGTCGGACCCAATGTGGAAGGCACAGCTTTGTTTTTTAATCTCAATATGTCTGCAAATCCAGTCTCGACCTGTGTCTTGTTTATAAACGAATCCGCTGTAAAATGAAGCGAACAAACGTGCAATGTCGTGCGCATGTGAGCTGGATCTTCATTCAAAATAAAGTTCATCCACACATTCCTAATATTAGAATCTGAAGGAAGCTTATGCAGCGTCTGTGTTCTTCCACAACCAGGCACAGCGCAATATCTTGCTATCTTCGGCATGTTTATTGCTTGTGTAACCCCCTATAAAAAATTAAGATGGTTAATGGACTGAAAAAATATAGTACCTACTATTCTCCACTAGAGAATTTTCTCTGTGACGAGTGTAGTAATATACAAAGGAAGCAAGCAGCCATTTTTACAAATGAGAGTGGAGATTGAGAAAAAGTACAACTGTTGATTCAGAGTAGCCTAGAAATCTTGACACACCCTAGCGGCAGAACATTTATTTTGCCGCGAGTGCAGTCTAGCAACTCTTGGTAGACCTGAGAGCTAGAAAAAACAAACTCTGGTTAGGCCAATCACAGCGTGTGTAGAGTCGGTGGTCGGGTTTAACATAATGACGGCACGCCACGGCAGAGTTGTGGAGGTTCTGCGTGCTACTCGTAAACAAAGAAGCTGATGAACAGTGGTCTTTTGAATCGGCTTTGGCCGCGACTCTGGAAGACTTGGAGTTAAGCTTTTCATGAGAAAAGAACAAAGAACGGCACTGAAGTCATTCTTAAGAAAAGAAGATATGTTCAAAGTTTTGCCTACCGGATACGGCGAAAGTCTTTCAACTAACGTTAGCTTGGCTTCACCTTCTTCGTCACAGACCGATTGATGTGCATTAAGTTTATGCAAACGGTGCCATTTTGTGATGGTGTGCTTTGTAAAATAAGTTAAGTAAATATGCAGTTGAAGAGAGTAAAGAGTTATTTCTGTAATGTCATCTGAAATTTCATTTATATCTGTTATCAGATTGAGTGAATGTGAATGAGTGATACTCTGCATTATGCAGGTAGTTTTTTTTGTTCCTGTTGATGCATAAGTTACTTCTCAACCTTGGACGAGTGTACGGCGAGCCAACAGTGCCTAACTGATGTCACGACGCGACATCCTGATTTTTCTGGAGCCCTAATCCGTTATCACTCCCTGGAAACAGATAAGAGAACACAACACACACACTTTGGATACTTTGATTGAAACAGAGTTTAAAACTAAACTTTTAGGGTAGTAAATTTTTCTTCTGTCACGTGACTACTTTTTCTCTTTTTTCCCTATTTTTTTCAACCTCTTCAATTTTTTTTTCTGGAAGGAATTTTACTTTTTTTTTTTTTCTAAAGAGACAACCAAGAACATAAGGAAAAGACTTTCTGAATTGTGCTTGTACATGTTTTATTTATTTTTTCAAAACAAACAGGCCTGATTTTATTTACTCTGTTATACTTACGGTACATTTTCAATTGACAATATGGATACAATACAATAAAAAAAAAATGTCCCTTTCACAAGTTGTAGTGAAATTGCTGTCTCAAATCTTCTTTATGAACTTAGATGTTAAGTATAGTGTCATGCTACTGTGCCCATTCAATCTGATCTGTTCATTTAGATCTCCACATTAGAGTGTTATCACGGGTTACACTTGGTAGTGCGATCCATTTAGCTTAACAAGTCGGTGGGCGGGGCTACAAAATTAGGCCGCTTTTATGTTGGTTTTGCGATCTTGCTAGTTTGCAGTGATTTCTTTCTGAGCAGTTTTCTGATAAAACTTCCACTTGTTGGTGAAATGATGGGTTTGTGTGGCGTTGTTCCAGAGAGGCGTGTTACGGGTGGGTTTTAGTGAAGCGCTGTGGAGCTTCTGGCTCATCGGTGGAAACGCAGCATGATTTTGGGCTCGGTGCTACAGGCCTAAGGATATTAGCCAATCCCGGCCCGTTGAAAGCCCTGGCTCGCACTGGCCCGACAGTGGAAAAGCGGCTAGATAGGATTAGAAGAACTGTTGAAGAACATAACATGCAAATAATCACTGAAATAATGAACCAGTAATTGACTCTTAAGCATTTGCCTTTTTTTTGGGGGGGGGGGGGGGGGGGCGGACAGTGGTGCAGAAATTATACATTTTTTAAATACTTTTTCTTAAACTAGAAAAATAATGCATTAACACCATTTCATTTTAACATCTTTATTTTCCATTTTTTTCTTTGTACTTTTAGCAGTTACAGAAAATAATCAAGCAAAGCAATGCATTTCTGCTACATTTTTGACTGTAAACTAAGGACTGCAGTCATCACAATCCAGCTACAGTGATCACATCATGTTGTCAATTGCAAGGGCATGAGTCGGCTAGCAGCACGGCCCTTCTGGATCCAGTTTGACGGCTGGAAAGCGCCCAGTCATCTTGTTTCCACATGGCTGCACGCCTTTGCAGTCACAGATACCATTCTTGACGTCTTGATCATGGCATGACATCAGAGTGTTGTGCTCACAAACCGGCTTGCAGAAAGCCTCTTTTGAATCTCCTGAATTGAATTGAAAACGCCCGATCACATTGCTTCCACATGGTGGCACGCCTCCGCAGTCTTTAAAATCCTTGCAGGCAACTGGCTTTCAGTCATAATCAAGGCATGGTGGGATGTGGTTACAGGGGTTACTGCAAGGATTGTTGCATGACACTTTCTTGCAGTCGTCCTTACAAACACATTCACAGCATGATGGGAGATGGTTGCAAGGACAACTGCAAAGGTTGTTGCAAACTGGCACACTGCATTGCACTTTCTTTCAATCGTCCAGCGTAGGGACTACAAAATGTCAAAATGGGCAGCACTTGATGATTGACTGTTCACAAGACATAGTGTGAGCTGCAACAAACAGAAAAAAAGTGTGTGAGCGAGAGGTTGGGAGAGAATAAATGGCAAGACAAAACAGTCTTTAACCACTTATGCTCTGGGACCATTTTTGGGATTTCCGCCTGGATTTGGCCTACCCAAATTGAAAAGCTTCCCATACCCACATACAGTGGTCTTTAAATACACAATTATGTTGTCATTTTAAAGGAAACCCTTTGAAGTTACAAAAACCACTGCTAAAAGTGATAAACATGTAAGTACTATTAATGTTGTCTGAGCTGTAATTACAACCCACCCCCCCCCCCCCAGTCACCCCCCATAATAAAAAATAAAGAGGTGCTTTTTGATTTTTTGCTTATAAATTCAGTTTTGAAGGTGTGCAACTCCCTGTGTGCTCTAGCACCCTGTTTGGCTGTTTCCACTAGATTCCAGAAAATACTGAAAACATTTTTTTGTCTGTATCATGTTGTATTCAAGATTTATTCAAATGGATCTGAAGGGAGGAATATTGCATTTTTATGTAACCCCCCTGTATGTGAGTATGGGAAGCTTTTAAATGGTCCAAGAGTAATTTAGTGTAAATAAGTTACTTTGTGTTAAACAAATGCCAAAGTAATGCATATCTCCAGAAAGTAGACATTCTAAGATTTCAATTGTTACCATGAGGCTCCTCCACAGACATTTCAAATTTGAAGTATATACTTGATGATGTCATTCCGGACCCTGTACAGGGTCTGCAGAGTTTAAGAGGTTAAGTAGCTATTCAAAAACAGGTAACCCTTGCCATTAAAGCCATGTTTCCTAGTTTTAGTGATGCAAATTCTGAATTGCAATGCCTTAGTGTTTGCCTCATTAAATATTCATGCACTTTAAGTTTCAAAAACATTCGATTGTCTGTCAGACACAGTAAAAGAAGCCAAACAGTACATAATTTAAACACAAAGAGAAACCCAGAAGCACATTGCAGTTAATACATTTAGAGAATTCGTCCCAAAATAGTTGTGTGTGAGAACAATCCCAGAAAATATTAAGAGCAGTTTCATCAGGGGCACCACAAAAAGAGCAACTTGTGTCTATATCTGATTTAAACCTTTTTTTAGCAGGGTAAAGTTTGTGTAATAATTTGAATGAATTTTCTCTAACCTTGTTAGTGATTATGTATTTCAAAGTACATACTTTTTCCAATCAATATGATCAACCAAATGCATCCAATATGATGCCACATATGGAATTGTTACAAGCTTAGAGATCTAATTCTATAATTACGTGATGAAGGATGTGACAAAAAGCACAGTTTTCCAACTGGAAGTTCAAATGGGTCTAAAGAAAGGATGTCCTTCAGGTGGGCCAGAACCAGTCTTTCAAACGACTTCAAACGACGTGCAGTAGTTCGTCTTTGGTGAAACTGATCGGAAAAGAATGACTAAACGCAGAACAAACGAACAAAAACAACACAATAGCTGAAGAGCTCCATACTGAGGCTGCCATCCACGGCGCCATCTTGTACAACCCCAAATCAGAAAAAGTTGGGACAGTTTGTCGCCATGTCGTCGAGACGCTGTTATTTTCATCCCGGAGTCAAATCACCTTTGTTTGGCTTTCCCAGGGACGCTGTAGAGATCATTGAGCGCATACATCTCCCGTTAAGAGGTGTGACCTTTCCGTGCAACGTGCGCTAAGCTGCTGTCGAATCACAACACGGGAACCGCTGGCACAATCAGAACTCGTTACGTATTTCTGAAGGAGGGACTTCATAGAACAAGGAACTCATCAGCCTGTTTTTAGGACAGTGAAAACAGCGGTATACAGATAAGTACAATGGCCCTCATTTATCAATCTTGCGTAGAAACGGGCGTATATGTTGGCGTAAGATTATGCTTACACTCTCTCACCGCCTGATTTATGAAGCTGTGCGCACCTCTGAAATCCAGGCGTACGCAAAACCTGCCCTTGATAAATGCCGTGGCTGAAAACGATCGTCATTAGAATAACACGCCCCTATATATTCAAGTCTCTGCCTCCCCCACGCCCTCATTTTACGCCATGGACACTCGGAAGACGGCAATGAAGCGAAACTTCTCTGACGTGGAGATCGAGACCATCACCAGGGAAGTGGAAAAAAAACTAAATTGTTTTATTTGGGAGTTTAAAGAGTGGGATTAAAGGCGCCCACAAAAAGATGTACGGTGGAAATCCAGTTTAAATAGCTGTTTGGATGAGAAATTACCTATCACAATTCATTATTTTACAGCATGTGTTTTGAAATAATATGCATTTAATTTCGTATCACATCACATGTATTCGGGGGTACAATAGTGATGATGATGTGATGTGGAGTACCATTCATTCACATTAATATAATTGCATGACAATTTGTTAGATTCTTATTATTATTATGATTTGTATTATTAATGACGCTTATTGTTATTTAGAAGAAGAATTTCGTTATTATTATTATTTATTTTATTATTATTTAAAAGAAGAAGAATGTCATTTTTATTATTTTGTCAGTCTGAATTATGTTCAGTCCCAGTCCGTGCGCAGCTGCCGGGCCTAACCAACGTCAGGTAAAGCGCACAGGCTCGCAACTGGAGGAATACATATCAAATGCTTTGGTAAAGTCACACAAATTAAACATTGAAGTCCATGTTGCACAAAAATAAACACTTAAGTTTATAATTACTTCCCTATTCGCATGGGATGTGGGGAGCTCTGGTGATTTGTAATAATTGCAGAGAATGTCTGTGATCTTAATCCCGTGCAAATCGGCCATGTCTGTAATATGTAGGCCTAAAGTAAAAATTCCCCCGCAAATGACCTACCATATTTCGCCGAACACCGAGGTCCTGTGATAATATTAGTCCTGTGCGAATCGGCATCTATTTGGCCGGGATTAGGCGGATCGTATATAATTTTTGCAAGGTTTTTGTGTCCTGTGCGCATTTCTATCTTTATCTTTCACGAAGAATGGAGCTAGGCTGCATATAATGCGCACCGTTATGACTTCCCGTGCGGCCGCGCGGATTATAGACTACTACTTTCACTTTAGAATGAGCACAATTTGGGAGTAATTGCTTGAATGGTGTGTTTAATATTATTCTTAATGAAAAACACAAAAACAGAACAGTACAATGACAACTCGCTTAAATGGGCACTTTTACATTAGCTTTGAAACTGAATCTTCCGTCGTATATTATTATACGAAATTATTTGTATTACTAAAACAATCAAAATGATATCGATACGACTGTTTATAATTTCATACAGCTATATAACGAAAAAACATTTTCAAGTAACATCATATCCGGGAGATAAGTCAGTAAATTCGAGTAAAAATCACAGTTTATCCCGTGCGAATGCGCCACGCAAAATTCAGATGTGGGGGAGTCATTTCTAAATCACACGAGGTCCCAAGATAATACTTATCCCGTGCGAATAGGGCTTTATTTGTTGTTGTTGTTGTTACAGTGGGTCATAGTATAGCATATCTTTGTCAGTGCGTGTTGTGGTGTTAGGAATTGTTTTTCTGCGCATTTTCGCACTAACTCAAAACGTGCGTACACCACCTCCTGAGCTGGTGTAGGATTTGAGCGTGCCGTACGCCAACGTCCATATTGATAAATCTCAAAGTCACCGTGGTTTTGGGTGTACGCCAGGTGTACGCTGGAAAATTGGTGTACGCAAGATTGATAAATGAGGGCCATTGTGTGAAAAATACTGTGTTTTTTTACACACTTAACATGAACACATGTTATATTGCACACTGTAAACACAATCAAAGCTTCAAAAAAACACGAAGAACGGGACCTTTAGGCATTTTTATTAACAGCATCCATTTGGCACATTTACTTTCGAGCCGTGTTGGATTTTTTAAATATTTTACATGAATCAATGTTTTAAAATCGTTGTATTTGCAAAAACAACAATTAAAAAAAAATCTTAAATTATATAAAAGTGCCACAATTGTCCCACTATCGATGATAGATGTTTATGTTTGTAAATGCTGCGTGACTTCGACGTGTTTTAATGAGCGTGCGAGACGGCGCCTTGAACATTTGAGTCGATTTCTAAAAACTGGAGCGGCGCAGAGTTGCCATGTGAACAGCGCAGCAACAACTGAGAAGTACAATTCCCTCTGTCGCTTTTGTTTTCACTGCTTTCAGGTGAGTTTAGTCTCTAAAATCACACAAATAATACACACAACTGTTCCTGACTTTTTTATTATGTGTAATTTGCACTCCTCTGTTGAATATTTACTTTATAGAAATGTAATGTCTTCGAAAAAGTTTGTTAGCATTTCAACCATTTTAAGAACAGGTAAGCTCCTGTTTATAAAAGTTTGGGTTTTTATTCACATATGTATGTGTAGATGAGAGGTTTTGAAAGTTTTGTAAAGGTTTTGCTGGCAATTGAATGGGTCATTAGAAGTTGGCTAATTCATTAATGTAAATGTGTGCTGTTTATCTATAACATCACAGCAGGATGCAGGAAATGGTTGAGTATTCTTTTAGGTATATCTCTGTGTTTAGTGCCTGCAATGTCAATTTATAGTCTTTACACATTGGCTTGGATACTTACATGGTAAAAAAAACTCCGCCGGCGAGAGCGTAAAAATTCACCCTAGCCGCCCTGCCAACGACGCTGTAGAAAGATTCGTGGACGCGCTGACACTCTGACATAGATCGAATGCTTGGTCTTTTTTAAAACTTCATTTAAAGGGGTCAAAGCAAACACTCACGCTGATCGGCATTTGTGCTGACAGACCACAAGTAGGGTATAATCGTATACGTTAACGGTTAACCTCATGAAATCATTTAAATGTGAAAGTAAAAAAAAAACAGATGGATGGAAAGAACTTAATTATAGTTACATGTTTGCTAACGAAATAAACCAATTAAAAGCCATTTGTGTGGTGTGACTTTTGTGTTCATGGTTAAGTGCTAATTTCAACATGAAATTTATAGGAGACGTTTGCTAGCCTTGGTATAATTAACATAAATTTTTGTGCAGTCTACATTACAATAACTGTCCTGGTTGAAGTGCAGCAAATCTGTTGTTTTGAGCAAATTAATTGTATTCCCAGTGAAAAACAAGCGTTCTACACAGCAAAAATCAGAGTGTTCAATGTACTCTATAGGAGTTCACTGAACACTGGTTTCAGTGTATATATAGGTCCAAGAGTTCGGTGTTCAGTGAACACTGTAAAAAGTGTAAAATATATACTCTCAAAATAGAGTTAAATTTAAACACCTGGAGAGTTAAAATGAACTCTTATAACTAGCACTTTTTGACACCGTTTCAGTGCTTTTGAACACCTGCAGTGTAAACCTAGAACCTTTGCAGAGCTCATTATTTAACACTTTAAGTGTAAACCTAGAACCTTTGCAGAGCTCATTATTTAACACTTTAAGTGTAAACCTAGAACCTTTGCAGAGCTCATTATTTAACACTTTAAGAGTACAAATGTACTCTAAAGCTGGTACTTTTTTATTTACATTGTTTCAATAGTTTACGACACCTGCAGTGTGAACCTAGAACCATCAGTGAATGAAAAATACTCCAAGTCAGTGCTTATACAGTATGTCTGTTTTATTTAACAGTTCATGGATGCACAAAAACCACAAACTCATACAAACACATGTACAGGAACAACATATTGATAATCCCTATCAAAACCATAAGTAGTTTGCAGATCAAACGGCTTAAAGAAGTGCAATTTATCAACTTTAAGCATGGAAACATTATGATCATTTCCCTGTGTCACATGAAAGGAATGAAAATGCTCTGCAAAACAAAGTGTCTGAAAGTCCTCTGTTACAAGAAAATATTCTCGATTAAATGCAATGATGTCTTTTATCTGACTAAATACAGGCAAATCGTCCTCTTTGTCCGTGCAAACTAAAAGGCCTGGACGATACTCAGTTCCAAAACAAGTGATCCAAGAAGTCAGATCAACTTCACAGTCTAAGTCAACCTGCAGTTCTTCTGCAATCATCTCACCATGTGGCAATTCAATGAGCTGAACACTTTTTACTGGCCCACAGTCAATACTTTTAAATGGCATTGATTCCCAATGGTATGCTATAGCCATCTGATGTTTTTGGGCCAATGACTTTGTTATATTTTTGAAATTTTTGATAGTGTTCTTGAAAAACCTATGTTTGGCTTCGAATCTCATTGACCAAACATGTAGAATTGGACCTATTTTTCGAATTACTCTGGGGTAATGAATCATGAAGTGATGTTTAGGGATCATTCTGCGATGTGGGTAAAGCTCTTTGAAAAGTTGGTGATGGTCAACAATGAGATGCTTCAGACATACTGTCATTCCATCAGTAACAACTGGAGAAAATATAATGTTCATAATTTGCAACAGAAGCAACAAGAGTCTATAGTGGGCATTTCCTTCTTGTAAAACATCTCCAAATATCAAGGGCATATTCCGGATTAAGCAAAAAGTTTGAATGGCATTGAGACCAATTCCGTTTCCAGTCTGCTCCAAGTTTATTCTGGTTGGACGATTTTTTCGTTCAACAAAGCCATAATTGTATGAGTATATTCGGTTACAAACATCTGTCTTGGATATGATTTTGTTGTCTGAGAGGTAAGCAAACAGCAACTTCAGCTCAAATTGCCCCACTCCTTCCAATATGTCATGCATAATGTCTACAGCATAATTTTCAGAAACATGAAAGTACTGTAGATCATTGAATAAACATTGTCGCTTAACTCCAAATGTGGATGGCAGTGTAGGATCTACCATGAGGTCATTGCAATGCTGATCATGCAGTGCTTTATTACGCAATGTTATTCTTGGATCATCATCCCTGAAAACTGTTTGTGAGGTCCGTTTGTCCACTAGACAAAAACGACAGAAATTGTTTGCACTGAATGATTCAACATACCCGAGTAATGTGTGCAATCCCAAATTGTCTCCAGTAACTTGTGCAATTGTTCCGTAAACTGGTTCATCAGAGAAAGGAACTTCAATTCCTGTACACTCAAGGATTTTCAGATCACGTACGAGGGGCTGTAAGATTAAATCAAATCCATACTTCTTCACATCCTCAGTATGAAAAAGGGCTAAAAGATGAATATTCATAAGAGCGGAGTTAATCTTTGGAGATAGGTTTCGTAAAACAAAGTATATACTTCCAACCTTATGGATACCATGCTTGGATCCGAGAGGATTTGCCATTTCAAAATCATCGTAGAATATCTGTATTTGGAGAGAGTTTGGTTTTTCAGAGAAGAGGGGGTGATTTCTAAAATAGTTACCATCACAGAAGTCTTTGTAAAACCCAGTTTTCTCACAAGGCTGCACAAAATGATCACAGATCTCTTGGTTGGTGAATATGAACTTCAAAGTTTGCAATAGAGGAATATAAACAAATTTGTCTGTTATGGGAACTTGATCATATGTGCCAGTAGTTCGATTCCTTCTAGCGTCATACCTCACTCCTAGGGCTACCTCAACAGGTTCTACAATACCCCATTTCTCACTGAAATGTTTTTTCCTTTTTGCCTCAGTGTTCAATTTGCTAAATGGATTTTCAAGGTTGTCAAAATAATCGTCAAACTTTGTTCTGATCTCCTCATCGTTAGAGAGTAATTTTACAACATCATCTTTAACATTTGAATGCAATTCCTCTACAAGTTCCTCCATATTTTCAACAACAGTCGTTATGACATTAGTAGCCACACCACAGCTTTGGAGATTTGCAATAAGGGATGCACACATTTCTTGGGTATGTTGCCTGGTCTCATTACAGCTTTGAGAATTCTCTGGTTGCTCTGGAATTAAATTAACATCATCAGATACGTCAACTATGACGGGTTCGTTCTCAACTATGACGGGTTCGTTCTCAACTATGACGGGATCGTTCTCAAATTGATCTAGATTTTTAGCGCTATGTTTGTTATGGAGATGTTTTCTAAAGCCTGAAAAAGTCCAAAATCTCTGGTGGCATCCAGCCTGGTCACACATTAACTGAAACTTTTTACCAGGATAAAAGGCATGGAAAACTTTGAGATGACGGATCAACATTTGAACGGTAACAAAACTAGACTTGCAAACAAAGCATCTAAACATCATAACTCTTTAGTTGAGGAGCTTAGCTCTTAGGTCCTTGACTCTGGGAGTTTCGTGAGAATGACCTACATCAATGTTGTAGATGGTGGTCTGCACAAATGTGTACATGCCATTTAAGGCCTGGTCATAGGAGATGCCGAAAACATAATGTGCTTTGAAAAGTTCATCAAAGGCTGACAGGGAAGACTTGCCCTTGCAGGGAAGGAGATCACCATCCAATGCAATGTAGAACTCGTGGATGTGCTTTCTTGTCGTCCCAACTGCCAGGATGTAGGGCTGCCTCCGCTGGTTTGGACCAGAGTGCTCCTGAAGGCTGCGACATGACTGTAAGATAACAATAAACTGAAATGAATCTACACTGAACATCACATTTTGATGGATAAGTCACACTCTGATAAAAACCTGTCTGTGACTTCCTAAAGTCACACTCTGATGGAACGAGCACAAGACTGCAGTCAAAAGAGGTGAACGCCACTCTCTATTTGCTATACTTCAAGGAGGCAAAACATAAATTATCAGATTTAAAATTCTGTGGAGGTGGCATTGAAAAGAAACAGATTAATAATCTGGGGGGTTACACAATTGCCTTTTGACAATGGCTATTGCCATTGGAGATTAGGACACACTGACCTTATGAAATTTGACTACATGGTCCACAGCTTCCCGGGTACTGATCTTTACAGCTCCCTTCTTTCCACTTGGAGGTGGTGGCAGTAGGTAGACCAGCAGTAGCAGTGAGGCCATGTCACTATCCCAACCTGAGAAGGCAGAAGCACCTGCTTTAAGCATGATATACACCTGACCAAAACCTTTGATACTACATCAATATTAAAACTCAAAACTCTTTTCAATAACAATACTAGTTATGCAATTAACAATTTTTTTTGATAATCGATTAACCTGTCAATTATTAATCAATTGGTTGGATTAAAAGGCCAATTTATCGAGGAAATTTTATTCTGCACAATGCTCTCCTTCAAACATTGTGCCAATTGAAGCCTATGAAAACGGTAAATTAATCTACGTGGGCTTCAGTCAAGGGTTATTGCGCTTCCATTCCGACCGCCGTTTGATTGATGTACTGACTTGCGCTCATTCAGTGAAGTTTACGAAGACTCAATTACTGACAGGACTTTGTGTAAAATGCTGAGGAAAACACATCTTGAAACGCATTAAACATCACACACATTTGCCGCAGCATCTGACAAGACAGGCCACGTTAATACAATTAAAAGTCAGTTTGAAGAACTTAATATAAAACATTCTCATGTGTTGTATTGTGCAATTTTCTCGCAGCAGCTAACTTTGCGACCTCTGCTCTGTTTTTCAGATGCGTTATGCATAGAAATGCGTTTTACACCATTGTGAAGTGACAATGAATTGATAATGAAATTCTTTCTTGATTATTTTTGATTATCGATTAGTTGTTGCAGCCCTAAAAAATATATTATTTGTCTACACAACTATTTGTCATGGTAAATAAATTAAGTAAGTCGACATTTGAAAGATACACACCAGATTCAGTTAAATTATTTACCTGGGACCTCGTCATCCTCATCAGTGTTCTCCTCTGCAGACTGGATGAGATGGTCAAGCAGGGGTGTCTTGCTGATGTCCTTGGCTTGCTCTATTACTTTGGCCTTCAGGAAATCCCATTTCTCAAGGAGTTTTGACGAAGTCTCAGCTCCAAACAACAGGTCAAAGTCTTGCGCCACCTAAAGGGGAGGAAGCAAGCATGTGTATTTGATGATGGTGGTATAGTGGTAGGTGACCGTTTTCATCTTTGAACAGCTGTTCTTGACATTGCTAAAACATAATAAATGTGCTTACAAAAAAAAAAAAAAAAACTTACCAGGCCTTTTGTGTCAAGAAACCTTGGGAACACAGTAAGCACTGTGCTGCATTGCTCAGGATCATGGATCAACTTTTGCCTGTGCTGGAAGGTTTCTCTCATTTTCATGAAGATCTGTTTGTTGTCTGTGCTGTGTTTCAGTAGAGATATGGCCTCACGACACTGGTCTCCCTCCAACTGCTGCACTTTAGTCACTTCTCTCTCCAAGTTTGGTCCGCTGCTGCCTGTAGTTTGAGAGCTCCTTCTCCTACCCCCATTGGTACCGCCATTGCTGAGTTCTCGCTGTGTGTTTTTAATCTTCCAGGCAATGTAGCCCTCATTGCTGTCTATGTCAAAAAAGTGTTCCTAAAGACAGTATCAACAAAGATGGAAATGTATAAAAAAAATGGTTTCAACATGAATCAATAGAGATCTTTAGAAAAGAAGTGTTAGACTTCTAAAATGCACCAGAACATTATTCATCTGTTTATTAAGATTAACCTTACTTTTAAATATGTACTCACATAGCCTTTTTTGGAGTAGGGATCTTTTAGAGAGGGGAACAGTGTTACTATCCCCAATGCATATTGTGCTCTTTTATCCATAGGGGGAGCACGTCTGTGGAATAAATGTTGTGTATTAAAACCAACACACTGGAAAACCTATTATCTGCGCAAGGCCACAGCTCATTGGCCACGGTTGTTATTTAATGATAATCACCTATTTGATTACAACTACCAAATCTGCAATTGAATACTATGAATATACACACATTCAATATAAACACTTTACAAAATCATGCACCATAAAGTATTTTACTTACCCATACTTTTCAAACATTTCAGCAACAACAATGCTGACAAGATCACGGCGTGCTCGGTCCTTCATCTCTCCTGTCATTGCATATTTTGCAAGGATTTTCTCCCCTCCAGGCTTTTGTTCCAGAATTCTTTTGACAAGCTGGACAACAGGGGAAAATGTTATGGTAACAGTAACAGGTAAATGTAATGTTTACAACATAAAGAGAAATGTTCTGAAAAAACATCACCTCTTTGGCTTGTGAAGAACTGTCATCAGTATGTAGACTTTTTGGGGACATCACAAAGGCGTCATCAATGCGCTGTCTTTTTGGGGACATCAGAGAAGCATCACTGTCCGATGAGGGTGATGATAGTGACAAGGTGTCTGTGCACGAGGACTGGATGGGAGAGTCTGAAAAGGGCAAAAAGATCATTATTTTAAAAAAATATATTTCAGTCAATGTTTCCACTGGTTTAAGTGAGGAGAGGTTCAAAAAAGGCTGGGTGAGACTGCTTCCAAGAATTACATGAGTTTTGGTAGTTAATGTGGCCAGACTTTAAGCAGTTTAGGCCTTGATACATTAACTACTAGATGGCAAGACTGACTGTTTTTTGAGAAGTACTCAAGTCAACAGTCTTACCGGCTAATCCATTTTATCTCAAATGTAGTTTTTCACATCCTTATGTGAACACTGACAGATAAGAGATAAGGTTGGAAATATGCAAAGTAGACCTTTAACAGAGAAAGCACAAATCGGACATTGGTGAGAAGTACATTGCAATGTACTTTGTAATTGTACAATCATTTACCAGAAACTGAAAGAACATTAACAATGGTCCACAGGATGTCTGCTTTTTCCTCCAAGATGTCGCTGAAGACCTCTTCATCAACCTCTGTTCCACTGTCATCCAGCACATACATGTTTGTCTCAGGGGGTATGCTGAACTTCTCTTTAGCTTTGAATACAGAAAAAACATAAGTTGTTGTGTTAGGGTTAGAAATTGGGAGAACAATAATGTTTTTAGCACAATTTCTATCTTAATGGGCAAAGCTAAGGTAGACTAGCATGGTGCTAAGAATAAAATTTCATATAAACGTACATCTAAACCAGTGGTTGCGTAAGACTTTCACACTGTCCTTTATTTTGATGGATATGGTCGTTAAAATTGCACCATAATATATTACTCTATTTTAATTTTAATTAAATTTGTTTTAATTCACATTTTCATTTTTAATCATGAATTTACAGGATATAGGAGCATATAGGCTAGATTATGCATTTTTTAATATATGAAGAGTCACTTTTCATAGTCAGGGTTTGTACAGATTTTGAAGTTTAATTTAAGCACTTTTCAAGCATTTTTAAGGTCCCTAAATCCATTTTTCAAGCAGCAACAAAATGAAAGAATATAAATAGTATAAACCGCGCCCCTTTAGAAAACTACAAGCTAAAATATTAGAATCTTCAATATAAATACAACTTATATTAAATCACTCTTTGGATACTTTTTAAAAATGTGGTTATATGTTTGTATATGTGTTGTCAACTGTAGGTTAGGTTGAGTTTTTTGTAGATGGTTGGAATAATAATAATGATAATGAGTATATAATACATGAATATCTTCCTTAAATACCTTAAAATATTATTTTAATAAATAAGCATTGTTTTAAAAAGGACACGTGAAAAAAGAGTGTTTAAGTGTTATCAATAGACTATTTAACTGAATCTAAACATATTCAGCCAACACTGATTTGTTTTATTTATTCTTGACAGTGGCATCTCTATTAGTCTGTATTTACACAGTAAGACATGATGCACAGATCTCTGGTAAAAGCGGTGGTCACTCCGAAAGTTTAGTCCTCTAAGCATCATAAAAAAACTAAACTTTCGACTGGCTACAATACAATGCTGCAGACGTTAAAATTTAAACTTTCGCTTTTGTGAATAGAAACCAGAGTGCTCACACAAACGTGCACGACGGAAAGAACAACCCCCCTTCCCTCCCTACATTACAGTTATATATTGATTCGATATTAATTTAATAATGTTTTTAAATAAGTATTCAGTCAAATTCATTTGTCTCCGATTACCTTGAAGGCTTATTCTCCCATAGCGCTCACAGTGTGTGCCTTTCAGTCTGTTGATCGTCGACGCAATCAGTTGTTATTTATCATCTTCTAGGCAGTTATCGACAAAATTACAGCAAGCAACATTTCTTAGATGTTTGCGCGCCAGGCGAATACACGAGGCGCCAACTAGCTGCTACATGGAATTACACGAGACGTGATTCGTAAAAGAGGCTGCCTCGCGATATTTATTTAAAAAAAAAAAAAAAACGATTTCCAGCCGGTTTTATTTATATTTTTAGTTACATCTGCCGGCCTGAAGAAATAAATTAAAACCAAGCATTTTCCAAACTTTCGAGACTTTGTAGGAACCCTGATTCGACATTCAGATGTTTCCATCACTGCTCAAATTAACGTAGTCGGAAAATATTCGGTTAACACGACCTCTGATCTAAACTTCAATTATAAAGAGAACGAAGAGAAGAATTATTAATAAAGAACTTACCCTCCATGAGAAATGCTGGATATGATGCTCCATTGAGTTTGATGTACTTCTTCTTTCCTTGGTACTGTACTTTGAAAAGCATTGCTGTAGTTTTCCTCACATATTACTACAACATAAAAATACAATTGGTTTATTGAACACGCACAATACCAAATGTAGTGCAAATAAAGTCAGACTCAATCACTTCAGATGTGAATCTGTAACGTTAGCTTTCCAGGCTAGCTAGTCAATTTAGCCTGCACAAGGCGCGAAATTGGGCGCGGCAGCTAACGTTAACAAATGATTGCTGCATTTTCATTTTGAAATTTCATTTAATGGTCAACGATCAACGTTAGCGTTACCACTAAAAACAGTTTTACCAGATTTAACATTCACAATCACTTTAGCTACTATTGATATACTAAGTTAGCTATAGTTAAACTAAATTACTAAACGTCACACCTCTTCTAACGTTACTTCTACATTAGCGTTTTTGGTGTTTTAGTTATGAGAATTAAAACAAGAAGACAAACAGGAATATTCGGCATGATTCACTTGGTGGTTTCTTACCTACGGTCCCGCGGAATCAAAATGTCGACGACGTCTTCGGATGTCAGTTGGAAACTGGTGTCCACGAGGCTGCATCTTGATTCAACCAATGACAGCGTAGTCGATCTGATGACGTATCGAAACCTAAACTCATGTGCGGACGGGACAGCAACAGATTGACTCTAAAAAAGAGTTCATCATCCCACTATTTACACTACAACAGCTCCACATCAACACTGAACCAACACACTAACACTTGAGAGAGTTTATGGTGAAACCTGACAAGTGTACTTTAAGCCCAGTTAACTCCAAAGTGTATAAATTATACTCTGGTCATCAAAACTCTGGGATTTTAACACTCTGACATTTGCTGTGTAGAGCGAAAATGTTGCCTATAAATAGCATAGCTGTCAACCCTCCCGTTTTTTCCGGGTTTCTCACATATTTTAGCTCTTTTCCCGCTGTCTTCCCGTTTTAGTATTTTCCCGTAAAATATCCTGTATTTTTACGCTCTGATTGTGTTAACTCAGAACACGCAACTATCTGTGTCTGTGAAGTAGCTTGCACTTGGGTTGCTAGACCTCCAGTCAAGCAGATGGCAGTACACAGACAGTAGCTTAGGCCAGTGTTTCCCAACCGGGGTGCCGTCTGAAGAGAGCAGGGGTGCTATGTAAAAGTCCTTAAAACATTTTTTTTATTCAAATTTTTCAAATAATTCTCTCTTTGTAAACTTTGTTCATTGCATGCCGTATGTTCGAATATGACCAGTCATTTTCGCCGTCATCACCCATGTGTTGTAGCGCCAGAAGACGCTGTAATGGCAAAAATTAATTCGTTGACATCACTAATAAGAGACAAACCATAATCCAATTGTCTTTATAAAGATTTATTTTCCTTGCAAGGAAGAGCCACGGTCAAACACAGCCACTCGAGGCTGCCTTGAGTGTGAACTGAGGCCACAAGAAGCCACACGCTTCTTATACCCTCAATATCTAAACACCCCTTCTCAGTATTTTTCCATTTCCACACAGGATAAAGGCAAGAAACACAATACACAAATGGTCCCTCTTTGTCTTAGAACTAATTTAAATTATCCGACACCTTTGGTTCAGGAAGGCCTTCAATTTCAGGTGTCCTGCCGCTACCCCCCTGGGTTTCCACAGACACTGGGTCTTTTGAGCTAAGAGAGGTGATTTGCATGGCTGTAACAGATGTTGACTTCTGTGGGAACTCAAACATAAATACATTTTTCCCCAACAACGCGAATGAGAAGTCGCGCGCGCTGTGAGATAATTTGTCTCTGTGTACTCAACCGACTCAAGCGCACAAATATTGAGTTCTCTTTCAAGTCTTGCTCTTGAACGGACAAACTCACACAAAAAGTATGTCAACATGGCCATCTTGATGAGTATTCTAGCAGACATAAGGCCTGTACACACCGGGACGAATATCGCGCGCGTTTATCGCCAGCGTTTTTCGTGACGTTTTTCGGCGCGTCTTGAGTGTTCACACCCAAGCGATTTTCACTCGCGATGCGCCGAGTGAACGTGCAATTTCACTCCCTGACATTAGATGGCGCTTATTGAAAAACAGAAATAGCCCGGTACACAAGGTGGCGCTGCGCTCGCTGCATCCCTTGTCACACAGAAGAAGAAGAAGAAGAGAGAGAGAGTATTTACATGTTAGCCGAAACACACATAACTTTCTCACATACTAGAACATGGATTTCTCAAGCAGCAGCAGCAGCTCCAGCGATGAGGACATTGTTGTTCTGTTGAACGAGGAAAGACAACAGAAAAGACGCAGATTTTGGATACATCCCATAGTTAAAAAAAGAGAAGAACATGGGGAGTTCTATCGACTGATACAAGAGCTAAAAATGTATCATGAACGTTTTCGGGGGTATTTTAGAATGTCCGTCAGCGAGTTCGAAGATTTACTTCAACAGTTTGAAAACGTGTGTGTGTGTAAATAATTTTCTCTTTAAAAAACAATTTCTTTGTGAACTTGAATACATTTTTTATCATATCTATTGTGCCCAAGTGTCTTTTTTTCCCCCATCAATTTATATACCAATACTCACCACAGCAAATTACATATTCATTTAATAGTTAAATATAATGTAACTTATTTCAATAAGGTCAAGAATACTTAAATACAAATATGCCAGTGTCAAAATTGTAACATCATTTTTATAGCAGGTTCATAACCGCTTTACTTAATGGCTTTTAAAATTTTAATCATAATTATTAAATAGCACAGCCACCTTTACAAGTGGACATGTTAAATTGTTTTGTAATAAGAGCAGAGAGAAAGTGTAAGTGAAAAATCTTTTATTTTTTTGACAATGTATTCACAATTTATTTTTGTGAATGAAGTACAGTTTACAATAATAAGAAACATGACATTGGTATAAGAGTCAGAAACAGTAGTGCAAACAAGTCACAATGATAGTAGTGCAACGTAAAAGACCGTAGTGCAAGTATAAATAGACTTTTTTTTCTTAAATCTTTCCGTTATAAACACAAAAAAAATTTGAATGTAAAAATAAAATAAAAACACAAAAAGGGCAAATATCTTTCCGTTATATACTCTAAAAAAATTTTTTTTTGAATGTAAAATATTACATAAAAACACAGAAGCTGGCATATAATGCTCATCTATTGGTGTGACCAAGAACTGGCAGAGCACCCATAGTTTGTAGGGGTCTGTGGGGTGACATGATGGTAGGACACAGGCGACTGGTGAGGGAAAAGAGCAGAGGAGGGCTGGCCAAACTCAGCATCGTGCAACAGCTGATGTATTTTGAGTTTGACTGAAGACTGTTGGGCTGGGGACAATCTCCTTAGTATTGGTAACAAGCCAAGCGCAAACAAGTAATTGTCATCGTTCTGTTGCTCTTGTCTTTGCTGTCTGCGCTCCTCTCTCTCTCTTCTGTGCTCCTCTTTCTCATTTTCCCTGGCTTCTTTGGATAAGAGGTACCTCTCCAAGAAGTCTGGGATCTCTGACCGCTTTCTTTTCTTTACATTGGACCTCATCACAGTTGGGCTGGTGATGGATGATCCTGAAGACGTGCTCGTTTGTGCCTCCTCACTTTCACTCGCATCACACACTTCATCCGTTTTTTCAGGTGAAATATTGCTGTGAACACTGTAAAAATAAATAAAGTTTACATCAGAAACAACATTTTAGAGCCAATGCGTTACATATCTGTGGCAAGGGGGGCGGGGCTCAGAACCATTTAGTAATTTTGCCGCTCGTAAGTTCTAATGATAATACGTTACCTTCGAAATTTAGTTGATGGTGCGAGGAACTCCATAACCTTCATAAATTTCCACGGCTTCTTGTTTACAGCAGCCTGTCCACTACGGCAGTCATCCTCGCGCTTTTTCCTCGTGTAAGTGTCGCGTAAACTTTTCCATTTCTGTTTTATCTCCTCCACTACAGCACACAAACAATGGCGATGGTCAAGTTGGAAAAAGCTACAAGCCTCTGTAACTTTACATGAAAGAAAAATAGATTAAATTAAACTCACCATCGAGTCCTATTTGATCTGCGATTACTCTCCATAACAGCTCCTTCTTTTCAATATTTTTGTAGTCACTGTGGCGTTTGTCAAACAACTCTCTGTGTTCAGACACCAACGAGACCAGCAGCTCGACGTTCATCTTTCCTCGTTGCATTGTCTTCTTCGCCAATGTGTGCTCGGCTAGACCGTTTTGTGCTTGAGCGCCACCAAGTCGTGTTTTACTGTAACTTCAGCAGCTCCAGGCACGTGAACAAAAGCGCCGATCTGATTGGTCGGCCAGTTTTTAACGCGCCGCGTAAAAAAAAAAAAAAACGAACCCGAGGCGTTTTTTAAAAAATGACGCTTTTACGCCTGACGTTTTACGTGTCGGTGTGAACACTCACATTGGCGCCCATTGTTTAGTCACGAGGCATTAAACGTCGGCGATAAACGCGCGCGAAAATCGTCCCGGTGTGAACAGGCCTATAGTCTGTATATGCCTATTAAGTAAACTTTATACATTCGAGAAAGACGACGCATATCCGAGCATTAGGTCTTAAAGGGGCAGTAGCCTTTACTGCTGTCTGTTTAATGTCAAACAACAAAAGACAAGGACACCACTGCTCTTGATTGAAAAGCTTTTGTAAGCTTAATAGGATGAATTAATCTTTAACCAGTCAAACATGCAATGTTATTTTACATTTGATCAAATTCTTGTGCTGCTGCTTGTATTTCAATTATTTAAATTATTAAAAATATTTGTTCTTATCATTTTCTTTCTTTTTATTTGACAGTAGTCCTTTTTTCCCTGAACATAGCAAATACTGAACCGTACCGAAACGGTGAACTTAAAACCGTGATACAAACCGAGCCATGAGCAATCTGTACCGTTACACCCCTAGCGTAACGGATGGGAGGGGGTGCCACGAAATGGAAAACATTTTCAAAGGGTGCCATGACTGAAAAAAGGTTGGGAAACACTGGCTTAGGCTACTATCGAAGAAGAAGAAGAAGAAGAAGAAGAAGAAGAAGAAGAAGAAGAAGAAGAAGAAGAAGAAGAAGAAGAAGAAGAAGAAGAAGAAGAAGACAGTTGCAGCGGCAGGCGGGAGGAAGAGGGAAAAAGTAGCGGGAAGTGAACTTCAAGGAGAGTAGAGTAGATGAGTGTGATGTGCGATGATGGATCAGGACGCTGACGGACAAAATCAAAATATATTGTGTAGTTATAAACTCTTTAGACTGTTAATGATTAGTGCTTTTTTTTAATTTTTTAAGTTTGTGGGTAAGAATTGTGTAAAAAAAAAATCCCTTATTTTGTGGATGGATGCCGGGAAATCTCCCTTATTTTCAATGTTCAATGTTGACAGCTATGAAATAGGGCACGACTTCTTATCAAACCCGCCACCGCAGTGATCAACCTCTCCTCCATTTTGCTTTGGAATTAATGTGGTCGGAAACCAAAGTTTACAGCACTGCATTCTCTGGAATCATCTCAAGCAGAGCACTTCTACATTCCTATTGGTAGCTGCCCGTTGCCACCGAACCGCATCATAGCTCATTACCATAAAGTTGACCTGATTCCAACTCTCCTCGACCCCCAAATCGTCCAAGACGTGCCGCACCGCTCTCGCCGGCTCCCATTGAAAATGAATGACTTCCGACCACTTTTACACTCTCACCGCCGGCGGTGTGAATGCACAGATACGCATGTTCGAAGCGAATGTCACAGATCAGACTTGTTGCGCACGCAAGTTATTTGAGGTGTTTCAATACCCCTGTACCAACTGTTTCAAGACCCTGTACCCCGGTCTACGCTAGTGTACAGTTGCTGTTTTTTTTATTGTATAGGATTTGTTTTTATAGTGCAGGACCCTGCAGAGTGGATCTTAGCAAAGGCTTTATAAGCTACTGTATTTAGGAAGACTCCAATTACTTATGAATGGGAAAAAGTGCAACGCCCAATATGGTGAATAAGCCCCGCCTTCTAAATGAAAGAGCCAATCATTGATTAGTAAAGTCATCGAGTCACCGCAGCTGCTGTTAGAAGCTCCGGTTGCTATAGAAACAGACAGTGTTCTGAGGTGTTCAGGACTGCGCATGCGCATTAGCTTTGTCCAGGCTGAAAAATTCAAGTTTTTTTGTCATGATTTGAGCATTTAGAAACAACATATATGAGACAGTTGTTGACAGATTTGATTGGTGATTTCAATTATAAAATTTAATCCCAAGCTTGGCGAATAGTTTTGGAGAATTTGATGTTTCCGCATTCAAAGAGATGGGAGCTGCATTTGCATGCTAGAGAGGTGTTTCAAAGATGGCCGCTGAGTGAATTGACGTGTCTTAAATGGACTTTGATCTTAGTGCATTTCTTTGGGTGATTTAAAGCAACTCTCTGTATTATAATAGACAGTTTTGCACTGCTTTGGCTGCCCTGGAATATTTACAGTACTAAGCAAAATTCTTAGGCACGTTAGATTCATATATTGGTTTTAAATCATTCTGCAGCCAAAAAGCATGTTTCTCTATTGACTATCATTCACAGTTAGCCATTGATATGAATGGGAATGCTAAAAAGTGCCATAAGAAGCTGTTACGGTGTTGTTTTGCAGTATGTACTTTTATCTTATACCTTTAACCCTATCATTATTATTTAGGTCGAGTAAGGACAGTCAAATGTAGTGATTGAGGCGATTCAGACACTTAATTGCCTGTTCACTCCGCGAAACCGGCGCACTGCGCGAACCTTCTCAGCGTGGACGAGATTAACTTTCCCTTCCAATATAATCGCTTCTACACCCCGTTAAATCTCCCGCGGATCGACCACGCTCCGGAAGGACCAGATGGAGGGAGAGCTTCAGCGCATGAACACTCTGAGAAATGCAACGCACGCATCTTGCTTTACACAACACAATGGAACCATGCAAGTATCAATTCTATCGAAATTCAGATGCGTTTGAAGATAATTGCTCCCTGCTGGCTCTAGCGGTTACGTTTGGGAAAGTTTCTGACCTGACCATGCCCTTCTTTCCTTTCCTCCCCTCTCTCCTCATCCTCATCCTCCCTTTTTACCTTTCTTTATTCTGTATATACATGTATCCTTTATTTAGTCGTATGTAATCGTAGTAGCTATCACTATTAAAACCATTGTATCCACGTTTTGATTGTCGTTGTTGCTCACAAAACATGAGTCCCTTTAATATTTAGGCTGGGTATCCCACCCCCCTCCCCCCCCCACACACACACCTTTTTGGGTGATTTTGGAGATTTGTGATTCTATTAGAACCCGTTGTGATTAATCATGAATCCCTAAATAATAATACCCATAATTCCCTATTGAGCTAAATTCAATTTAATAATATATGTGACCCTAATGCTGCGTTCACACCAAACGCGAATTGAGCGTCTGGCGCGAGTGATTTCAATGTTAAGTCAATGGAAAGGCGCGTTGACGCGCGTCTGGAGGTCCCGCGGCGCGGGAGGCGCGTTACGCGCGGCGCGAAGGACGCGAAGCCGCCTCATTCGCGCGTCCAGTTCGCGCGAATTGAGCGTCTTGCGCGATACGCGCGTTACACGCGAATGGTGCTTTTGTGCATTCACGAGTTTGAAGCGAATTCGCGTCTGACGCCCGAGTTGAAAAATTTGAACTTTGGCGTCAATTCGCGCCGCGTTAACCAATCAGGAGCCTGCTCGCTGCTGTCACGTGGTAAAGTGACGCGTATGAGAAACCCTGCATAAATTAAAAACAGTACTATTGTGTCACAAAATGTAGTTTTAAGACGTTTTCAGGTGGGAATGTAGTTGTTTAAAGCTCAAATCTGTGGTTTATTTATAAAGAGAGCGCCTATTTAAAAAAAATAATCTTGTGTTTTTGGAGTTGTGAGATCCAGGCTATCACCGGGCAATCACTGCTCATAACCCCAGCGAAGGCAGCCTTTCCTCGGCCAGTCCTTCTGGCGTCTGCCGCTGGCTCTGATGTCCTGTAGTGGTTCGTCTTGTGTGGATCTAACGGGCGATCTTTGCTCTCATGAATATATAATTTGTTGTCTGCCAAATCGTTTTGACTGAGGGCAAAGAGAAGTTTCATAACTTTATATTTTAAGGATATTTAAACATACATGCAGTGAAGATAATGTAGGAGTTGCCTGGACCACATTTGTGTGGCTATTAATGCTTAATATATATGTTTAATGAAAATGAAAGAGGCAGAGTGGTGTTTTATGACATATTTCTCCTGGAGTGCCTTGAACGCGCGTCAATTTCGCTTCCAGCGCTCGATTTCTACGAGCGTCCAATTCTCTGCTGACGCGCGAATGCATTCAAAATGTACGCGCGTGAAACTAGACGCGGTAGACGCGATTTTGACGCTCAATTCGCGTTTGGTGTGAACGCAGCATAAGACGTTACACAAATCAACAGGATAAAGTTCTTCAGGAAATTCTCAAGGGAGGCAGTTAACAGCCAAACACTTTTATAATAAGCAGTTCATGTAAAACAAAAAAATCAATTAATCAAAAAGCTAAAAGCAAAGTCAGTACTAGTTTAAACTAGGCGAACAGCATTTCTTACATGTGCTTTCACACTAGAGCATTTGGAGCAGAAATTAGTCTGTTTCAGTTTATTTGGTGTGAATTCATTCTTCCAAACCCAGAGCTCACCACCAAAAGTAGGCTGGGGTTCAGTTCATGCTCAGTCTGGTTGATTTGAATGTAATCTGCCATGAACCACAGAAGTGAACTGCTCTTGATGATTGTTGGGTTATTTCTCAGATCCCCAAATAATCTCAGCCCTTTCAATCATGAATGCACAGGCATGAGAAGAAACAGACACAGAAGACAGTGTTCAAGCTTCTTCAGAGGTTTATTGTTCAGCATAGGGTACATATACTCAACACCAAGGATACATTAGTATAAAGAATATCATGAGCTAGCAGGTAAAGAATGTTTAAGGATCACCAGGCAAGGATTTCTCCATAGATAAGAAGCAGGGAAGGGGAGAAATGGTACAGTATGTAAGTGGAATGCATAGCCAGTACTTTTCTACTTAATATAAGAATGGAAAGTAAGTATTATTCTCACAATCATGTATATTTTTATGTTAATATAGTGGAATGCATTTTCTTATAGATGTATATCTAAAAATGTGTAGAGCAGTAAAAAAACATCTTGCAATAGATCTACAGAAGACAAACTTGTGAGAAAGTAAATGAATGAAATCAAAATGTATATGTTATATTCTTCAAAAATCCGCTGTCTTTAAAGTATACAGGGAGTGCAGAATTATTAGGCAAATGAGTATTTTGACCACATCATCCTCGTTATGCATGTTGTCTTACTCCAAGCTGTATAGGCTGGAAAGCCTACTACCAATTAAGCATATTAGGTGATGTGCATCTCTGTAATGAGAAGGGGTGTGGTCTAATGACATCAACACCCTATATCAGGTGTGCATAATTATTAGGCAACTTCCTTTCCTTTGGCAAAATGGGTCAAAAGAAGGACTTGACAGGCTCAGAAAAGTCAAAAATAGTGAGATATATCGCAGAGGGATGCAGCAGTCTTAAAATAGCCAAGCTTCTGAAGCGTGATCATCGAACAATCAAGCGTTTCATTCAAAATAGTCAACAGGGTCGCAAGAAGCGTGTGGAAAAACCAAGGCGCAAAATAACTGCCCGTGAACTGAGAAAAGTCAAGCGTGCAGCTGCCAAGATGCCACTTGCCACCAGTTTGGCCATATTTCAGAGCTGCAACATCACTGGAGTGCCCAAAAGCACAAGGTGTGCAATACTCAGAGACATGGCCAAGGTAAGAAAGGCAGAAAGTCGACCACCACTGAACAAGACACACAAGCTGAAACGTCAAGACTGGGCCAAGAAATATCTCAAGACTGATTTTTCTAAGGTTTTATGGACTGATGAAATGAGAGTGAGTCTTGATGGGCCAGATGGATGGGCCCGTGGCTGGATTGGTAAAGGGCAGAGAGCTCCAGTCCGACTCAGACGCCAGCAAGGTGGAGGTGGAGTACTGGTTTGGGCTGGTATCATCAAAGATGTGCTTGTGGGGCCTTTTCGGGTTGAGGATGGAGTAAAGCTCAACTCCCAGTCCTACTGCCAGTTTCTGGAAGACACCTTCTTCAAGCAGTGGTACAGGAAGAAGTCTGCATCCTTTAAGAAAAACATGATTTTCATGCAGGACAATGCTCCATCACACGCGTCCAAGTACTCCACAGCGTGGCTGGCAAGAAAGGGTATAAAAGAAGAAAATCTAATGATATGGCCTCCTTGTTCACCTGATCTGAACCCCATTGAGAACCTGTGGTCCATCATCAAATGTGCGATTTACAAGGAGGGAAAACAGTACACCTCTCTGAACAGAGTCTGGGAGGCTGTGGTTGCTGCTGCACGCAATGTTGATGGTGAACAGATCAAAACACTGACAGAATCCATGGATGGCAGGCTTTTGAGTGTCCTTGCAAAGAAAGGTGGCTATATTGGTCACTGATTTGTTTTTGTTTGGTTTTTGAATGTCAGAAATGTATATTTGTGAATGTTGAGATGTTATATTGGTTTCACTGGTAAAAATAAATAATTGAAATGGGTATAAATTTGTTTTTTGTTAAGTTGCCTAATAATTATGCACAGTAATAGTCACCTGCACACACAGATATCCCCCTAAAATAGCTAAAACTAAAAACCACTTCCAAAAATATTCAGCTTTGATATTAATGAGTTTTTTGTGTTCATTGACAACATGGTTGTTGTTTAATTATTAATGTTGTAAAATGAATCCTCAAAAATACAACTTGCCTAATAATTCTGCACTCCCTGTAGATCAGTTACTGCTGTGTAGAACAGAAAACCTTGATTATATCGTTTTGAATATATTATGTGAACTTCTTTGAGCAGATTCGGTTTGCTATATTTAGTTCAGTATATGCCACATTCACTGAAGTATGGGCATAATCTCATTTCAGCTGTGCATTGTGTATCAGAGTCCTTGTGAATTGCTTCATTATATGTATTTATCCAGACTCTCAATAGCTTCCTCTTGAGAGTATCTTCTCCATTCAGCTGGAATCTTGCCACTCCGCTGGTAGGTTTTTTCATAGTAATTTTCCAGATTTTTCTGGAATCTGCACACAAACCACTTCCAGTACGGCAGCTCAGAGAGATCCGGGGTGATACTCCATGCAGAATATTTACGACCTCCTTTTCTGTATTCCTTCCAGGGGACTTTATCATCTGAGCTATTTGGATAGAAAGATCGATCACTGGCTACTGCTGATGTGCAGATACTGATAGATAGGTTTGTTGTTCCTCTGTAAAACCACCCATTCAGTCCATTATTACGATGGAAAGGAACACTGTGATCTCCAGGATGGCCTTCTATTGTGTTGGTGCAGATGGCTGCACAGAAAGGACACTGAACCCAACAGCAGTCACAGAGGTGATTGATCAGAAGCTCATCTGGCCTGTCTGTGTGTTCCAGCTTTACTGGAAAAGTTTCTGTGCTGAATTTACCGCGGATGTCAGACATTATAGAAGGAAGTTCTTTCATTATCACATCTTCTAGGAAGCTGACTTCAACATCATCAAGATTAACTCCAGTGAGGTCATTTAGAGAGAACATCAGCACATCAGAGAGCTCTTGTGTGAAATGACACAACCATAAATCAGCATCTCCATTGATCTCTTTAACATGTTTGGTGGATTCATGTGCTGCGTTTGTGATCTTCTGCTCCAGCAGTTTAAGGCTGTTTTCCATCTTGGGTCGAACACTATCTTCAAATCGTTCAGTGATGTACTGACTGACTTCATCTCTGATGAAATTCTTGAAGTGTTCTTTGGGATTGTAAATGTAGGTCATGTACGCTTCGAAATCCTCCTCTTCTGCCAGAGTCCTCAGGATGTGTTTCTCCAGGTTTGATCGGTTCCCATTTAATGATTCACAGTTTGTCCTCATTTCATTTGCTAAAGCTCTGGCAGTTTTTCTGTAGACATTCTGCTGAATGGGCTCTTTAAGTTTATTACAAACAAAATCACCAAAAATAGCAGCTGATGTTGTTCCTTGACAGAATTTCTGGAAAATTATGATGTACTCTTCACTCTTCCTCTCAAAATAGAGAACAGGATCATTGGCTTCCCTGAACATTTTGTATTGGTCAGTGAATGTCTTGTTTGCTCTGTGACATAAGCAAAACACCAGATCCACGAAGAATTCACCCTTGAACACATATTTTACATTTGGCCCTTCCTCATGCTGCATTAATCTAGCCTTTATGTTATCTATGAGTTGTTGAATGCAACTGTTGTTGTAGCCCATCTTTGCAATGCTAAATGACTGAATCATTTTTTCTGTGTGTTCAGTGATGTCTGTGATTAAGGCTCTTATCTGGGCTTCATCCTCTTTGGATAAAACAAGACCCATCATCTCTTTACCTCGTTTGTACACATTTTTGAAAGCTCCTTTAATTCCACTGGATTTCTTCAACTGTACATATTCTGAATAGCTTGGCAAAGAGATCATATCTTTGTGCTTTATGCTCTCTTTCATTCGGTCTGAAGGGAGACTTGCATTGGTCTCACTGAAGAGCGTTGTCACATCCTTTAATATGTCAATATCTTTGACTAAAGGAGTGTCTCTGATGATCTCAGCTGTCTGTTGTTTCCAAAAGGATTCAAACTCTTTCTTCATTACATTTTCATCATTTGCTTGATCTTTGAATTTAAGAGCAAGTTCTTTGCTCTTTTCAAAGAGTGTGTTTTCATGATGTGTCCTCTGAGCGTCCATCTTTTTCTTCAGGTGACGCTGCTGAAGAACCCCATTTAGTTTCCTTTTAGTTTCTCTCACAATGTTTTCTTGAAGCTCTTTGATTTTTATCTCAAATGAAGCTTTCCACTGATTCAGTACACCTGCATCTCTGTCTTTCTTAAAGAAATCAGACATTGTCTTTTTCACTTCTTCACTTTTTGTATTCAGTTCTCTTTCAAGATGAAATTCTTCAATGTCATGAATTGCTTCATTTTCTATTTTGTTGTGAAACTTGTTTTCAATGTCCAGCATGGCACTGCGAAGGCTCCAGGTCCACTTGCTGTATTCAGTCTCTAGTTTTTTGTACGTTGCGATTTCCAGGGAATTTCTGAAGCTGAACACAAATTGTTCATTAAGCAAAGCCTCCCAGAGATCTTGAATGCGGTCTCTTAGGTGCGTCAGCATTATGCCATCTGATTTTGAAGCGTGTGCTAGAATAGTTTGCTTCAGTTCTTGAATGTTCTCGCAGTAGTTTGGGTTTGGTGGTGCCATGGGTGGGCTGCCCTCCCAGAGCTGAGCAAAATACTTCACATCATTCTGTACATCAAACGCAATCACATCACTGAATCCTTCTGCATCACAGACTTCCTCTTTAGCAGCGATTTTGGTCATTTCATCCAGTTTCTCCTGCAGTCGTCTCCTTCCCTCCATGTTTTTCTCTCCAGCTGTGATATCTGAGACATTCTGATGCACAAATATGCAGCTGGGACTCAGTCTGACCTTCTTCATCCTCAGGAAGGCCTGAACAACAATCTGAAGAATGTCCTGCATCTCAGATGGGTTTTCTCCAAAGATGTTGATCAGAGTCATATTTCCAAGACCAACAACAAATGTGGCCATTTCATTGTCACGATGTGTTGTTGACCTTCCAGCCAGTTCTGGTGCACGAAGGCCTTCAGTATCAACAACCAGAATATAATCAAACTTCAGCTCTGTTTTCATCTCCTCTGACACTTTGACCAGCTGCATGAAAGCTCCTCTGGTGCATCTGCCAGCACTGACGGCAAACTGCAGTCCAAACATGGCATTCAACATGGTGGATTTCCCAGAGCTCTGAATCCCTAAAACTGACAGCACAAAGATTCTGGTCTGCTCTCCCAGTTTCTTTACAAGTTCATCTAGAACAGCAGTGACCCAGGTGAGAGGAACATGAGCCGCATCTCCATCCATCAGCTCCAGTGGAAATCCAGAGATCATCATCTCAGCTGCAAGACTTGAGAGAGAACAGAAGTCAAACTGCAGGCCTTTCTTGTTCTTCACAGATGACCACGATTCATAGATCTGACCAAACTCTCTCATGATGTGCTCCAAGCCAAAATTTGTTCTATTGATTTGCTCTGATATGTTTTCCAGGTTTGTTTGTTCAGGCTTCAGTTGATCTAGATTGTCAGGCATCTTTTTCAATTCTAAGACTTTATTCCATTTCACATTATATTCCTTATGAAGTTCAATAAGCTCAGTTGAAGTAAAGTCATCCAACAGGTTCATCATCCATCTGAGGAAATATTTTTTTTCTTTGTCTCTCTGTGATTTCATTGTTTCAATAAATGTTTTCATGAACTCACTCAGTCCATTGGCCACCTGCTTTTCTCTTATTTCTCTCATGTTCTTCAGTTTGGTACTTTTATCTTCCTCTAGATTTTCTCCTTCTAGATGATGCAGCTCTTTGTTCTTTTTACACCAGTCATCCCACAGTTTCCCCTGACAGGGCAGGCTTGTTTCTTTCACTGTTGATGGATCCTTTCCTCTCAGTAATCCCATGATCTGGACCGCTGCCTCTTTCCCTCTCCAGCACTCTGGATCCTCCTCATCTACTCTGATTCCTGTGTGTTTGGCCACATCTTCAAGTTTGAAGATCATTTTCGGCTCTGTCAAACTCAACCTGATAGTCTCTTTAATCTGATTAGATACATCAGATAGGCTTTTGTTCAAAAGACCAACTATGAATTTTCCATTCCCCAGTTCAGTTTTATTGCAGTGATTGTCAGTGAGCAGACAAATGAGAGGTTGAGGAGATTTGAAGAGTGATCTCACCAAACCCTTGTAGTGGTTCTTCTGTCCAAAATCAGGTAAGAAGAGGACGTTCACAGAAGACATACTGGTCAGAATCTCATATTGTTTCTCATTGGCTGCTGTATCACCATGAAGATTACAGAAAGCAACACAGTCATCATATGCGTCAGTCTTTTTCCCAGAAGGGCAGTACCAGGCAATCTCCACCACTCCATCCATCAGTAATCTGGTTCTGCTGCTCCCTGAGCTGTTCCTGTGGAAGAATGTGTCGTGTTTCTCATTGATGAGGCTGTTCATCAGCTGAGACTTAGATGAAGACACTGAGCCAAACCTGAAGAAAGCCACCATTGGAGTCTCAGCCTTGTAGACCGCCTGAGTTTGACTGATGATCTCATTGTTGGAGTCGGTCTTCTTCCAGCTCTTGTTGATTTGTCTAAATGTCCAGAGAGGAAACTCAATCTCTTGAGTGAATGGATCAGGAACAAGCAGAGGCAGTGAATACTGACACTGTGAGAGTTTAGTCACTATCAGCTGCTTCAGGAAACCATCAGCACAATGAAACACAGCCATCTGAACATCCATTGGGTGAATATAAGGGTCTTTATCTTCTTTCTTTCTGTGTTTTATGGCTGTGTATCTTGCTCTGTAGTCCATGTTAATCAGCTTTTGTAGGAATGAGATTGCAGTCTCTTCCTGTGGCTCTTGAGACTGAAATGATGACTTGGTGATTTCAAGAATGTCAGCTCTTTTCATTTTATCTTGACGTCTTTTTGTTAGATCTAGTCTATCATAGAGTTCTTTAAGTTGTTCATCGGTTTCTGGTTCCAACTTTGAGTTTTGGCCAGATTCATCTCTCTGTAAATAGATATATAAACAAATTGATATACTCATTTATTCGTATGTCATATTAGCAGAGAGAATATCTCAATAAATACTCTGAGATTAGAAAAAAATAATTAATTATACTGTCAATATGTAATTAACATCCATTATCTTAAGTAGTTTAGATAAGACCATTTTATAAAAAAGGAATAATACTTGTTTAAATTGTTACAGACAGAATGCAAATTCACTACAATATTATTTTCTAAGAACCTAAATATTTTTCTAAGAAGTTAATTCCAAGTCATATATTCTAAAAACATTTAGGTTTTAAAATTATCCTCCTAATCCCCTTGATCTTCCCTGTTGATAAAAGCAGCATATGCTGGTTAGGTATGTTTTGAAGCATGTCAGTTTTACGGAATGTATACTCGGAACAGAAAGAGGAATGGTAAACAGAGTTTATTTGAGACAGCACGGAGCAACAGGCAATATCAACAGGTGAGTAGACTCTCAATGGAGACTTGATGGCCAGTAGATGTGAGAGTGATGGAAAGTCTTCTTCTTACAGGTACAGGGACTGTGAAGAGGAAGAGGAGACCAGGTTGGATGCACACACCTTGACCTCTGACAGATGATCATGGAAAATGAAGGTAACTCTTGGAGGTAAACCCTGGAGAGTAGAACTAAGGAGAAATCACTGGCGATACAGGTAAGTAGTCTGTGTAGCATGAACGAGACCAGACAAGTAACTGAGGTGAGGTGTGTGCTTATAAAGCCAGTTGATGAAGGTGCAGATGAGGTGCAGGTGTGTGTGATTAATACTCAGGTGATTGGGTGTACTGTGGTTGACTGGTGAAAGAGCCTGACAGATCTATCACAGTACCCCCTCCCCCCCTCCACAGCCCGCTCCTGAGGACCGAGGACCCCGACATCATGGTGGTCGACCTCTGCCACGGGGAGTAGGACGATGTGGGTTAGACTCACAGAAGGCAGTCAGTAGTGTGGAATTGAGGATAGCATCTCTGGGAACCCAAGATCTTTCTTCTGCTCCATAACCTTCCCAGTCCACTAAATACTCTAGGGTACCACCATGATGCCGGGATTCCAGGATCTCCCACACCTGATAGATGGTTCCATCCTTCAGGATCGTTGGGATAAGGCTTGATTAGTGGAACGTGAAAGGATGAGTGCATTCCTTAGTGGGGTGGGAGTTGGAGCTGGAATGTGACCGGGTTAATCTGGTTGAGTATGGTGAAGGGGCCAATATATCTGGGACTAAGCTTCTTGCAGGGCAGCTGCATTCTGATGTCTCGGGTGGACAGCCAAACTTTCTGACCAGGTTGGTATGGTGGCGTCTCTGATCTTTGATGGTCGGCTGTGATCTTCCGCTGGCGGACTGCCTTCTGAAGCCGATGGTGAGCTGCGTCCCAGACCCTCTCGCTCTCTCGGAACCAGTGGTCGATAGAAGGGACATCAGAAGGTTCTCCAGACCAGGGGAATAGGGGTGGCTGGCAACAGAGTACGCACTGGTAGGGAGTTAGTCCAGTAGTGAGTTGACGCAGGGAATTCTGGGCATACTCGGCCCAACCAAGGAACTGGTTCCGAGAGTTCTGGTGGCCATGACAGGCGGCCGATCTCTTGGATCTTTCTTTCCATCTGCCTGATCGATTGAGGATGGTATTCAGTGGAGAGACTTATGGTCACACCTAGGAGGGTGAAGAATGCCTTCCATACCCGGGATATAAACTTTGGACCCCGGTCAGACACGATATCCTAAGGAATCCCGTAATATCTGAAGACGTGGTTGAAGAGCAATTCGGCGGTCTCTAGAGCTGTTGGGAGTCCTTTAAGAGAAAGCAGAGGGCATGACTTGGAAAAGTGGTTGATGATAACAAGGATGCATGTATTACTGTTAGATTAAGGCAGATCAGTGATGAAGTCCACTCTTAAGTGTGTCCATGGTCAACTGGGAACAGGCAGCGGATGGAGCTTGCCAGATGGTAGATGGCGGGGACTCTTAGAGATGGCGCAGTTCTTACAACCCTATACGAACCTTCTCACATCCCTGGCCATGTTGGGCTACCAGAAGCGTTCTTGTTGGCGATGTTTGGCCATACTCCGGGAGTACACAAGGATGTCATCGATGTAGACAAGAACAGAATGGTGGACGAACTACCGGTGTACCTCATGCATAAAACCCTGGAATATGGAGGGGGTGTTGACCAGTCCATAGGGCATGACAAGATATTCATAATGGCCTGTAGGGGTTATGAAAACCATCTTCCACTCGTCCCCCTCGTGTATCCGGATGAGGTTATAGGCGCTGCAGAGGTCCAACTTGGTAAAAAAAAGAGGCTCCGCGGAGATGTTCTAGTATCGCTGGGACAAGGGGAAGTGGGTAACAGAACTTAACGGTCATGTTGTTCAGTGAGCGGTAGTCAATACAAGGCCGCAAGCCTCCATCCTTCTTGGCCACAAAGAAAAAACTTGAAGCAGCACGGGATGTAGAAGGGCAGATGTAGCCTTATTGGAGTGCCTCTTCTACATACTCCTCCATGGCCTTCTGCTTAGGAAGAGACAGCGGGTATATCTTCCCGCGGGGCACTGGCTAACCCGGAATCAAATCGATGGCGCAGTCTCATGGCCGGTGTGGAGGCAGCATAGAGGCTTTCTTGGGGCAGAAGTTGTATCTGAAGGGGGCATAGCAGGTTGGCACGTCAACTGATTGTTTCTCTACGGGGATTTCGATGGAGGTAGAGCTGATAGAAAGAGCTGTGGAACTGTGGGAACCAACCTGTGACTTGGTCGGGACACGCCGGAGAACAGCTCTTACCCCACTTCAGGATCTCACCCATCTTCCAGGAGATCACAGGCTCATGCTGCACAAGCTAAGGGGCGCCCTAGGATCACATCAGCGGTGGAGTTCTCCAGAAACAGGAGATGAAGAGTTTCCGAGTTATGTGAACCCACTTGCAGTTATAAGGGACTGACACTGTAACAAACTTGTCTTTTGCTCAGGGGTCTTCCCGTTATGGATTGGACTTGGTAACTGGTCGGGGTGGTGGTCTTCAGGAGCTTGATCTGATGACAGAGGGTCCCGGAGATGAAATTCCCAGCTGAACCAGAATCGAGGATGGCATGGACTGGAATAGAAACATTGGCTGCAGTAAGAATAACTTCGGTGGTGAGAGGCTTTAAATTGACAGTAGGAGAATTCACAACACTCACCATGGGCCGTAGTGGACAAATAGGATAGGTGGCAATTATATGTCCACCTGCAGCACTTGCAGGCACAGCCCCTGGGTTAGCCGCTTCTATCGCTCAGTAGGGTTTAACCTTGTCATGTCAATGTGCATGGGTTCAAAACCTGGTTCTGGTGCGCTGATGGAGTCTGGCTGGCGATGGTAGGAGGACTGCTGACTCTGGTGTCCTTCATAACACTGGCCACTCGGATGGACAGATGGATGATGGGTCTTCCAAACTCCTCCCGGAAATGATCGAGGAAATTCTTCAGAGACTGGGTTACAGTACCAGCCTGGTGCCAGATCGTCTTGGCCCCCCTTGAAGCACTTGTCCTGACAGCAAAGATATAATATAGGTGTTCTTCGCTCTCTGTGGGAAACAAGTGCGGCTACATCTCCAGGGTCAATATACACTGGAGAATAAAACCATTGCAATCCTCCGCCAAGCCAGTGTAGGGCGCCAGTCGGGCCATGGGACTGGCACTTACAGGCAGTGAAGAAGTGGCGGATGTGGTGAACGAAGTAGTGATGGAGGTTGATGGCGGGTTAAGAGCCTGGCAGGTGGAATCCACGAGTCCCTGGAACAGATCGGGTGAACTCGTCGTGATGAATGAATCGTCTATTTGTTTCTGGTCCGGTCTTCTCTTACGGAATGTATACTCAGAACACAAAGAGGAATGGTAAACAGAGTTTATGCTAGACAGCACGGAGCAACAGGCAATATCAACAGGTGAGTAGACATTCAATGGAGACTTGATGTCCAGTAGATGTGAGAGTGATGGAAAGTCTTCTTCTTACAGGTACAGGGACTGTGAAGAGGAAGAGGAGACCAGGTTGGATGCACACACCTCGACCTCTGACAGATCATCATGGAGAATGAAGGTAACTCTTGGAGGTAAACCCTGGAGAGTAGAACTAAGGAGAAATCACTGGCGATACAGGTAAGTAGTCTGTGTAGCATGAACGAGACCAGACAAGTAACTGAGGTGAGGTGTGTGCTTATAAAGCCAGTTGATTGGGTGATATACTGAATACTCCGGTGATTGGGTGTGCTGTGGTTGACTGGTGAGAGAGCCTGGCAGATCTATCACAGTCAGCTGGTTTGAACTGGTTTATGCTGGCCCTTAGTTGGTCCTGAGCTAGTTATAAGCTGGTCCTGAGCTAAAGCTAGTTGCTTAGGACCAGCACTTGACCAGCTTAAACCAGCTCATGACCAACTAAGGACCAACTTAACCCAGCTGCCATGCTGCAAAACATACCTAACCAGCATATGTTATTTTTTTCAACAGGGTTTATCATGTTTGCCATTAATCACTTACCTGTAAAGAAGAGGCTGTTTGGGAGGAGCACATTTTCATGTTCTCTATGTCTTTTCTTCTGTCTTCTTCATAGTCTATGGGTTTCGCCTTCATTAGTTCATCTTGCTGCTTTTGTTCAATGAACTTAATTTTGTCTTCATAAATCTTACATTGTTGTTCTTTCAGAGATTTCTCATTCTGGATTTTATCTTCAAGAATCTCTTGATGTTTTTTCCAATTCTGTTTTTCTTCTTCCCTCTTCTTCTCATTTTCTTGCATCTGTTTCTGTGTTTCCTCATGCTGTCTCTGCAAGTTCTGTAGTTCCATTTTCAGTTCCTTGGTTTTTATTACCTGCTCCTCTATTTCTATTCTTTTTTTAGTTTCATTTTCAATAAATTCCTCCTCTTTTCTCATTCTCTCTTTGTCCTCTCTTTGACTTTCTCCGTCTGTCTTCCTCAGTTTTTCCTCTTGTTTTTCTTTCTCCCATTCCTCTTGTTTTCTTTTCATTTCTATTTTGTATAGTTCTTCTATCTCTCTGAATTGTTCTTCTCTTCTTCTCCTCTCTTTATCATAATTCTGTCTTTCTTCTTCCAACTTCATCTTTATTTTCTCTGTCTCATCTTCATATTTGGCCAGGAGTTCTCCTCTCTCTGTGTTCAGTTGTTCAACTTTGTCCATTAGCATCTTCATCTGTGCTTCTTGTTTTTCTCTTTCCATCTGTCTGAACTTCTTGCATGAGTAGTAACCCCCTCCATTTGCTGTCACCATGTCATTGATTTTCTGCAGTAATGTAGACACCTGCACACGGTCTCTAGTCTCATTGTTATTGAACACATGGTATCTGTTTCCACACTGTCCAATGAGGTTCATCAAAGCAGATCCTGGTTTTCCCAGATACTCTTCAATGGTCTTCTTCTTCAGATCATCCCCTCTGGTGAAGAGCACCATAGTGTACGTTAGGGAGTTTTCACCAAAAGTCTCTTGAATGATCTTGACAGCATTTTCCTCCTCCTGAGTGAATCGTCCCACTGGTATCAGTAACAGAAACACATGTGGTCCTGGCAGGATCATGCAGATGCAGTCGGTTGTTTCTGTCCTGATTTCTTCACGACTAAGTTTAGTATTAAACAGTCCTGGAGTGTCAATCACAGTAATGTGTCTGCCACCAATCTCAGCCGTCTCTCTCTGACACTCTCTAGTAACTGAATCATGAGACACGTCTTCTTTAAATGCATCTCTCCCTAAGATGGTGTTTCCTGCTGCACTCTTCCCAACTCCAGTTTTTCCCAGCAGGACAATCCTCACATCATCTGACACATCTCTTAAACCTGAAAAAGAGAAAACTGCATTAGACATGCTTCTAGGAACAGTGTATTTTAATGTGATCTCCTGCAAACAGAAATCAAATAAATTATATATCTGATACAGTATAAACCCTGTGACAACATCACGTTATTTAATGTCTAACATGAAGAAAATATATTTAACACACCAAACCATGAACATTTCTACTATCACTTCTCCAAACTAATCCCAAAAGTCTCATTTTATTGTTCTGGTAACATTCAAATGTGTTTCTAATTAGTGATGAAAACAGCAGCTGTTTTTTGTTAAATCATCTTTAGGCAGCTAACGATAGGCCTTTATCACACTTCCGTGTTTGAAAAGCAGAAGCTTCAAATAATAATATAAATTGAATTTAGCTGTAGTCTGTATCAATGGTAGTGTGTATATTTGGGACACAGAAATAACAAACAATGTCTTTAATGGCAGGTCAAGGTGGAGACATGGGTCTGGAGGCCTGAGGTGAAGCCGGAAAATCTTTAACATCGTGCCGAGCTGGGGATTGGGAAGCCTTAGGCGGAGCGAGAGAATTGTACAGAGCTAGTGGCGGGGTGGAGCTGAGGAGCTGGATGACAGGGGACAGGATAGAACCAGCGAAAGAGAAAATCTGGATCCGCAGACCACAGGTCAATTAGGCTTTGTGATGGAATGGGCAGCGTGCATAGACTACGGGACTGATAGGTTGGCCTGCTCTGGCTGCGGGATGGACTCGATGGTTGCCTCTGGCTCGCAGACTATGAGAGGGGAACCGATGTACTGGAGCATCCAACCCAAATACTCCACCAAAGTCCTTTGTAGATGTAGCGACAATGAGTCAGATAAAATAATAACTCAACGGGGAATTTGAATTAAAATAGAAGAGACTCGAATTATGCTATAATTTATAAATAATTCAGAATTAATGTTTACACCTTAACTTATTCGTCCACCGATATGTGAGAACTTAAAGGGGAGTCTGTTAAAGGGAAACAAGTCTCTGTAGCTCAAATGAATGAATTAATGAATTCATAGGGAATTTTGCGAGAGTCTACTGTACAGCCGGGCAAATGAGCGTTAATTTGAACGGGCCGTAATTATCAACTCTGCAGCGGATATTAATATCCGTACAATAGTGAAACACTATTTAACAGCCAGGTAACTTAGATCGACAGTTCAAGACATTAAATTCATAAGCACATAACACAAGAACAGTTATCTTTGACTACAAACGAAACTTTATTGATTACTCTAACACATCAAACTAATATCTAACATAAACACACGCACTCGCACATTCATACGTTGCAGAAAGGAAGAAAGTGAGGAAAGAATTAAGAGAGAGAAATTATGAAATCCCAAGCAATGTACATTTATGACACATGACCTGAAGAAACCATTGATCAGTAATTCATCCTCCTATCGTTTCTTAGGCGGGGTTATTACATTTGATCTAATGCACCATTTCAGCTTGAAATCTAGAGGTATTATTTGCGTTTGTCTCACGTGTGCCGTCTGACAAGGGCTGTCCTTTTCCTCCTGGCTGGAGAGGGGGTTCCCTCGGGTCTTTGATTCGCTGAAGGTCTGGTCGTGTCTTTGATTGACGTCTTGGGAAGCCAATCACGTGGCGTGTTTGGCGGCTGGATGAGAGTCTTGTGGCGTTGCTGGAAGTTGAGGCACGCTGTTGGAAACTCGTTGAGTAACTTTGCGGCGAACTTAACAGAACCCGAGACTTACGGAAAGAAAATAAACTTTAAGTAAAAGAAAGTAAAGTGAGAGAAGAGCAGATGGCCTGAATGAAATCTGTTAACCCATTTTCTCTGATGGTCTGCCCCGATCGTCTGATCGTCGCTTTGGCGGATTCTGGAACCGCGCTGCGAACAACTTGCGGTGAACGTCTGTGCGAACACACTCAGCCCAAAAAACCTACAGTCTTCAGCTGTGATCTGAGGTTAAACTTAAATTTGTCCATCCCCTGGATGGGTTCTGGCCAATTAGGATTCAGGGGTGACTGTCTCCACCCCTCCCATACAATTGGATTATCTATAGTCATTTAGTTTCCTGCTCTTAAGCAGAGAGTAAAGTTAGACCTAATTTCTTATTATGAGGACATGATCGATTCTATAAAGATTTAATTCAGCTCATCTGTTTGATTATGCACTTTCGAACACAACGGTATCAAAAACGGTGTCTTTTCATCCACTCATTCAATAGTTACATAATTGCATGAATTTGAGAGTGATATACATGCATAATAGTCACGTGTATCAGTTGTAAACACGCTAACAAACCATGTCGAAGGCTATTTGAGTGAAAGTCCAATAATCATGTGATCTTATGCAATCTATGTAACATTTCCTAGGAGTTTGCTTGAGTTTTAAACTGTGTCGCTGGGAGTTCAGTTACCGGTCATTGAAAAAACAAAGATTGGTTTGTTTCTTTGTCTTGCGATCACAACGAGTCTTTGTCCTCTTTGTGAAGTTTTGGTCAAAAGTCCATAGGAAATCACGTAATTGGAATGTAGAACTGATAGCTTGAGGCAGAATGGAGCCTCGTGACAAAATGATGATTTCCTGGGGTCTGGAGCTGAATTAGGCTTTGTGAAAGGGATTGTTCATCTAATGAATCATTTGGAAGATTCATTCAATGTCTGCGACCATAATCGTTACATAGAGGAGGAGGAGACGCACTGTTGGTAAGTTTATGTTTCTTCTTTTTAACGTTTTGACGATTAACAGAGCAGGGAAACAGGAATTGGAAATGAAACAGAATATCAAAATATGAGTCCATGACAGTTTGGCCCACGTCAGAGTCACTCAGATCTTGATTTCTGCCCATTCCCACTGAATCCAACATGATGATTACGAGAACTGATTGCATAGCGGATAGCAGATAGCGGATTACTTGCGCTATGGTGTGGTTGTTGATCTTGAGCTGAATATTTTATTGGAACCTTTTCGCACTAGTCACCATTTGGGCTTAGCACAGAAAACACCAGTACTTTGCGCACGTTACTCTACAAACTGAATTTCAGGGCTCTACATAGCGACCATTTTGGGCGCATTTGCACCTGAAAATTACTGCGTGCGACTGCAAAAAAATATTTAGGCGCACCGGTGCGAGTGACCCGATCGATTCTCATGAATAGATGTATAATACAATCGGAATAAAAACTACAACTGCTAAAGTGCATCAACACTGACTGAGTGAGCAACTGTTACGTTTCGTGCTGCAATCAACTGCTTTTCATGCCTTCTGTCAGCAGAGCATGTGCAAAAAACGTGTGCGACGGACTACCCGTAAAACTACGGTCTGGGTGAAACGGGTGTGACGCGGCCATGCGCACTTACCAGACGCCTCACGCGGATGTTTCTTTGCAGCCAAAATTAACTAGAAATACCACATTGGGATTATCATAAACAAGGTCGGAAATTAACAGGGATTGGGGCAAAAATGCCACCAAAAAAAAAATAAAAAATTTAAAACGCCCCTGTATGAGTTCTTGATTTAATCTTTATCAGCTGCAGTCCATAAAAATGACTAGATGCATATGAGTGAGTACATCATGAATCCAATCCAGGTTTTTATCTTACCTGAATCACTAAGGTACACATATAATAAGTGTTTATATTCTGACTATTCAATTCCAGTTCGGGTCGCAGCGCTGCGGAGGAGCACAGTCCCTGCGTGACTCACCATAGACATAAACAAGAGAGAAGTAGCTCCGGCTGCAGTGTTCTTTCACGAGACCCGTGCAATTCTGTTTATCAAGCGCCAGAGCGCCTAAAGTTACGGACAGTATTGGCATGATTGCAAATGTGATACTGATCTTGTACAAAAGTCCAATAGACAAGTTGATATTAAGTAACAACGTTTTAGCCACAATACTGTTTATTTCGTGAAAATCAAAACTACACCAGAACAGTTGCGCATCTTAAAGCGGTTCGATTCGAACGAATTTGCGTTTGAACGATTGAATGAATGACTCCCACTTGAGGCCCGCAGGATGATATTTTGTGGCCCCCTACTTGACATTAAAGTTTAGTGTTAGAGCAGGCCGCGCGTTGCTCTGAAAAGCACCTGCTGAGTCGTTGGGTGTGCAGCGCTTGCAGCCTCCTTTACGTGTGTGTGTGTGAAAGAGAGAGAGAGAGAGAGAGAGAGAGAGTGAGTTGGCTCGCCCCTCCCTCGTGCGGTATAATTGGTTGACACCGCGTGATCGACAGGAACAGACGAACGAAGCTGATCAGACAGTTGAAACGAATGTGGTCTAACAGCGCTCGTCATTGTCAAAATGATTGAGATGGCCAATCAAATCAAAGTAGGCGGGGTTTGCATTCTCTTTTGGTCTTCACACACAGACGAGCGTGTCAATCTATCGCTTAATGCCGTTGCTGAGAGAGGCCGTTTCCGGTGAAATCACAAAACAAAATGCAAACGTGTCCATGGTCTTATTATACAATCATTGATGAACATCTTTGATTTTAATGAAGAAAAACTACATGAGAGCGTATTAGAACCCAGAACTTTTGACACGGTTGACAAAAATTCTACCACCAGACCACTGGGGAATCCAAAAGTTTTTCACGGATCTATCTCAAGTCAAGTCAAGTCAACTTTATTTATAAAGCGCTTTTAACAATGTAGATTGTTCCAAAGCAGCTTTACAGTGTTACACAGGAAAATAATACAGCATAATTTTATTAAGCTGTATAGCCATTTGATGTCATCAGTTCATTTCAATTTCCATACGGTGACAGTGTGGGCTTTAGATCAATAATTAGATCAGTACTTTAGTTTATATGGTTAATTTAGTTTATTAATTAGATTTATTTTGATGTTTAGTTGAAAAATGTAGTGTATTTATTCACTCACTCATGCGAAGAGTATCGGGACTAATAATATATTTGACGAAAATGAATGCAAATATTGTTTACAAATAGTCCCAAAAAGATTATTTCCCAACTAGAATTAGACCTAGAATTCTCACTGTTCTGTTTGACCTGGTTACGGCCTTGCTGTGAATTAGTCTATTATTTAAAATAAAATTAAAATCATTAATTTTTTCATATTACATGATTTAATTTCTATAGGCTATATTTAGTTCAAATTCAGAGGAACAGTTCATGTTCAGAAGAAACATTCATGTTGAAGAACTGTTAATAATAAAGATTGAGAAGATTGGATCTTTTTTTGAATACTTGAACCACTTTTTATGTTGTAATACTTGATGCGGCCCAGCCTGACCCAGAGTCTACCTCCAGCAGCCCCCAGGTAAAATGAGTTTGAGACCCCTGCTTTAGATAGTAATTCACTCACATTTAACCATCCAGCTGTTTTCCATTCTTTATCCTCTTAACAAGCGCCCCATTTTTGAGAATTCTTTGAAAACGACATACCCAAATGAAAATGTCTGCAGCTCTTAAACCCTATGGTCTATATTCATAAACCTGGTCTTATTTTAAACTAGACACTTGAAATGTTGCTACCCAAGAGTCATAATAACTCAAAGTAATATGGGAACAGAGTAATATACATGTAAATATACATGTAAGTGACTCACTTTTTTTTTTTTTTTTTTTTCACTTAGGGAAAAAATTATTATAATTTAATGTTAAGAGCCTGAAAATAACTTAAATATAAAACTGAATGTCTAATCATGTCATGATTCAAATATGAGGATGATTCTCTCAGTAATGTAGCTTCTGTGAGCTTTTATGTCAAGAAAAGTCTAGGCGTCATTTCAAAAAGGCCATTTATTTCAGAACATTTGCTATTGTAAAGAGTAGTTTTTCATTCAAATAAATCTGCAATAAACTGCAATAAACTACTAATTATAATGGATAAACAGTTTACAGAGATTACAAAGTGTAAAAAACTCATTTAGCTGATGGGAAGCGTCAGTAAGAGTCTGCGCGCTCCACTGCAGTTGCGCCATTGAGAACGCGCAGACTGCGCACAAACAGTATTCACCAAAGCCTACTTACGTAAACTGCGCAAGATAATGCCTTTTGATTGGTTACTAAGTCCATCAATCAAACCTTTGTTGGAAAAGCATTGGCTGGGCACCGAGTGCCTTTATCCAACGAAAACCATGGGCGCAATGATTGACAGCTCACCAAGCCTGTAAAGCGCTTCCTCTATGATGCATCCCAGGAGAGACTCTGATTGAAGGAGAGAGACGAGGGAGGGTTTATAATACGTGGGAGAGGCTATTCTAGCAGGGGGAGTTTGCCAGACACGGATTAGAATCGATATTTCATTGAAAATGGACATGATTGATTACGCTAACTCAAAACTCTCTTGCAAACAACGGAGGATTTTTAGTTTTTTCCCTATTTTTTCGTTGTTTTGGATTAAAAAGTGGGATGCATTTTGAAGAGTGGACTCTTACACAGAGATGTATGCGGGTGTTTATTGGATTCGTCCGATCTGATCTGAACGACAGGAGATGAAAGATGAGTATCGCTAATATTTTGCTAATGTTTACATGGACGGTCCTTTAGCGTTTCATTTAACCCTTTCCTCTCTGGTGTATTTATTGCAAAAACAAGTTCAGAACATGAATCTTGAGTGTTTTAGCTTTCAAATGATGCATAGTTTGTGATAGTTGATTGAATATTTTGTATAAAACAAAAGTAAATAAAAGTACACACACGCCCACTTCCGTCAACCCCCCCGCCCACGATCCGGTGCGGGTTAAGAAGTTATAATCAACCACTGAATAATCACCTGTTGGCTCATATTGTAGGTTTATTAATTGATCTATGAATAAGACGTGTTGGACTTGTCCAGAAAAGGCATGATTTTGCAAAGTCAACTGATGGCACTGTTGCAGGAGTGGACTACTGATACCAGAGGCGGACAGAGTACACAGCTTCATTACTTGAGTAAAAGTACAGATACTACAGATACAGATGCTAAATTTAGCTTTATTTAACATTTCTCACTTGCCCACAAGGCAAAAGCACAATGGCAACGCTCTGACAAACCTCATTTGAACCACCCACATTTGAACCTGACTGTGTTAAACACACCGCATACTCAAGAACATCAAAGCAAATGCTCAGCTTACATTAATGTGTAATATCAGAAAAGAAAATTCAGCTAACAATTGTGTGTAAATGTGAGTTTCTCTGTTTTTTCATCAATCAAATCAATAAACCTAAACCAAAGAAGTTTAGAAGTTTAAGCAAAGAAGGCAATATAGCAATGTTCTGACACACCTCTGAACCTGACCGTGTTATACACGCTGCATAAAGCAAAGAAGAGAAAATAATAATGATTAAACAAAATCAGCTAATCAGCTGTGTTTAGGTCAGCGTACAAAGAAGGAAAAATAAATCAAAGGTTTTTTTCGTCCATGGTTTCGTCTCTTATCTAAATCTGACCAGGGAGTTGACTTTGGCAGAAAGCTGAAGGTGATTGCTGATAGGCTGTCCCAATCAGTGGCGCCTGCACAATCCAATCACGTTTGAGAGGGAAACAACAAATTGAGCGTTTCTGAGATTGTTCTTTTTTCCTTTTTTTTTTTTTAGAAGAAGTAATGGGTACGGTTATGGATATGGATAGAAATGTAGCGGAGTAAAGAGCCTCTCAAATGTACTTGAGTAAAGTCATGAGTACTCCCCAAAAAAGATAAATTTACATTTATGCATTTGGCAGACGCTTTTATCCAAAGCGACTTACAGTGCACTTATTACAGGGACAATCCCCCTGGAGCAACATGGAATAAAGTGCCTTGCTCAAGAACAAACTGGTGGTGACCGCTGGGATCAAACCAGCTACCTTCTGCATATCAGTTCAGTGGTTTAACCCACTGGACCACCATCTCACATTAAGTATTAAGATACTCGAGTAAAGTACAGATCCCTCAAAATTGTACTAAAGTACTGTACTCAAGTAAATGTACTCCGTTACTGTCCGGCTCTGACTGATACAATTTACCATTATCAATAATCAATTAGTGCATTCCCATTAACCAACTTAAATTTGGAAGACAGTAATCAAATAATGTAACTTTTCATGTCATGATTCTTGTTTTTGTAGTTTGTAGGTTTTTATATTATTATTTCATAATCATCATACCTGAAACACATCTTATATTTGAACATAGTTTTTATGTGGAATCGTTATATAGTATTTTGGCTACATTAACTTGGTTCTTGTTTTGATGTTGTTGTTGAACTAGATTCTGTCTCCCTAAATAAAAGTCAAATTAAATAAAATCCTATATTTTTAGCTACTTAGTACAAGGCAAAAGCCACCTTTCCACATTTATTATTTGTGACAATTTTACATAATCTACAAACACTCTGTTGGGAATCGCCAAACTGATTGCCAGTTCTTTAATGGTGTTAACCACTTCAGCACTCTGATCAGTGAGGAGGAGTCATCAGATTTCGTTCCCACCTTTTAATAGTGCAAGTTTCAACCTTGCACTACACATGGCAGTACAGGTACTTTCTGTAATAAACAAATTAAACAGAAGTAAATAACTAAATGTCAAACTTAAATGTCCACATTCTGTTGTGATAAAACAGCAAATTACAAATTAAACAATATTAACATCTCTCTCATAGTGTGTTTAGCAGAATAAGAAACAATGAAATAACCGGAATATAAAAAGAGCATATAAACAACTACTTAAGGTACATTACACCATCCTCATTATGGCATTACAATATAACAAATATAGAATTTATGAGAATCATAAACATAGCTAAATGACGTATAGCCAATATTAATAAGATAAACTGTGATGCTAATGGCACTTTGCTTTTCACGTGGCGAACTAATAATCATAAAGATCGCGAAACACCCGCGACTAACAGGCTTAATGCTAGAGACAGTCTCAGCAGTTTAAACATCCAGTATTACAAACATAAAGTCAATAAATAAACGTACTGCATCAATAACTTTTGTCCTGCACTCAGAGATGCTGCACGGGTGGAAAATGCGTCATAGACACGCAACAGAGAACGCATCACTTATGCCAAAACTGTATCCACTAGAAATTGCGTAGTACGTCCTTTCCATATGTATTAAGTATTTTACATAACACACCCTTAATAGATATAAAATACAGCAGTATATAATACTGAAATCTATATAATTAAAGAATTCACAAAACACTCAATTAGTCAAGAAGTTCAATCTGTTGTTAATTTAAGAAATAATAGTGTAATTGTGTTTATTTGCTATTAGGACAATCACCAGACAGACTTTGTCGGCCTCTGCTGCACAAATTACTTTTTTCACCAATTGTTGTTTACCTGCTTCTGTTCGGTTTCTGTTTTTCATACAGGCAAAATAGATGGTGATTTTACTGGCAAATCTCAAAGAAAAGAAAAGAAAAAAAAAGAAAAGGGGAAAAAAGCACACAGTATCAAGATCTTCATTCTTCTTAAGTCATTCAATGGCTTTGTGTGAAGGACAGACCCAATTGTAGTTTAGTACTGAAATAACAACCCATTCTCACTCCCAAGGCGTCAAAATCTGAAGCATGGTCAAGTGCCTGCCGCGTCACAATGAAGACGCTAAAGGCACCCCTAGGCATCACTATATCGACGCACATTGATTTCAGTTGTTTGCCTAATGCGTCAGATCAAGACGCATTTAATTCTTTGCATTTATAAAAGTAGACATGATTTTATGAATATTTATAGGCCACTTTTATATTTTGGAGCAACTAACCCAACTCCTACCCTAAACCTACCCACTCTCAACAATATAAAACATGTAACAGGCAAATACAAGTACAATCACCAAAAAGAGTATAAAAGTATTAACTCGTGTTGCATTCTAAGTCTTCTGAAGACATACGATATCTTCATGTGAAGAACAGAGTTGATCTTAAAGGAACACTCCACTGTTTTTAGAAATAGGGCTTATTCAACTTCTTTCCTACATTTAGATATGTGGGCAAATGCATTTTTGTCTCAGTGCATGCATTGTTTTAGTTTGGGAGGGTCGCCGCTAGCTTAGCTTAGCATAATGAATGGAATCCTATGTTGCCAGGTAGCATGTACCGAGTAAAAGTGATAAAAAAAAAACAACCCACCTAATTACTTCTTGTGGCCTGCGTATTCACAACGAGTACAAATAGTGATGCAGATTAAGACTAGGCGATTTCCTAGGCAGATATTGACTTGGGACTATATTATGGGGAAGCACAGGCGAAGCACTGCTACTTGGGCGCAGAGATATCACACAACACATGAATCCCGCAACTTCCGTCAACATACCGGCGTGAAAAGTAGCTGGCTATTTTTCATACAGTACATGAATGGCGATAAACATGGCTGATTTTGTGAGACGAAGAGGGTTACTTCTTAGACAGTCAAGATCCAGAACCATACCTCTATGAACCAGAGTATTCAGAAGAGGAGCTACGCCTGCGTGCTTTGGAAATAGGACAACAGGAGGAGGAGGTTGCGATCGCTCAACAGCTGGAGGAACTTGAGGATAAGAGCCAACACGAACTGGTGGTGTGAGTGTGGTGGAAAATGTCACTCTATGCCGATTGAAATAGAGTGTTTGTGCTGTGGCGAGTGAGACAAGTTAATGCCATCGATGACCAGGCTCAGATCAAGATAAACGTGCCCGCAGTTGTGCCACAGCTACCAAGGATTTCACGGCGTTGATCCATCCTGCAGTACTGCAGTTTTTTTTTTTTCGGTGTGATAAAGTGAACTGGAAAAAACGCCCCACGCCGGATGGACCCAATGGACAGCTGTCCACAGAGTAAGTGATGATTTTAAACATAACGCATGTATAGATCAACCCATATTATACCTGCACCCAAGTAGCAGTGCTTCGCCTGTGCTTCCCCATAATATAGTTAGTCCCAAGTTAATATCTGCCTAGGAAATCGCCTAGTCTTAATCTGCATTGCTATTTGTATTCGTTGTAAATACGCAGGCCACAAGAAGTAATTAGGTGGGTTTTTTTTTTTTATCACTTTTACTCGGTACATGCTACCTGGCAACATAGGATTCCATTCATTATGCTAAGCTAAGCTAGCGCCGACCCTCCCAAACTAAAACAATGCATGCACTGAGACAAAAATGCATTTGCCCACATATCTAAATGTAGGAACGAGGTTGAATAAGCCCTATTTCTAATAATGGTGGAGTGTTCCTTTAATGTTTTAATCGCTGAAATGATGATCCTGTCGCTTCTTGAACGCAACGCACACACTCAGTCATATCTCATTCAAATGATACAGCCAACTCTTTAGCATGACAAAATCGCTCACAAGACACACAAGAGCCAATTACATTTTACAATCAAAGCTGACATTATGACGTAATTGGTCACGAGACATACGATAGCAAATGCAATTTCACTATGAAATCTGACGTAACGTTTCTTCCGATGGCAATTTTTTAATGTGTGCATGATCTTTTGTGGATGGAGACGCTGATCGCTTTTGATCGCTTCACACAAATCAATCGTTTGGCCTCGGAAAACTTGGAATATTTGTACTTTTTGAATTAATTGTGCCTGCAGTCGAATCTGCCTGTTATATCCTGTGTTTTTTATCATATAACACACAAATGGCTAGGTTTAGGGATGGGATGGGGTTGAGTTACATGTTCAAACGTGTCTAACTAGCATAAATAAAATAAATGGAAATAAAATTATGCTGGCTGATTAAATTGAGAATCACACTCCAACATGTCATAATGGCAAAATCATAACCCAATATATAATTTCACCATAACGATAACGTTCCCATGATCAACGCGTCTGTGTATGACGCCAAAGGTTTCTCATTGAAATCAATGGAGTACCCTGCATGTCGAAAAATTACAATTACAAAAGCTGGTCAGTCTGACGTGGTGTTGCCTGAGCTCATTACTATTCATGAGCTCGCCCAGTTGAGACCACGCCCATAGAATTCATCTAGCCCAGTGACAGTTTTCGCATAGAACAAGGATGGCTGAATGTCAACGGGCTTGTGCGCTGTGCACGAATAGAACTTCCACAATGCACATGTTGCCCAAGAACCCAGGGTTGAGGATTAAATGGCTTCAGTTTATTTTTGGAACAATGCCACAACACTATAATTCAAAATTAGATCTCTGTTCATCACATTTTGAAAAGAGTGACTTCATTAACTTTGGCGAGTTCATGCAGACATATAATGTCATATAAACACATTTGGCCACTAGCCAATAGTGTAATGTTTTAAAAGTGAAAATGTTAGAAGACAATTTCCACAAATAAATTTTATAGCTTTTCAAACTGTTTGATGGTTTACTTGCAAAAAAATGACAATTCAGACACATCCATGGCTAAACGAGCTGGTTGCGGTTCTTGTGGTGCTTCTGTCTCCTCTTCAGATTCAGGGTCCTATATGTATGGCAATATACCAGAAAAAGCCATTTCTGCAGCGATTCCAGACGATAGTTAACAAAGTTCCTCTACTTGTTGCGCTGGGTAAAGGATGCTGATAGCCAGGCTCTCATTGGCTAGCTGTTAGCCAATCAGTGTCAAGCAGCTTAGCTCGTTGAATATTAATGAGAACTGTCTTTAAAGTCTTCCTGCAGGCTTTCTATACCACGCTAGAATGGCTTGAAACATTTTTTCCACACAAAATGTTACAGAGCCCATGGTAGAACTTCAGACATTACCACAAAAGTAATGAAATATGTGTGGCAGGTCACCTTTAAATGTCATATAAGTACTGTGTTTTGCATCATGTATTTTCTTGTTGTAAATTATACTGCCAGAAGATATGATGTCTAGCACACAGTTCAGCAGCAGTTCAAGTTCAAAATGTTCAAGTGTTGCTTGAGACATTCACTCATGCATGAAGTACTGCGAACATCACACTGCACCTCAGGGGTTCTCCTAAACATCAGGCTGCAGTTTGGAGAAAATAGAAGCCAGAGCTTATTTGCGACATGTAACGTCTTGGCTTTAATCTTTTTTGTCAACTAAATGACATTCTGATGTAGAACCTGGAAGTGCTGTACTTGTGTTTACTACGTGAATAGTGTTTAGAGAAGGATGTTAAAGTTGTTATTTTTGTTTGTAACAATGTCTTGACTACCTTTCTGGACCTTGAAAGTGTAAATTGTGTTGCTGTCTATGAAGGGGTCAGAGAGCGCTCAGATTTCATTTAAAATATCTTAATTTGAGTTCAGAAGATGAACGAAAGTCTTAGTTTGGAACGACATGAGGGTGAGGATTTAATTAATGACAGAATTTTCATTTTTGGGTGAACTAACCCTTTAAAAGCATGGACAATACATTTTTGTTTTTTAATTATTGTGGATTAAATTTTACAATTGATATGTATTATGATATTTGCGGGTCAACTGGTTTTCAATACATTTTTTAACAAAAAAATCCCACTATGAAAAATAGTCAATAAAAAAAACATTGCAAATAACAACCCAGCAAGCAGTAGCCATCATTTCACTGTCTTGGTTAACTATAGAGCTGATACTCTACTTAATGAAAATTCTGGTTACTATGTGGGTAATATGAGTAATACCTTCCATTTGGTTATTTTTGCCAAAATAACTTGCAAGATGTATGATATTCCATCATGTAAGCAAAGTCAACAGTGATTACAAGGTGTTTGGTTTCATTTCTTTGACATGTGCATGTTCTAGATGACTAGTCTATTCTTGGGCTATGGTTTACCTCTATTAAATCTTTACTGACAGACCAAATTTTGTCTTGCTTTAGCCTAGACGCCAGGGCTGGGAAAGCATGAATTTGCTATGTTTTTCTAAAAGCAGATTAATCGTGAAAGTGAAATGAAGCGCATGAATAAACAGAAAATGTTACACAGAAAATAAACTACATCACATTTACCACATGCTGCCTTAATACTCACAACTTAGTCCCCATTGTACAAACATATTTCTAGCTTTTACTAGTTATTCACCTACTGCGTTATTCAATCATTTAAATAGTATAATTTAGTATATATAATTTCTACTGCAAGATATCAATAAGTTAGACAATTTTTCATTCTTAGAACTGATCTTATTTTACTAGTTTCTTACCTGAACTAGACGCCATTACATTGTTGTATCATTGAAGTGTTGATAATCAAAAGACCAACGTTCTTTTGGACAGAAGATGGAGAGGTCAGGTTGATCTACTAGTTTTCATCTAAACAAATTAAGTATTTACTAACCAAATGAGTGGAAAATGTTTGCTAGTTTCTTACATCAGTGTAAGGAAATACTGAAGAAGAAATCACAGAAGATCTAAGTGCGAGAATAAACACATAGTTTATTTCACAGTACTCAAAACCAGGGCCGGCCCAAGCCCTTATGGGGCCCTAAGCAGAATTTTATTTGGGGCCCCCTCTGTGCCACCAATACGATTGACTATTGTCAATTCTTGATCATTTGCAAACCCAGTATCAATTGTATTCGTTGTAGCTGTGTTGCTTACATCATGTCTGCCTGTCATGTTTTTACCCTTTAACGGTTTTTGATTGTAACAATAGCAAACCCACAGGAGTGATCAGGTGTTAATATTCAAAGTCTTACAGTAAGTCTTACAGTAATACAGTTCACACTGGGATATGTACTTTTTTTAAGTAGTCTCTTATGCTGAATATGCTCACTTTTCCCCAGGATTCTTTGATGAATAGAAGGTTCAAAAGAACAGCATTTCTCTGAAATAGAAAGCTTTCAAAAAAATACTAAAACATTGTTCAACACTGATAATCATAGATGTGTGTTGAGCATCAAATCATCATATTAGAATGATTTGTGAAGGATCATATGACACTGAAGACTGAGTAATGATGATCAATTCTGCTTTGATCACAGGAATAAATTACACTTTACTATATATTCACATAGAAAACTGCTCGGGTTATGTATATAACCCTTGTTCCCTGAGAAGGGGAACGAGCACTGCATCGGAACGACGCTTTGGGGATGCTCCCTTAGCATCAGCGAATCTGAAACCAGAATGCCAACTAGGCCAATCCGATTGGCGTGCGTGATGACGTCATCGTGACGGCATACCCGGAAGTATAAAAGGGGGGCTGGAACGTAATGGCGGTAGTAATTGCTCTGAAGCATGCGCTCCAGGCGCGCCGAGGTGTGGCGTCGGGATGCAGTGCTCGTTCCCCTTCTCAGGGAACAAGGGTTATATACATAACCCGAGCAGTTCCCTTTCGAGGGAACTCGCACTGCATCGGAACGACGCTTTGGGGAACGAGTACCCACTAGGCCACACCGAAGGGTAGCACCTGCCCTAGTGTGAAGCCGGAGACCGGGCACAGCTAGGACTGGAGCACCCTCGCACCAGGCGTCGTAGGGAGATCCAGGCTATAGAACCTGATGAAAGTGTGTGGGGTAGCCCACCCGGCCGCCTCGCAGATATCCTGCAAGGGGACCCCAGAAAGAAGGGCCACCGAAGAGGCCATGCCTCTGGTGGAATGAGCCCTCACAGCCACAGGTGAAGGCAGACTGCGCACCTGATAGGCCATGGTAATCGCCTGGACAATCCAGTTACTGATTGTCTGGGTAGACGCAGGCAATCCCTTTCTAGGTGAGCCAAAACACACCAACAGTTGTTGCGATCTCCTCCACTGTGCAGACTTCGCCAAATAAACTCTGAGCGCCCTAACCGGGCAGAGTAGGTGAAGTCTCCCTTCTTCTGCCGTCACATGAGGCGGAGGATGAAATGCCTGCAGAACCAAGGACCTGACCACCCTTGATGGCACCTTAGGCACGTAGCCCGGCCTAGGGTGTAGGATGGCTTTTACTCCTCCCGGGGCAAACTCCAGGCAAGTTGCCGTTACCGCCAAGGCCTGGAGATCTCCCACTCTCCTAAGAGAGGTCATGGCGAGGAGAAAAGCCACCTTAAGGGTCAGGTTCTTAGGTTCAGCCGACTCCAATGGCTCGAAGGGGGCCTCAGCCAAACCTTCGAGAACCACTGCCAGGTCCCAGGTTGGAACTCTGGAATGAGCCGCAGGCCTCATCCTCCGAGCCCCACGGAGGAATTGTACAACCAGATGGTGCCTACCCAGAGGCCCATCACCCATAGGAGCGTGGAAAGCCGCAATGGCAGCCACGTACACCTTGAGTGTGGACGGGGTAAGCCCTGCAGAGAAGCGATCTTGGAGGAACTCCAGCACTGAAGCCACTGGGCAGTTAACTGGGTCCACCTCACGCTCCCTGCACCAAGTGGAAAATACATTCCACTTGAGGCTGTACAGTCTCCTCGTAGACGGAGCCCTGGAACTGAGTAAGGTCTCTATCACCTCCACCTCAGAGGAATCTCCCACGGCTGACCTGCTAGCAGAGCTGTGATATCCGAGAACCAAACTCGAGTCGGCCAACGGGGTGCTACCAGAAGTAGACTGACCCCCTGTTGCCGGACCCTCTCCAGGACTCCCGGGAGCAGAGCAATCGGGGGAAATGCGTACAGACGCAGCCTCGGCCACGTCTGAACCATGGCATCCAGCCCCAGCGGGGCTGGATGCGTGAGGGAAAACCACAGAGGACAGTGGGACGTCTCTCGAGACGCAAACAGATCCACTTCCACTGGGCCAAACCTCTTGCATATGGCCTCCACCACCTCTGGGTGGAGTCGCCACTCCCCGGGCCTCAGCCCCTGCCTCGACAGGATGTCTGCTCCCTGATTTTGGACCCCTGGGACATACATCGCCCTGATGGACAATATTTTCCCCTGGGACCACAGGAGGACTTGACGCGCCAGTCTGTAAAGAGGGCGCGACCTCAATCCCCCTTGGCGGTTGATGTACGCTACGACAGACGTATTGTCTGTCCGTACCAGGACATGTTGGCCGCGGAGGTCCGGGAAAAAGCTCCTGAGAGCTTTGTAGACCGCCATCATCTCCAGGCAATTTATGTGCCAGGAGGAATGACGGCCCTCCCATGGGCCCCTCGCAAAGCGGCCATCCATGACCGCGCCCCAACCAGTGAGGGAGGCGTCTGTTGAAACGGATTTCCGGCAACAGGACGCTCCCACCACTGGCCCCTGGGACAGAAACCAAGGTTTCTTCCATATGACTAGGGAACGAAGGCATTTGCGCGTTACCCTGATCATACGGAAAGGATTCCCTCTGGGGGAAAACCCCTTGGTTTTCAGCCACCACTGGAGGGGTCTCATGTTCAGCAGGCCAGAAGGTATTACGCTGGACGCTGCTGCCATGTGCCCCAGCACTCTCTGAAAGTGCTTCACAGTGATGCAGTGGCCTAGCCTTACTTCTGAGACCATCGCCAGTATGGTCTCGACTCGCGCGGGAGACAATTGTGCCCGCATCGTCGTCGAGTCCCATACAATCCCTAGAACCGTAGTCCTCCGGGACGGCGTCAACACACCTGTTGTGTTGAGTCTCAGCCCCAAGCACTTCATATGGGCCAGAGCGACACCTCAATGCCGAACTGCCATCCCGTACGACTGGGCCAATATGAGCCAGTCGTCGAGATAATTCAGCACACGGATGCCCTGGAGTCTCAATAGAGCCAGAGCTGCATCCATGCACCTTGTGAATGTGCGTGGGTGAAGAGCTAGACCGAAGGGAAGCACTCGATATTGGTACGCCTCGCCCCCGAAAGCGAACCTCAAGAACTTCCTGTGACATGGAAGGATGAAGATATGGAAGTATGCGTCCCTCAGATCTATCGTGACGAACCAGTCCTCGAACTGGATCTAACTCACGATGATGGAGACCATGAGCATTTTGAAACCGAGCCTCCTCAGAGACCGATTCAAATACCTCAGGTCTACCGGACGCCACTCTCCTTCCCTTCCGAGAACTATAAAGTACCGGCTGTAGAACCCGGACTCCCTCTCTGGCGGAGGAACGTACCCTAAGGCCTCCTTCGCCAGCAAGGATATTACCAGTTCCCTTGCCCGACCCTGCTCCTTGTCTACAGTACGCAGGACCCATGTAGAAATATTCGGAAGGCATTTCCATGCGCCGAGATACTCTACTAAGGGAACCAGCCTCTCGAGGCTGGCTTCGGGTGTTACACGAGCCTCGTTCCCAACCCCCTGAAGCGGATGACCGGCAGGAAGTAGTTGGGAACGATTCTCTATGTGCGGACGTGTTAGCTGCCCAGCCGCAAGTCCCTTCGGAGGCGGCTGGAGCAGCATGCGTTCGCGGGAAATCGATGGGGCCCGAAGCGTCATAGACGGCGGGATTACCTCGATTTCCCCGGAGCGCCGCAGAGGAAGCAACCTCGCGCGGGGGACCGCTCTTGGAAGTCCAGCCGAAGCCAGGACTTCTTCCCAGCAGCCTTCCGCCCTGGAGTACGTTCCTCAGATCGCCTCCAGGAGCGAAAGACCGCTGCTGGGACTGTTGATGAGAACGCCGCCTCTGTTGCCAGGCTCCTGGAGGAGGGGCTCTAGAGGCGACGCTCTCTTTCTGCACCTGTCGGTGCGAGGAGCTGGCAGACGGCTGAGGCTGCCCCTTAGGGGCCACTTTGCCAGGCTCTGAGTGGCGAGGGAGGCACTGGCGGAAGGCTGCTGACTGCATCTTCGCCTCCTGGTACGCAGCGACAACGGTCTCAACCGCGTCACCAAATAAACCAGAAGGCGAAATCGGGGAGTCTAGGAGGAAGGACTTATCCTTCTCCCTCATCCCCGACAGATTCAGCCAGAGATGCCTCTCCACCATCACCACGGAGGCCATGGCCCGGCCGATAGCCCGGGCCATCTCCCCGGCGATGCGAAGAGACAAATCTGCAGCCCTCCGTAGTTCCAGCACGTCCTCCGAAGAGGGACCGTCGCCCTCATTGAGCTCTTTCAGGAGGTCAGCCTGGTAGGCCTGCAAGACAGCAAATGTGTGCAGGGAACTACCAGCCCGCCCGGCCGCCATATAAGCTTCGCCCACCAACGATGAGGTGTCCCGAAGGGGTTTGGTGGGCAGCTCCGGGGTTCTAAGGGACGACACAGCATCGGGGAAAAGATAACTCGTGAGAGCCTCTTCCACCCGAGGCATCGTCCCATAGCCCGCCTCGCGCGCCCCCAGAACATTGGAATAATCCAATACTGGAGGAATGCGCGAGGAATAGGGCTTCCTCCACGACCTACACACCTCGGTGTGTAGGTCCGGAAAGAAAGGTAAACCCCGGCGAGGTGTTTGGACCCGGCGAGAAAGAAACCGGTCGTCCAGCCTACTAGGTGGCTGAATCTCCGGCACTTCCTGTGGCCAATTGATCTTCAATCTGGCCACCGCACGAGCCAAAACCTCAATTAACTCCTCTTGGGCGAGTGGATGAAGCGATGAAACACTTCCTGCTTCTCCACCTGCCCTGATGCAACACTCATCCGGCTCCTCGGAACCGGAGAGAATAAGCATCAGATCCTCAACCCCGGGGGAAGAAGCCGCAGCGCGGGCTTCCACACGGGGAGGAAGATCTTTAGACCTGTCAGACAAGGATTGGGAAAGTGCCGCAGCAGTCCCAGATCCCGCTGACAAATCCTTATGTAAACCCCATGGTCTGTGACACCGAGACGCCTCAGCGATCGCGGGTCCAGAACCCTGGGGCTCACAAAGCTGGCCGGCCTCATCGAACACGGCCAGCCGAGAGCGGCGCAGTCTGAGTGTGAACAGCTCACAATGTTGACAGGCAGCTCCCTCGAGAGCTGCCCGAGCATGTTCAACACCCAGACACTGCACACAAAGCAGGTGTGTATCTGAGCCCGAAATGTAATAGGGACACGGATGCACACACTGCTTGAAGTGTCTCACACTCTCATTCATTCTTTTTCTTTTTCTCTTTTCAATCACACACTTTCACTGACAAAACAACAGTAAATAGACAGACAGTTTGACAGATAGCGCTATGCTGAAGAGCAATAACTACCGCCATTACGTTCCAGCCCCCCTTTTATACTTCCGGGTATGCCGTCACGATGACGTCATCACGCACGCCAATCGGATTGGCCTAGTTGGCATTCTGGTTTCAGATTTGCTGATGCTAAGGGAGCATCCCCAAAGCGTCGTTCCGATGCAGTGCGAGTTCCCTCGAAAGGGAACCTTTTTATTTTCTAAATAAAAACTTCCAAATTGTAGGCTACACAACTTATAATTTCAAGGGAGAAACTGGAAGCTATGCTGTCTACTCTGTCCAAAACATGCAGCACGTCAGACAAGATATTCGCACTAAACCATATAGCGCAGTCTAAAATCTATCCATTCATAAAAAGGTTACCGGGCAACTGACGAGTCGTTTTAGCCGATTTTTCCGCACTTTGGACTTTGAACCCTGACTAACAAGCGAATAGTGTCCAGCCGATGGCGCTGCGAGCTCGTGCAGCGCTGTCAGAATCAATCCGTGCATATTTTAGAAAATGTTTTGCAATTTCTCGCAATAATTGTTTAAGCCCATTTCGCGATTTCAATCATCATAAAATAACTTTGCCGGAGAGTAATTTATTGTGCTCTTGGGGGCCCTCTGGTGGGCTAAGCAGCCGCTTAGTTCGCTTATGCCTTGAGCCGGCTCTGCTGAAAACTGATCACAAATCGTTGAGCAGAACATAACAGATGGCAGACAGGAAGACTCAGTGATGCAGGGACTGCAATGGGCATTGAACCGGCAGGAAACCAAAGTCCAAGGAAAAGGTTATCCACAAAAGGAACCAGAAAAGATCACGTCCTGGAAGACGGAGAGAGCGGCGACTGAAACCCTGTAGCACCTGAAACGATCTGATAAACAGGACACGCAAACACACACATTAAATAGGCACAGTAATCAGCCACAGCTGCCGCTGATAATGATCGGCCCTTAACCAAACCACAGTCGAGTCAGTGTAACTCATGAATCGTGACAGTACCCCCTCTCCTGGGAATGCCAGGAGGCGTTCTTAGGAGAGGGGGTACTGTCACAATTCATGAGATCCTACCTATTGATTGTAATCATCAATCAGGGAGTGATCCAGGATGTCCCTAGCAGGAACCCAGCTTCTCTCCGGACCGCAACCTTCCCAGTCCACCAAGTACTGGAATCCACGTCCCCTCCGTCTAGTGTCCAGAATACGACAAACCGAATAGGCTCGTTCCCCATCTACGAGCCGCGGCAGGGTGTTAAGTTATAGTTTTCACGGTGCTTATGCTGATACATTAGACCCGTTAGAGACTCTCTACCATTATTAAGGAAGCCCAAGTGCTGCGACAAGCCCGGTTTGACTGAAGCTGACGTTCATCAGGATCAGTGTTACATTCTCTCCGTCAGAGATCAGTGAAACTCCAGAAATCAAGCACTTGCGCTCACAGACTCGATTATGGCAGGTTAGCTGTGCTATCAGTTCCTGTGAGGAGACTTAGACCAGTAAATAAATCCTGAGGGTCTTCATCCCACTTCATTACCAACAGAGATGGTGAAACTATAGTTTGTATAGTTTGTATATATATATATATATATATATATATATATATATATATATATATATACATACACTCACCTAAAGGATTATTAGGAACACCTATTCAATTTCTCATTAATGCAATTATCTAATCAACATGGCAGTTGCTTCAATGCATTTAGGGGTGTGGTCCTGGTCGAGACAATCTCCTGAACTCCAAAGCATTTGTGAAGCCACAACACGCACAACCTTGAGGCGGATGGGTTACAACAGCAGAAGACCCCACCGGGTACCACTCATCTCCGCTACAAATAGGAAAAAGAGGCTACAATTTGCACAAGCTCACCAAAATTGGGCAGTTGAAGACTGGAAAAATGTTGCCTGGTCTGATGAGTCTGGATTTCTGTTGAGACATTCAGATGGTAGAGTCAGAATTTGGCGTAAACAGAATGAGAACATGGATCCATCATGCCTTGTTAGACCACCACAACTGTGCAGGCTGGTGGTGGTGGTGTAATGGTGTGGGGGATTGTGGCGAGGGGGGCGTGGTTTAGCGAAGTCTGTGACGGGGGAGAGAGTCGGAGGACGACCGGCAAGTAAGTGGATCAAACACAAATGATGAACACCTGTCTCTTGTTGCAGTAATTGGCGTGGAGAGAGAATATAAACCGGAAGGAAATGAGAGAGAAGGAGATAGAGAGGCTGGAGAAAGCTTACCCACACACACACTGAGAGCTCGGGGTAAGGAGGACGTGCAGAGAGGAACTGCCAAAGTGAAACCGTTGATATTTGAGATTCCAAGTTTGTTTGAGTTGTGCGATGTGCACCTTGTTCTGAGTTAAAGAGAATAAAACCTGTTCTGAGTTCTCAGTCAGCCGACCCCTTTGTCTTCTTCCTTCCCACCCCACGAACATTACAACAGGGATTTTCCCCTTCGAGGGAACTCGCACTGCGTCATCGAGTGATGACACGCCCCCAGCGTTACGCATCTGAAGTATGAATGAAATCAAGCCAATCTGATTGGTGGTTTGTCATGGCGTAGTAGATGACGGCCTACCCGGAAGATACAAAGGGGTCATGGAAGATACAAAGGGGTTGCCGATGCTAACACACGGCAGCTTTTTGCTCTTCCGCTGAAGCGCTCTGTGTGAATTGTTTGTCTATTTGGTGTTGTTTGTGGAAAATCTAAACTCAAAGATGGCTCAGCAGTTCAGGAGGTGTGTGCACCCGTGTCCGCGTTTCCTTTCGGGCACGGACACTCACCTAATGTGTGTGCAATGTCTGGGCGTGCAGCACGCTAGGGCGGCTCTCGAGGGAGAGTGTGATAAGCTGCCGCTCAGAGTGTTGCGCTAACGGCTGGCCGTGTTTGATGAGGCCGGCCAAGCCCGCGAGCCCCAGGGATCTGGGCCCGCCGCTGCTGAGGCACGGCGGCGCCGCAGATCATGGGGATCGCAGCGGGACCTTGTGACAGGATATGGGACTGCTGAGGCACTTTCCCTATCTTCGTCCGAGGAGTCCGATGTTCTCTCGCCCCGTGCGGAAGCCCGCAAAGCGGCTTCTTCCCGCGGGGCAGAGAACCCGATGCTTCAGCTATCCGGCTCCAAGGGGTCGGATGTGCTGAACGTCGAGGTGGGTGACGTGGAGCCTGAGCCATCGCTTCACGCACCCGCTACAGAGGAGCTAGTGGAGGTTTTGACCTGCGCTGTGGCCAAGTTGCGAATCGATTGGCCACAGGAAGAACCTGAAATCCAGCCGCCTAGTAAGCTGGATGAACGGTTCTTCAAGCGCAGGCCTCAACCTCCACGCCGGGGCCTACCATTCTTCCCAGACTTACACAATGAGTTGTGTAAGTCATGGGACAAACCCTTCTCGGCCAGACTTTCCAACCCCCCAGCGCTTGATTTTGGTAATGTGCTGGGGGCAGCTGAGCAGGGTTATGGGACCCTGCCTCGGGTGGAAGAGGCTCTCGCGAGCTATCTTTCTCCCGAGGCCGCTTTGTCCCTTAAGGCCCCGGTACTACCCACCAAGCCCTGCCAAGATACAGCAGCGCTGGTGGGTAGAGCTTACATGGTGGCTGGGCGGGCTGGTAGTTGCCTGCACACTATGCCGGTGTTGCAGGCCTACCAGGCTGACCTCCTCAAGGAGCTCGATGAGGGTGAGGGTCCGTCCCCGGACGATGTGTTGGAACTTAGGAAGGCCACCGACTTGTTTCTCCGCATCACCAAGGAGACGGCCCGTGCCATCGGCCGCTCCATGGCTGGTATGGTGTGTGTGGAGAGACATTTATGGTTAAATCTGTCGGGGATGAGGGAGAGAGATAAACACTTTCTCCTGGATTCCCCGATTTCACCTTCTGGTCTTTTCGGCGGCGTGGTTAACACCGTCGTCGAGAAGTTCCAGGAGGTGAAAAAGCAGTCGGCGGCTTTCCAACAGTTCCTCCCTCGTCGGCCCAGCTCCTCGGGGAAGGCTGTCTCAAAGGGGCAGCCTCAGCCGTCATCTAGCTCCTCGCACTGGCAGGTGCAAAAGGAGAGCGTCGCTTCTCGCGCCCCTCTCGAGGGAGCTTGGCAAAAGAGGCGGCGCTCTCGTGGTAAGCCTTCCGAGCCTAAAGTCGATCTGAGGACCGTCCTTCAGGCGAAGAAGGCTGGATCGCTGAGAGCTTGAATCGGTCTCTGAGGAGATTCAGGTTCAAGATGCTCACAATTCAAGCCATCGTGAGTCAGATCCAGTACGAGGACTGGTTCGTCACGATAGATCTAAAGGACGCATACTTCAATATTTCCATCCTTCCATGTCACAGGAAGTTCCTGAGGTTCGCTTTCGGGAGCGAAGCGTACCAATATCGGGTTCTTCCCTTCGGCCTGGCACTCTCCCCTCGCACCTTCACAAAGTGTATGTTGTTCTGGCCCATATCAGGTGCTTGGGGCTGAGACTCAACACGAAGAAGAGTGTGTTGACGCCCTCCCAGCGGACTACGTTCCTGGGAGTCGTATGGGACTCCACGTCGATGCGGGCACAGATTTCCCCCGCGCGTGTGGAGCCAGGCCGCAGCCTCACTGTGAAGCAGTTTCAGAGACTGCTGGGGCTCATGGCACCAGCAGCCAACGTGATACCTTTTGGCCTGCTGCACATGAGACCCCTACATTGGTGGCTGAGGGCCAAGGGGTTTTCCCCGAAGGGGATTCCGTTTCGTATGATCAGGGTAACGCGCAAATGCCTTTGTTCCCTCGTCATATGGCGGAAACCTTGGTTCCTGTCCCAGGGGCCAGTGCTGGGAGCATCATGTTGTCGGAGAGCCGTTTCAACAGATGCTTCCCTCACTGGTTGGGGGGTCAGTCATGGACGGCCACTTTGCGAGAGGTCTGTGGGAGACCCGGCATTCTTCGTGGCACATCAACTGCCTGAAGATGCTGCCGGTCTACAAGGCTCTCAGGAGCTTTTACCCGGACCTCCGTGGCCACCATGTCCTGATACGCTCAGACAACACTTCGGTTGTCACGTATCTCAATTATCAGGGGGGTTTGAGGTTGCGCCCTCTTTGCAGACTGGCGCATCAAATCCTCCTGTGGTCCCAGGGGAAATTATCGTCTCTCAGAGTGATGTATATCCCCGGGGACCAGAACCAGGGAGCAGACGTCTTGTCGAGGCAGGGGCTGAGGCCCGGGGAGTGGCGACTCCACCCAGACGCGGTGGAGACCATGTGCGAGAGATTCGGCCCAGTGGAAGTGGACTTGTTCGCGTCTCGAGAGACGTCCCACTGTCCACTGTGGTTAGGGCTGGACGCCATGGTGTAGACGTGGCCGAGGCTACGTCTGTACGCATTTCCCCCGATCGCTCTGCTCCTGGGAGTTCTGGAGCGGGTCCGCCGGGAGGGCATCAGCCTGCTCTTAGTAGCACCCCGGTGGCCCACTCGAGTATGGTTCTCGGACATCTTAGCTCTGCTAGACGGCCCTCCGCAGGCAGGGGGCACAATATTTCACCCCCGGCCGGAGATTTGGAGCCTTTGGGTCTGGCACCTGAGGGGGCTCTGTACCTAGAGGCAGGCTTTTCAGCAGAGGTAGTCGAGACTTTACTCAGCTCCAGGGCTCCTTCGACCAGGAGACTGTACAGCCTCAAGTGGAACGTATTTTCCACTTGGTGTAGAGAGTGTGAGGTGGACCAAGTTAACTGCCCAGTGACTTCAGTGCTGGAGTTCCTCCAAGATCGCTTCTCATCTGGTCTTACCCTGTCCACCCTGAAGGTGTACGTGGCTGCCCTTGGGGCTTTCCACGCACCTCTAGGTGATGGACCCTTGGGGAAGCACAAATTGGTTGTACAGTTCCTTCATGGGGCTCGGAGGATGAGGCCTGGGGCTCGTTCCAGAGTCCCAGCCTGGGACCTGGCGGTGGTACTTGAAGGGCTGGCTGAGGCCCCTTTTGAGCCACTGGAGTCGGCTGAGCCGAAGAACCTGACCCTTAAGATGGCCTTGCTCCTCGCCATTACTTCTCTTAGGAGAGTGGGAGATCTCCAGGCCTTGGCGGTCACGCCGACTTGCCTGGAGTTTGCCCCTGGCGGAGTAAAGGCCATCTTACTCCCTAGACCGGGTTATATACCCAAGGTGCCATCTCAGGTGGCACGGTCTCTGGTTCTTCAGGCTTTCCATCCTCCTCCCCACCTGACGGCAGAAGAGGAGAGACTTCACCTGCTCTGCCCTGTCAGAGCCCTCAGAATCTATCTGGAGAGGTCTTCCCAGTGGAGAAGGTCAGACCATTTGTTGGTGCGTTTTGGCTCACCCAAGAGAGGGCTGCCTGCGTCTACTCAGACAATCAGTAAGTGGATCGTCCAGGCTATAGCCTCAGCTTATAGGGTGCGCAATCTGCCTTCACCCATGGCTGTGAGGGCCCATTCCACCAGGAGCATGGCCTCCTCAGTGGCCCTCCTCTCTGGCGTCTCGCTTCAAGAGGTTTGTGAGGCGGCTGGGTGGGCCACCCCGCACACCTTCATTAGATTTTATAGTCTGCACCTCCCGGTGACGCCTGGTGCTAGAGTGCTGGCGTCCTAAGTGTGCCTGGTCTCCAGCTTCCCACTAGGACGTGGGTGATGTCGGTGTGGCCTAGTAGGTATGAACGTTCCCAAAGTGTCATCACTCGATGACGCAGTGCAAGTTCCCTCGATGGGGAACGTCTTGGGTTATGGCTATAACCCTTGTTCCCCGAGAAGGGAAAGAGACACTGCGTCTCGTCGCCACACCCATCACGGTCAGAGCGCATCGCAAGAAGCTGCCGTGTGTTAGCATCGGCGTCCCTTTGTATCTTCCGGGTATGCCGTCATCTAGTAAGTCATGACGCACCACCAATCAGATTGGCTTGATTTCATTCATACTTCAGATGTGTAACGCTGGGGGCGTTCCCAAAGTGTCATCACTCGATGACGCAGTGTCTCGTTCCCTTCTCGGGGAACAAGGGTTATTGCCATAACCCGAGACGTTTTCTTGACACACTTTAGGCCCCTTAGTGCCAATTGGGCATCGTTTAAATGCTACGGCCTACCTGAGCATTTATGACCATGTCCATCCCTTTATGACCACCATGTACCCATCCTCTGATGGCTACTTCCAGCAGGATAATGCACCATGTCACAAAGCTCCAATCATTTCAAATTGGTTTCTTGAACATGACAATGAGTTCACTGTACTAAAATGGCCCCCACAGTCACCAGATCTCAACCCAATAGAGCATCTTTGGGATGTGGTGGAACGGGAGCTTCGTGCCCTGGATGTGCATCCCACAAAATCTCCATCAACTGCAAGATGCTATCCTATCAATATGGGCCAACATTTCTAAAGAATGCTTTCAGCACCTTGTTGAAACAATGCCACGTAGATTTAAGGCAGTTCTGAAGGCGAAAGGGAGTCAAACACAGTATTAGTATGCTGTTCCTAATAATCATTTAGGTGAGTATATATATATAAACAGAATGAGTTTATTCTTTATGCTGAAAAGATATGCAATATCAAGAGGAAGCAGCATGAATTAATTCACAACTGAGAAGCATGCACTTATTTCTTGTTTGTTGAATTTATATTAATATGTTGACTTAAAGGATTGTTTTTTAGGCTGTAAAATTGAATTGTTTATTTGGACATTCTCCTTTCAGACGAATACAATCGGAGTTATATAAAAAAAATGTCCTGTCTCTTCCAAGCTTTACAATGGCAGCCAAAAATTTTAAGACCAAAAAAGTGCATCCATCCATTATAAAAGTGCTCCACATGGCTCTGGGGGTTAATAAATGCATTCTGAAGCGAATCGTTGAATAAGGAAGGCGGTCTGGCGGAAGCTATGTATTTTACTTTATACTGTGTAAAATATGGATATTCAATACTTGTATAGTTTAAACTAGGCGAACAGCATTTCTTACATCATGTGCTTTCACACTAGAGCATTTGGAGCAGAAATGAGTCTGTTTAGGTTTGTTGCAATATTTGGTGTGAATGCAATATTTGGTGTGAATGTAGGTCTTCCAAACCCAGTGCTCACCACCAAAAGTAGGCTGTTCATGTTCAGTCTGGTTGGTTTTTATAATCTGCCATGAACCACAGAAGTGAACGGCTCTTGATGATTGTTGGGTTATTTCTCAGAGCTCCAAATATTCTCAGTCCCTTCAATCATGAATGCACAGGCATGAGAAGAAACAGACACAGACAACAGTGTTTCATGTTTAAGCTTCTTCAGATGTTTATTGTTCAGCGTAGGGTACTGGAACACCAAGGATACATTAGTATAAAGAATATCATGAGCTAGCAGGTAAAGAATGTTTAAGGATCACCAGGCAAGGATTTCTCCATAGATAAGCAGGAGGGAAGGGGAGAAATGGTACAGTATGCAAGTGGAATGAACAGTCAATACTAAAGTAAGTATTATTCTCACAATGATGTATATTTTTTTTTGGTTAATATAGTGGAATACATTTTCTTAAAGCTGTGTGTCTCTGAATAAATGGCATATGCAGAGCAGTACAATATATCTTGCAATTCATCTACAGGAGAGAAACTAGTGTGAAAGTAAATTAATGAAATCAAAATGTACATGTTTGTTATATTCTACTATATTTTAAGTATAGATCATTTACTGCTGTGTAGAACAGAACAATTTGATTATATTGTTATTTTAAATGTTGAATCTCTATGTGAACTCCTTTGAGCAGATTCAGTTTGCTATATTTAGTTCAGTATATGCCACATTCACTGAAGTATGGGCATAATCTCATTTCAGCTGTGCATTGTGTATCAGAGTCCTTGTGAATTGCTTCATTATATGTATTTATCCAGACTCTCAATAGCTTCCTCTTGAGAGTATCTTCTCCATTCAGCTGGAATCTTGCTACTCCCCTGGTAGGTTTTTTTATAGTGATTTTCCTGATCTTTCTGAAATCTGCACACAAACCACTTCCAGTACGGCAGCTCAGAGAGATCCGGGGTGATACTCCATTCAGCATATTTACGACCTCCTTTCCTGTATTCCTTCATGGGGATACTAACATCTGATCTATTTGGATAGAAATATCCATCACCGGCTACTGCTGATGTGCAGATGTCGATAGATAGGTTTGTTGTTCCTCTGTAAAACCACCCTCTCAGTCCAAGATTACGATGGAAAGGAACACTGTGATCTCCAGGATGGCCTTCTATTGTGTTGGTGCAGATGGCTGCACAGAAAGGACACTGAACCCAACAGCAGTCACAGAGGTGATTGATCAGAAGCTCATCTGGCCTGTCTGTGTGTTCCAGCTTTACTGGAAAAGTTTCTGTACTGAATGTACTGTGTATGTCAGACATTATAGAAGGAAGTTCTTTCATTATCACATCTTCTAGGAAGCTGACTTCAACATCATCATGATTAACTCCAGTGAGGTCATTTAGAGAGAATATCAGCACATCAGAGAGCTGTTGTGTAAAATGACACAACCATAATTCAGCATCTCCATTGACCTCTTTAACATATTTGGTGGATTCATGTGCTGCGTTTGTGATCTTCTGCTCCAGCAGTTTAATGCTGTTTTCCATCTTGGGTCGAACACTGTCTTCAAATCGTTCAGTGATGTACTGACTGACTTCATCTCTGATGAAATTCTTGAAGTGTTCTTTGGGATTGTTAATGTAGGTCATGTACGCTTCGAAATCCTCCTCTTCTGCCAGAGTCCTCAGGATGTGTTTCTCCAGGTTTGATCGGTTCCCATTTAGTGATTCACAGTTTGTCCTCATTTCATTTGCTAAAGCTCTGGCAGTTTTTCTGTAGACATTCTGCTGAATGGGCTCTTTAAGTTTATTACAAACAAATTCACCAAAAATAGCAGCTGATGTTGTTCCTTGACAGTATTTCTGGAAAATGCTGATGTACTCTTGACTTTTCCTTTCAAAATAAAGAACAGGATCATTGGCTTCCCTGAACATTTTGTATTGGTCAGTGAATGTCTTGTTTGCTCTGTGACATAAGCATAACACCAGATCCACGAAGAATTCACCCTTGAACACATATTTTACATTTGTCCGTTCCTCATGCTGCATTAATCTAGCCTTTATGTTATCTACGAGTTGTTGAATGCAACTGTTGTTGTAGCCCATCTTTGCAATGTTAAATGACAGAATCAGTTCTTCTGTGTGTTCAGTGATGTCTGTGATTAAGGCTCTTATCTGGGCTTCATCCTCTTTGGATAAAACAAGACCCATCATCTCTTTAGCTCCTTTGCACACATTTTTTAAAGCTCCTGTAATTCCACTGGATTTCTTCAAATGTACATATTTTGAATAGCTTGGCAAAGAGATCATATCTTTGTGCTCACTGCTCTCTTTCATTCGGTCTGAAGGGAGACTTGCATTGGTCTCACTGAAGAGCGTTGTCACATCCTTTAATATGTCAATATCTTTGACTAAAGGAGTATCTCTGATGATCTCAGCTGTCTGTTGTTTCCAAAATGATTCAAACTCTTTCTTCATTACATTTTCATCATTTGCTTGATCTTTGAATTTAAGTGCAAGTTCTTTGCTCTTTTCAAAGAGTGTGTTTTCATGATGTGTCCTCTCAGCATCCATATTTTTCTTCAGGTGACGCTGCTGAAGAACCCCATTTAGTTTCCTCTTACTTTCCCTCACAATGTTTTCTTGAAGCTGTTTGATTTTTATCTCAAAGAAACCTTTCCACTGATTCAGTACACCTGCATCTCTGTCTTTCTTAAAGAAATCAGACATTGTCTTTTTCACTTCTTCACTTTTTGTATTCAGTTCTCTTTCAAGATGAAATTCTTCAATGTCATGAATTGCTTCATTTTCTATTTTATTGTGTAGTCTGTTTTCAATCTCCAGCATGGCACTGCGAAGGCTCCATGTCCACTTGCTGTATTCGGTCTCTAGTTTCTTGTATGTTGCAATTTCCAGGGAATTTTTGAAGCTGAACACAAATTGTTCATTAAGCAAAGCCTCCCAGAGATCTTGAATGCGGTCTCTTAGGTGTGTCAGCATTATGCCATCTGATTTTGAAGCACATGTAAGAATAGTTTGCTTCAGTTCTTGAATGTTCTCGCAGTAGTTTGGGTTTGGTGGTGCCATGGGTGGGCTGCCCTCCCAGAGCTGAGCAAAATACTTCACATCATTCTGTACATCAAACGCAATCACATCACTGAATCCTTCTGCATCACAGACTTCCTCTTTAGCAGCGATTTTGGTCATTTCATCCAGTTTCTCCTGCAGTTGTCTCCTTCCCTCCATGTTTTTCTCTCCAGCTGTGATATCTGTGACATTCTGATGCACGAACATACAACTGGGGTTCAGTCTGACGTTCTTCATCCTCAGGAAGGCCTGAACAACAATCTGAAGAATGTCCTGCATCTCAGATGGGTTTTCTCCAAAGATGTTGATCAGGGTCATATTTCCAAGACCAACAACAAATGTAGCCATTTCATTGTCACGATGTGTTGTTGACCTTCCAGCCAGTTCTGGTGCACGAAGTCCTTCAGTATCAACAACCAGAATATAATCAAACTTCAGCTCTGTTTTCATCTCCTCTGACACTTTGACCAGCTGCATGAAAGCTCCTCTGGTGCATCTGCCAGCACTGACGGCAAACTGCAGTCCAAACATGGCATTCAACATGGTGGATTTCCCAGAGCTCTGAATCCCTAAAATTGACAACACAAAAACTTTCTGGTCTCCAAGTGTCTTAACAAGTTCATCTAGAACAGCAGTGACCCAGGTGAGAGGAACATGAGCCGCATCTCCATCCATCAGCTCCATTGGAAATCCAGAGATCATCATCTCTGCTGCAAGACTTGAGAGAGAACGGAAGTCAAACTGCAGTCCTTTCTTCTTCTTCTTCTTCTTCACAGACCATGATTCATAGATCTGACCAAACTCTCTCAGGATGTGCTCCAAGCCAAAATTTGTTCTATTGATTTTCTCTGATATGTTTTCCAGGTTTGTTTGTTCAGGCTTCAGTTGATCTAGATTGTTAGGATTTTTTTTCAGCTGTAAGGCTTCATGCCATTTCTTGTCATAATCCTTATGAAGATCACAGAGCTTCTCTGAAGTGAAGTCATCCAACAGGCTCATCATCCATCTGAGGAAATATTTGTTTTCATTGTCACTCTGTGATTTCATTGTTTCAATAAATGTCATCATAAAATCTTTTAATCCTTGTTCCACCTGCTTTTCTCTTATTTCTCTCATGTTCTTCAGTTTGGTACTTTTATCTTCCTCTAGATTTTCTCCTTCTAGATGATGCAGCTCTTTGTTGATTTTACACCAGTCATGCCACAGTTTCCCCTGACAGGGCAGGCTTGTTTCTTTCACTGTTGATGGATCCTTTCCTCTCAGTAATCCCATGATCTGGACCGCTGCCTCTTTCCCTCTCCAGCACTCTGGATCCTCCTCATCTACTCTGATTCCTGTGTGTTTGGCTACATCTTCAAGTTCGAAGGTAATTTTCGGTTTACTCAAACTCACTCTGATCATCTCCATTATCTGATTAGATACATCAGACTGGTTTTTGTCCAAAAGACCAATTATGAATTTTCCATTCCCCACTTCAGTTTCGTCACAGTGATTGTCAGTGAGCAGACACATGAGAGGTTGAGGAGATTTGAAGAGTGATCTCACCAAACCCTTGTAGTGGTTCTTCTGTCCAAAATCAGGTAAGAAGAGGACATTCACAGAAGACATACTGGTCAGAATCTCATATTGTTTCTCATTGGCTGCTGCATCACCATGAAGATTACCGAAAGCAACACAGTCATTATATGCATCAGTCTTTTTCCCAGAAGGGCAGTACCAGGCGATCTCCACCACTCCATCCATCAGTAATCTGGTTCTGCTGCTCCCTGAGCTGTTCCTGTGGAAGAATGTGTCGTGTTTCTCATTGATGAGGCTGTTCATCAGCTGAGACTTGGATGAAGACACTGACCCAAACCTGAAGAAAGCCACCATTGGAGTCTCAGCCTTGTAGACCGCCTGAGTTTGACTGATAATCTCATTGTTGGAGTCTGTCTTCTTCCAGCTCTTGTTGATTTGTCTAAATGTCCAGAGAGGAAACTCAATCTCTTGAGTGAATGGATCAGGAACAAGCAGAGGCAGTGAATACTGACACTGTGAGAGTTTAGTCACTATCAGCTGCTTCAGGAAACCATCAGCACAATGAAACCCAGCCATCTGAACATCCATTGGGTGAATATAAGAGTCTTTATCTTCTTTCTTTCTGTGTTTTATGACTGTGTATCTTGCTCTGTAGTCCAGGTTAATCAGCTTTTGAAGGAATGAGTTTACCAGTTCATTCTCTTCCTGTGGCTCCTGAGACTGAAATGATGACTTGGTGATTTCAAGAATGTCAGCTCTTTTCATTTTATCTTGACGTCTTTTTGTCAGATCTAGTCTATCATAGAGTTCTTCAAGCTGTTTGACGTTTTTTTGTCCAACCTTTGGGGTTTGACCAGTCTCATCTTTCTGTAAATACATGAACACAATAATATGTCAAATGAATTTGTTATTGTGCCACAATAGCAGAGATAATACCCTGAAAAACAGATTAGAAAAAAAAAATATTATAATGAAGTACTACAGTAATTCATTTTTTAAGATAAGAAGCATTTTGAGATTGTAGGGCCTGTTTACACAAGGGCTTAAAAATACATTTTAAAAATCAATTGGTTCATTCCGAGCAGAATCAGTATTTTAAAGTTTCTGTTCTGTGTTCCTTCTGTAATATTACAGTTCCGAAAATGGTTTGATTCTGACAAAATACCAGTTAATTATTATTATTATTTTTTTTACTATACTTTATACCAGAACTTGAATAGAACTTCACACAAAATAGCTTTAGCTTGTGGCTACACTAAAGATCCTTAAAAAACTCATACAGCAGCTCCACCTGCCTGAGTGAATCCTGAGTGAGTAAAGTCTTGCAAGCATTTTGGAGACCGTCTCTGCTTGTATGAGTGCAAGGGTAAATAAAGAACTGGTTCTTTCAATAAGTAGGCATGCAGCATTTTCATTATTCAAACACACAATGTGTATAAATCTTAAAGTTTTATGTATTTGAGGAGCCGAGTAGAGTGTCAGTCTGGTATTTGCCCTCTAATCAAAGCCAATACAGCCTGACCATTTGGCCAGATGTATTAAACAACAGGCACCCACATACCTACAATACATTTTGTAACCTGTAAGTTGATGAAGTAATGCTGAACTTACTACCTCAGATGCGGGCATTAATGTCTGACAAAACACAAATCTCTGACACTCACTGACGAAAAAAAATGTAAATACATTTTAGCTTAATTTTGGGAAAATGTTAATGTCACACGCAAGTGCTACAATACTAACTTTGACAACATTCATTTTTTTCCTAAATAGCGGTCCTACACTAACCTGCAATTTTCGCTGGTTTCAGAACCCACTACGCTGGCCATTCATTTTCATGATACTTTAAGGGTTGGTAACATATCCTCAGAAAAACTCCCAAGATCCAAAAGCTAATGCCAGCAACTTACCTATGATGACTTGACAGCTGAGCAAGAGCATTTCACTCATGTTGGATTAATCAACATGACATTTGCATTGGCCGTACTATTTGAATTCATGATTGGTTGACTGCCAAATAAATAAATTACGGAGTACTCCCCGGCCTACGAAGGTTGTTGGGGGTATGTGGCGAGGTGGACGAGCGAGAGACATGGGAGGAGCGAGCGAGATCCGTGGGCATGATTGAGAATGAGCGTCATCTGCGGGGCACACCGGTCTCGAGTCCTCTCATTAAGGGAGCACGGAGACATATAAGGACGAGCAACACCAGAGAGGACCAGGCCTGGATTTTAAGTTGTGGTTTGTTTATGTTTGTTTATGTATGTGCGCGGCAGTCGTCCGTGAGGGGCTGCCGCTTTTACTTTCATTTTGTGTTCATTTATTTTATTAAAGTTGTTGAATGCTTGCCGGTTCCCGCCTCCTTTTTCCCATACGAACAAACTCCGTTACATACTCATAACCACACCTTAAGTGATGTGTGATCCAAAAATCACAACGTCAGCGGTGACGTGAGTATCAATCACTACCTTACTTGGCATCCTTGGATGGATATATCACAAGTCAAATGTTTTAAATAATCTTATGTGATCTCATTTGGCTTTGGATCAAAAAATCAGACAGAAAATATATAATTTTACAATATTATAAAAGCTTGAATAGCATTGCATTATAAATATAATCTATTATGAAAACACCCAACATGGTATAAATAACACAGATAAGCCATATATTGCCGCGATTGTGTGTTTATTATCTTCAAACGTGTCTATCTGCATGTTATAGCGATTTCTGGAAGCTGTTTATGTCAGGGAGAATTTCACATGGTATCTTCTTCGTCTACCGTATATGGACTACATGTGCACGGAGTGCCCTCCGGCTGCCAGTATGAACTGAAAACACAACAGATTGAAATAATAACACTTCTCTGTATAGAAATTTGACACAGACATATGAGAATCTATCAATATTTCTCCTCATATGCACACTTTAGAACTTAAAGCCCTGAGGGATGTTGTTTTGTCATTGTTTGACTCTTCATGACGAGAACAGTGGAGTTTTTTTATGAATGAGATCAGCTGAGGCTCATTTTACAATCTAAGGTACCGACGCGGTTTTCATATTCATAACTCCTGACACATATTAACAAATTACGGTCACTATTTGACTTTGAGAATAAAACAGAGGTCAAAAGAGGTCGAAGCTTGAGTCTTAAATCTTTTAAATGATGTATAGTTTATCAAGGTAATTACTTACATCCGACAGTAATTTTGAGCTAAAGGAAGCTTCAGTGCGTCCTCGCGCAGGTTTTTGCGTTTAATATTCACAGATGCTTACAGAGTAAACTTAGCCTACTTACACACAGCGGTGGAATCCGCTGCTTTCAGAAATGAACAGCTTTTCATGGAGAATTATTCCAGGAATATTAAACGCGTCTCAAAACGATGTAGTTGAAGTAGAAATGCAGTACTAGATGTGTTTGTTTGAGCTGATGTGTGTGTGGGCGTCGTCTCCTCCGGAGCCTCAGTATTTGAATCTCAATAGAGTGCGCGCTCCGTGGGCGTCAGGCGCAGATTAACGCACAGGCTCGCGTAGGCTGCAGCCTAGGGGCCCCACATGTGCAGGGGCCCCGGATTGGCCAGACTATTTTTTTTTTTTTTTTAAATTTACTTCAGCACGAACAAAAAAATACCCTCATTGGCCCATAAGAAACAATAAGCAGGTGATTGAATAGATCTGTCCAATCAGCTGCTGGTCAAATCAAGTCACTCATTTTCATTTACGTCACTGCTATTGCTAGACGGGCAAGACGGCATAGCGGCAAAATGTCTGAAAGAAAGCACGATAGTGGAGAACAAAAATGGAAAATACAAAGGTAAAAAGAACAACGTAACCAAGATATATCTAAAAAAATCCCTAAATTGACTGGATACTTAAAGGCTGCTGAATCTTCATCCAGTCGAAGACAAGATCCACAGCAGGAGGACTGTGTTATGGAGGGCGATCAGGTATTTCTTTTAATTTTATTATTAATCTGTATTTACGTCGCTCAAATAGCACGCTTACCCAGCAACAGAGAAACTGGTATCGTGACACAGAATTCCGGGCAGAGAACGGTTTGTAATCGTGCCGTGCCGTACCAGGCTCAAGTGGAAAGACAACTGGAACCGTTTCCTACAATTATAATTATTCATCAATTATTCACAGCTATTGTTCACCTGCTCGTGGGTCAGCCGCGCCCGCACCTGCGCCCTCAGCAGAGATGTAGGGTTTTATTATGTTTTTATGCGTGTTATGTTTTATACACAGTTTAGTGTATTGCACAGTGGTTTAGGACTGTCAGATAAAAATTCGAATTTCGAATTTTCGTCGAATTTACAAAAGAAATGCACATTCGAATGCAAAAACCGTGCATTCGAATTTTTGGTAGAGGCGCGCGAGACATGACGATGACAGAAAAGAGGCGGGTTTGTTTATCCAGTACAGCGGTGCGCCTGTGTATTGTTCATTTGAAAAAGGCGGAAAAAACAGTGAGGACTCGGAGTCAGAGAGAAAATGGGCGACAGCGTATACAGTCAGACACAGAGCAGTGCAGAACAAGGTGATCAGGGCTTTGGAGCATGAGATGGGTATAAATGAAAGAGAAGATACGCTTCCTGCTGACGAAAATCCTCTCAGTTGGTGGCTAATGAGCATAATCCAGATAAGATATGGTTATGCATTCTGCACTGCCATATCTTAACTGGATTATGCTCATTTGCACTGCCGACTGTATTTATAGTACCAACTGTTTACATTTGCATTTTGCACCGTCCTTCTAACTGTAATATGCAACCACTTTCCACTGCACTTTTACACTTTTTTTCGGATAGCTGTCCATAATTTATTGCACTACCTTAATCCACTGCTATTCCTCATATTAGCCTAACATATTATTGTATACCTCTATCTGTAAAATTCTGTTTATAGTAATAGCCAGCTCTATATTATATTCATAGTACATATTCACCTGTAAATTATGTTTATAGTAATAGCCATCTGTATATTTATTCACTGTACATATTCACCTGTAAATTCAGTTCTGTTTATAGTAATAACCATCTCTCTATTTATACATATTTATATATATTCAGTACATATCCATGTCCTGCACTTGCCTTGTACTTGTACTTGTGTAATGACAATAAAGTTGAATCTAATCTAATCTAATCTAATCTAAAATCATGCGGTATAACGTTATGTATCCACATATTGCGCAGCTGGCAAAGACATACTTGAGTTGATCATACCTCACCAAAAACGCTCAGCACTCGCTGCAGGTCAAGTTGTCCGTTTGGTGTTTTTGACGAACAATATGTAGATGTTTAGTTAGTGGAAATGGATTGTTTCTGAATGTCCGTTTGCTATATTGTGTCCACATTACGTTGTCTGTTGAAGCGTGTTTTCTCTTGCAGTTTTATGCACTTTTGTTACCTAATTTTCCTTACATGCTTATTAATGAAATATTTCATTTAATAACAATTGTTTGAAAAGTTAATGCACTGTAAAAAGTGAATGTCATTTCATTTCAATAAAAGAAGCGATGCTTGATTTGGTTTGCATTTGCTTGTTGCGCTCGCTTGCGCTCTCTTGTGGGCATAGGAGACCATACAGTACTTTTCCCCTCTAACATTAAGTATTGCCTTTAGAATTCGAATATAATTCAAATTTTGATAATATTTAAGAAAGAATTTCGAATTTAGCTTTTCAGCCATTTTGACAGCCCTACAGTGGTTTGTGTCTCAGTAATGATGTTGTGATTTTGCCTCAGTAAAACAGGGTGTTCTGCACTGATGCTGTAGTCTACCTGTTGCTGGTTTATAAAGCTAAACCAGCTTACAGTTGAACTGTGAAGGCAGGGAATTATGTTGCTTTGCTGTTTATAGTTACATATTTCTGTGGCAGAGGGTAATATCTTTCCACCATCTCTGTTAATTAAAAGGCTGCTTCTAATTGGCTTGCACTGGGCCGTGTGTGTTTGTATTTGTGTTTTGTTTGTAATGTTTAATTTCTCATTTTCCCTATGTGGTGTGGTGGTCATTTCCGTACAGTGGTGATCCACCACTTGAAGGAATGTAGAGGAAACACTGTAGTATTGGCTGTCTCAATGTGTGTGTGTATATGCTGGTTCACCATATTTGCGTGTGGACCATGTATGGCACTAAATACATTTTTCCAGTAAATCATAATGATTAAGGGGGGCCTTACACAAAGAGCAGCCTTGAACACCTCCGCCTCTGGTGGGCGTGGTTGCACTAGTGTATAATGAGCCGCTCAGGAACGACTAACATCCCTCTGCTTTCAAACAGATTACATAAACACAGAATATTTGTTTTTGATTTGGTTTACAGCGTTTAAAACCTGACATTTCAGCGTTTCTTTAGACATATGTCTCATGTTTGTGAGACAAGTATTCACTAAGCTAGAGGTTCTTTTCTGAAGAACGTCTTTGACAGAGAGGCTGCAGATCGCGCATCATGTTTCTTTTCTTTATTTTGCAAAAAGCACAACAATTCGTTTTTATTGTGACTGTACGCAAAAAAAATAGAAACTTAACAGATTATAATGATGTATAACACTTGCCTGAATGATAAAAAACGATTATTTGAGTCTCTTTGGCACTAATAAGAAAAAAAGCGACCGTCGTCTCGAGAGAGTTAACAAATCAGATAGCAATCCGATCAGAGAAAATGCATGAACTAACCAGGTGTAAAAAGGCCCATATACAAAATGAAATTAATTTAGTATACATTATGTTTGAAGGTTATAAATCTGTAGTATTGTACATGTACAGGATAAATGCAAATGCAAATGATAACTGCGTCGGGCTGAAACTATCAAAAAAAAAAAAACACTTGAGTGGCGCTGCATTGTGCCGGGTGTATGATAAGGCCCTAAGTCCTCTAAATGCTCCTGACCCATGATTTTCACTGATCACTTACCTTTAGAGAAGAGGCTGTTTGGGTGCAGCACATTTTCATGCTCTCTATTTCTTTTCTTCTGTCTTCTTCATAGTCCACTGGTTTTAGTCTCATTAGTTCATCTTTCTTCTGTTGTTCTATTAACTTAATTTTGTCTTCATACATTTTACATTGTTGTTCCAATGTTCTACTCTTCTCTTTGTTGTGATTCTGTCTTTCTTCCTCCATTATCTTCTTGATCTGTTCTATTTCTACTTTATGTTTGCCCTGAAGACATTCTTTCTCTCTTTCTATTCTTTGCTTTTCTCTCTTGATTTCTATTTTAATTTTTTCATCACATTCATCCCTTATATTTTGTTCTTTCTCCCGCCTTTTCCCATCCTCCTCTTCCCTCCTCTGTCTTTCCTCTTGTAGCTTTGTCTCCAGTTTCTCTTGTTTTGTTTTGTATTGTTCTTCAATTTTTCTAAATTCTTCTTCTCCTCTTATCATCTTCTCTGCATCATGATTCTTTCTTTCTGCCTTCAATTTCATCTTCAATTTCTCTTTCTCCTCTTCATGTTTGGCCAGGAGTTCTCCTCTCTCTCTGTTCAGTTGTTCCACTTTGTCTCTTAGCATCTTCATCTGTGCTTTTTGCTTTTCTCTTTCCATCTGCTTAAACTTCTTACATGAGTAGTAACCCCCTCCATTTGCTGTCACCATCTCATTGATTTTCTGCAGTAATGTAGACACCTGCACACGGTCTCCAGTGTCATTGTTATTGAACACATGGTATCTGTTTCCACACTGTCCAATGAGGTTCATCAAAGCAGATCCTGGTTTTCCCAGGAACTCTTCAATGGTCTTCCTCTTTATATCATCTCCTCTGGTGAAGAGCACCATAGTGTACGTTAGGGAGTTTTCACCAAAAGTCTCTTGAATGATCTTGACAGCGTTTTCCTCCTCCTGAGTGAATCGCCCCACTGGTATCAGTAACAGAAACACATGTGGTCCTGGCAGGATCATGGAGATGCAGTCGGTTATTTCTGTCTGGATTTCTTCATGACTGTGTTTAATATCAAACAATCCAGGAGTGTCAATCACAGTAATGATTTTGCCATCAATTTCAACCATCTCTCTCTGACACTCTCTAGTAACTGACTCTTGAGACATCTCTTCTTTAAAAGCTTCTCTCCCTAAGATTGTGTTTCCTGTTGCACTCTTCCCAACTCCAGTTTTTCCCAACAGGATGATCCTCACATCTGAAGCCTCTCTTGAATCTGAAAAAGAGAAAACTGCTAGTCATGCTGCTAGTCTTTTAAAGTCTCATCATACAAGCATTTAGGAGCAATCTGTTTGAATGATCCCAAATACAAAAGAACAAACTAAGATAAAAATAAAAAAATTTATTGACATAATTTTGATGTGTTTGTGTGGCATGAAAAAAATTTATTTAAAGGTCCCATGGCATGAAATTTTCATTTTATGAGGTTTTTCAACATTAATATGAGTTCCCCTAGCCTGAATATTGTCCCCAAATGGATAGAAATGTTGATCGGTGTAAACCCGAGTTCTGGCTGTCTCTCTCTGCCTTTGAGAAAATGACAGGCCAGACGAGCCAATCCTGAAGTCTCCTGGTTTGACGTCCAAGCAGGAACGGTTACCTCCCTTTCCTCCGCCCAGAGAATCTGGCACGCCCATGCAAACGCTCGAGAGATCATTCCTTGTGAACGAGTGAATGCTGGCAGTTTCTCAGTGTTTGGATGTACAAATGAAAACAGAAGTCTTTTTTCAGTTCCTTCTGATCTGTGATCAGTAATTTCTGATGTGTAGCTAATTATTTATTATTCGTGCACACAATGCGGCTTCTCTCTCTCCAGACAGAACGGTGTTTTCTATCTTGTGAGTCAGTGTTTTTGTACGTCCTCGTCGCGTCTACCGGTTCTAAAATGTGCATACAGTCATGAGTTTCTGCTCAACATCGGCCTCACACACGCCGAAGCTCGGGCTGCACTGGCCGTTGGCCTTCAACATCCCCGACCCCCAGTACTGCATCTGGCCCACAGCGGAGGCACCAAACGCGGCGTGAGATTAAGCAGACGGGGGGTAAGCATGAGCGTATCCGGGCTAGCCAGCCTAGCCCCACAATAAACTGGATTACATTCGATTACTGCTGTTGTGTCTTTGTTTGCGCTGTGTACTCAACGCGCGTCACTGACGCTTTTATTTTATTTTAAAAATAATGCTATTATCAACACTTACTTTTAACTCGTTCATCTCGACAGCTGTAATGGTACTTTGCATGTTTTACAAAGTTGGTAATAATGATGAAGACGGACTCGGTGTGACTGGGACTCGTGTTTATTCAGAACTCTCAGATACAAACACAATAAACTCACGCTGACTGACAGCGCTCTCATAACTCAGTAGGTACTATAAATAACTTTGTTAGCGATCGCTGAGCTCCGACTCTGGTACGTTAGTGATGTCCGGTTCGCGAACGATCTTTCTTTTGAACCTGTTCTTTTTAGTGAACCGAATCAGTTCACCAAATCGGACTGAATCGTTCTAAACGGTTCGCGTCTCCAGTCAGCGCTGATCCATAATTTACTAAAGTTACTAACTTTCTGACACGAGTGACAGTCCCTCCGACTAGAAATAGACTAATAACCTGAAATATATGCTGTAACTACAACAGTTCAGACATGCTGAGAACTGATGTGAAGTGAACTCCGGTCCATCCGTCTCTCTGGCAGCAGCTCGTGCCTGCTCGTGCCTCGTAGACCAAGTTAAACCACGCCCCCTCCGCTCATTTAAAATACAAAGATGTCAGCCAATCACAACAGTGGGCGTTTTTACTGAAGTCTCACAGCAGACACACCTCTTGAAGCAGGGCATTCAGCCACAGGGCAAACAGCAGTATTGAAAAAATGCCTTTTATTTCTAAATTATGACATTTTATGATGTAAAAGTCATACTAACAATATAAGTACACCTCAGGAAACATTATAAAATAATAGAAAAATGCCATGCCATGGGACCTTTAACACATAATCTCTGACAATTTCCTGAAATTACTTTATAATTTCTTTTTGGCCAATTGAAACTGATCTTAAACTCTGTTTGGTGGGTGTTGAGATCTGATTTTTTTCAGCTACTGTATGGGGTTGTAAATCTTTGAAAACCATACTTTAGGTGGACCATGACCAAATTCTGCTTAAAGATTTTGCTGAAAAGCCATAAAAACACTGCAGAAAATATGAAAAAGCAGGTTATGTTTAGGTCTAAGCCACAGCCTCTCTTGATCTTTAGAGATTGTGTGTGCAGTGGTCTGACTGAGATTGTGCACTTTCTAGTAGTGAATGAGTAACTACTCCTCTGTCCACATGTTTTATCATATAGGCCCAATCCCATTTCTACCCCTTAGCCCTACCCTTTCCCCTACCCCTTCGTTTTGCGCGTTCACATGAAGGGGAAGGAGTGTCTCGATTTTCTTTTGGCTGGAGTGGTATGGGTAAGGGGAAAGGCCAGATAGCCCTTCAAACGAAATTTTTTCAGGACCACACTTTGAACGAAGGGATATGGGGAGTTTCCCTCCACCAACTACTGTGTAGATAGAATGTGTGTATGTGGCCACTCGGAATCGATCACTTGTGTCGCCTGGCTGCCAGTTTCTCCGTATTTGAGTGATGTGAACACAAATTAATAATAGTTAAAAAAATATATACAGTGAGGAAAATAAGTATTTGAACACCCTTCTATTTTGCAAGTTCTCTCACTTGGAAATCATGGAGGGGTCTGAAATTGTCATCGTAGGTGCATGTCCACTGTGAGAGACATAATCTATAAAAAATAATCCAGAAATCACAATATAGGATTTTTCAACTATTTATTTGTATGATACAGCTGCAAATATGTATTTGAACACCTGTCTATCAGCTAGAATTCTGACCCTCAAAGACCTGTTAGTCTGCCTTTAAAATGTCCACCTTCACTCCATTTATTAACCTAAATTAGATGCACCTGTTTGAGGTCGTTACTGCATAAAGACACCTGTCTACCCAATACAATCAGTAAGAATCCAACTACTAACATGGCCAAGACCAAAGAGCTGTCCAAAGACACTAGAGACAAAATTGTACACCTCCCCAAGGCTGGAAAGGGCTACAGGGAAATTGCCAAGCAGCTTGGTGAAAAAAGGTCCATTGTTGGAGCAATCATTAGAAAATGGATGAAGCTAAACATGACTGTCAATCTCCCTCGGACTGGGGCTCCATGCAAGATCTCACCTTGTGGGGTCTCAATGATCCTAAGAAAGGTGAGAAATCAGCCCAGAACCAGATCCAGAGGAGTCATGGGAGAAAGTCATGCGGTCAGATGAGACCAAAATAGAACTTTTTGGTCATAATTCCACTAAACGTGTTTGGAGGAAGAAGAATGATGAGTACCATCCCAAGAACACCATCCCTACTGTGAAGCATGGGGGTGGTAGCATCATGCTTTGGGGGTGTTTTTTTGCACATGGGACAGGGCACACAGCCAGGATAACCAAGGAGTGACTCTGTAAGAAGCATATCAAGGTTCTGGCGTGGCCTAGCCAGTCTCCAGACCTAAACCCAATAGAGAATCTTTGGAGGGAGCTCAAACTCCGTGTTTCTCAGCGACAGGCCAGAAACCTGACTGATCTAGAGAAGATCTGTGTGGAGGAGTGGGCCAAAATCCCTTCTGCAGTGTGTGCAAACCTGGTGAAAAACTACAGGAAACGTTTGACCGCTGTAATTGCAAACAAAGGCTACTGTACCAAATATTAACATTGATTTTCTCAGGTGTTCAAATACTTATTTGCAGCTGTATCATACAAATAAATAGTTAAAAAATCATACATTGTGATTTCTGGATTTTTTTTTTTTTTTAGATTATGTCTCTCACAGTGGACATGCACCTACGATGACAATTTCAGACCCCTCCATGATTTCTAAGTGGGAGAACTTGCAAAATAGCAGGGTGTTCAAATACTTATTTTCCTCACTGTATCTGGTCATCCTTCATAACACAGTTGATATTTACATCACGTATCGTCTGTAAACTCTTGCGTTACCAAAGAAATTAATGACTTGACGTATAACATATGACCATTATCGCAGAACCACAGTAGAAAACGAAACCTTATCCGTACCGGCCGGCTCGGATCAGCACGGAATGGAACGGTCAATAAACAGAGAATCGTTTAGCCTGATAGAAAAGCGGCTCCACCAGCCTTGAATCATTGTGTATTTTCTTAGGAAACTCGAAGGCTCATACATTTTTTAACTGAAAATGAGCGGTGTTTCATTAAGTCCAAATACAGCGCAAAACTCTGTTGGGAGTGAGTAATTTGTTAAACGTGCTCGTGCCTGATTTCTGTTAGATATAGCCTATGCACTTCATTGCTGTTCATACTGATTAAATGTTACAGGACACGAATACAAGAAACGAGGAATAATGACGTGTAATGGTAATGTAGTGGTGTCCCATTTCTTATGGGAATATTTTCACCCCTACGCCTTGCCACTCTCTTTCAAGGGGCAAGGGGAACGGGTAGGTGTAGGGGAAGGTGAAGGGGTATAAAATAGAATTGGGATTGGGTGTTAAAGTGAATGTGAGAGATTTTCTGATCATTACCTTGTTGCTGAACCTGTGTCTCAAATGAGATTACTTTCTTCCTCATTTCTTCAAATTGTTCTATTTGTGCATCCAAAAATGTTTCTGTGGAGAAACAGATTCTACTATTTTCTGTCATCATCTTCTCCAGTTTATTCACCAACATGGACACTTGTGGTTTTGGCTCAAGGAAATTATGTCTTCCCCCAAAACGCTCGATGACAGACTGCACTGCTTCATTCAGTTCTGCTGTTTTGTGCTCTGATTTCTGGACGATGAGGACCATGGTGTGTTTATTGATCTTGGAGCTGAATATTTTCTGGATCTCCTCTGTTTCTGTTTTATCTTCATCAATAAGTGGACCGTCAGGAATAATGAGGAGGAAAACATGAACTCCAGGATCACAGAGGGACACACAGCGGCGAGCCTGATGCATCACTTCCTCCTGTGAGAGTCGAGTCAGGGCTGGAAGCTCCACCACAGTGATCAGACGTCCAAGAACTTCCCCTTCCAGCTTCACACACTCTGAGCGGAGCTCCGATCTTCTGTCTCTCTGGTCCAGGATGAGGTTTGATATGGAGGCTTTTAATGTTCTGTCACTCCCACACACAACCACATTCAGCTTTGGCAGAGTGCAGACATCCTCTCCCACTGACAAACAAACATGACATTAGTTTAGTGGGTCAATTACATGAGTTAAATAAAAAAATTTGAATGTGGTTGACAACATTTTTATTAATTACAATTGAATGATCACCTGACTGTTGTTATTACTAAATATTATGACTAAAACAGTCTAGCTAATGCAAATGTAAATAGGAATTAAGTTGTTTCCACACAAATCTGTTAAATAATATAATGATGTAATAATGTTTACTTTTTTGTTTTCAGGGGTTTTTTTCCCCCAAAATCTCCCCAAATGGATATGCAGACAAATAAAGAAAAAATAACTTTCTTGCCAACAAAACTTACACAAGGTATTCCTTTGTACAGCAACTTCCTTTTTCTCTTTGTTGCTCTGTTTGATTTTTCCATCATCTTCGTGATCACAATCCTCCTCTTCTTCTGCTGTGACTGAACCTCCAGATCTGCTCTGCTCTTCATCTGCTGATGATTCTTCTTCTGCTGTGACTGAACCTCCAGATCTGCTCTGCTCTTCATCTGCTGATGCTTCTTCTTCTGCTGTGACTGAACCTCCAGATCTTCTCTGCTCTTTATCCACTGATGAGGATTCTCCTGCTTCCTCATACATGTTTTCTTTGAGCATCTTCTCCACTCTTTCAAGTATCTCAGAGATTAATCCTGAATTTCTTACATCAAACTGAAGATGTCCACCTCCGCACTCCTTTATGAATTGATGAATATGGTTTTTGTGTATCTCTTCCTCATTAGTCAACACTAGAGTGTGTTTAAGAGCCTCCTCACTGAATTCATTCAGCACATATTTCACACTATTTCTGTCCTTCTCACTGAAGTCGTTCTGCTGCAGTACAAGTATGATCACATGAGGTCCAGGAGCAGACAGATTCACACACTCTTTCACTCCCTGTGTGATCTGAGAGCTTGACAGATTTGGGAGCAGCAGGTGAGCAGCGTTGATGACTCTGATGTCTCTGTCCTTCAGTTTTCCTCTGTGTTTCTCAATGTGCAGCTCTACATCAGCAGGTGGCGCTTCACTCTCCAACGCTGCTCTTCCTCGGATGAAGTTTCCCACTCTGCTGTTTTCTGTTACATTCTTCCCCAGAAGAACAATCCTCAAATCACTCACTGAAACACAGAACACAAATAACAGTACTCACATGAGTCCAAGAGCAGAGATAGCACAGTTCAAATGGCATATTTCATTCCTCGACCAGCTGAGTAAATGCCATTGAAATTAATGGAAATGTGAACACAATAATTTCTCTAGGTATTATATAGACCTCCCCGATACACACAAAGTTTCTCAAGGATTTTGATAATATGCAACATTGAATATTATGAATGATCACATAATTGCTGACTTACTATCAGGTCGGTCAAGAGATGGACTTTGCAGGCCTCTTTTAACTGCAAATAAAATAAAAACAATTCACAAATTCTTTTACCAAATTCAAGCAACTTTATTTATTAAAGAAATAATTCACACAAAAAGAACAATTTGTCAACACCTCCCCCACCTCCCTTTCACCAAATTATATTCTTTCTTTCATAAAACATCAACGTTCATAGGGGATAACTCTAGTGAAAAAATAGTATACTTAGGCCCAATCCCAATTCTATTTTATACCCCTTCACCTTCCCCTACCCCTACCCGTTCCCCTTGCCCCTTGAAAGAGAGTGGCAAGGCGTAGGGGTGAAAATATTCCCCTAAGAAATGGGACACCACTACTATACCATTACACGTCATCATACACCGTTTCTTTTATTAGTGTCCTGTAACATTTAACCAGTATATCAGCAATGAAGTGCACATATCTCAGAAAAATCAGGCGCGAGCACGTTTAACTTTACTCACTTCCAACGTTGTTTTGCACTGTATTTGGACTTAATAAAACGGTGCTCGTTTTCATTTCAAAAACGTGTGAGCCTTCGAGTTTCCTAAGACGATACAGAATGATACAGAACATACAAGACTAGTGAAGTCGCTTTTCCATCGTGCCAAAGTGTTCTCTTTGTTTATTAACCGTTCCATTCCGTGCTGATCCAAGCCGGCCGGTACACATATGGTTTCATTTTCTACTGTGGTGCTGCGATAATGTTCATATGTTATATGTCAAGTCAGTCGTTGCCTTGGTAACGCAAGAGTTTGCAGACGATATGTGATGTAAATATCGACTGCGTTATGAAGGATGACCAGACATGCACTCACCTAAAGGATTATTAGGAACACCTGTTCAATTTATCATTAATGCAATTATCTAATCAACCAATCACATGGCAGTTGCTTCAATGCATTTAGGGGTGTGGTCCTGGTCAAGACAATCTCCTGAACTCCAAACTGAATGTCAGAATGGGAAAGAAAGGTGTTTTAAGCAATTTTGAGCGTGGCATGGTTGTTGGTGCCAGACGGGCCGGTCTGAGTATTTCACAATCTGCTCAGTTACTGGGATTTTCCCGCACAACCATTTCTAGGGTTTACAAAGAATGGTGTGAAAAGGGAAAAACATCCAGTGTGCGGCAGTCCTGTGGGCGAAAATGCCTTGTTGATGCTAGAGGTCAGAGGAGAATGGGCCGACTGATTCAAGCTGATAGAAGAGCAACTTTGACTGAAATAACCACTCGTTACAACCGAGGTATGCAGCAAAGCATTTGTGAAGCCACAACACGCACAACCTTGAGGCGGATGGGCTACAACAGCAGAAGACCCCACCGGGTAGCACTCATCTCCACTACAAATAGGAAAAAGAGGCTACAATTTGCATGAGCTCACCAAAATTGGACAGTTGAAGACTGGAAAAATGTTGCCTGGTCTGATGAGTCTGGATTTCTGTTGAGACATTCAGATGGTAGAGTCAGAATTTGGCGTAAACATAATGAGAACATGGATCCATCATGCCTTGTTACCACTGTGCAGGCTGGTGGTGGTGGTGTAATGGTGTGGGGGATGTTTTCTTGGCACACTTTAGGCCCCTTAGTGCCAATTGGGAATTGTTTAAATGCCATAGCCTACCTGAGCATTGTTGATGGTGTTGGAGCTGTGGGTTGCCACACAGTCATGTGTGTACAGGGAGTACAGGAGTGGGGTGTTCTCAGCCCACTCCTGTACTCCCTGTACACACATGACTGTGTGGCAACCCACAGCTCCAACACCATCATCAAGTTTGCTGACGATACGACGGTGGTAGGTCTCATCACTGACAATGATGAAACGGCCTACAGAGAGGAGGTGCACACTCTGACACGGTGGTGTCAGGAGCACAACCTCTCCCTCAACGTCAGCAAGACCAAGGAGCTGGTGGTTGACTTCAGGAGGAATGAGAGAGAACACCGCCCCATCACCATCGATGGAGCACCGATGGAGAGAGTCAGCAGCTTCAAGTTCCTTGGTGTCCACATCACAGAGGAACTCTCATGGTCCGTCCACTCCGAGGCCGTTGTGAAGAAGGCTCATCAGCGCCTTTTCTTTCTGCGATGGCTGAGGAGGTTTGGAATGAGCCGCCACATCCTCACACGCTTCTACAGCAGCACTATAGAGAGCCTGCTGACTGGCTGCATCACCACCTGGTACGGCAACAGTACCGCCCGCAGCCGCAAAGCCCTGCAAAGGGTAGTGCGCACGGCCAGCTGCATCATCGGAGGTGAGCTTCCCTCCCTCCAGGACATTTACGCCAGGCGGTGTGTGAAGAGAGCTCAGAGGACCATCAGAGACTCTAGCCACCCGAACCATGGGCTGCTCTCACTGCTGCCATCAGGCAGACGGTACCGCAGCATCAGAACACGCACCAGCCGACTCCAGAACAGCTTCTTCCCACAAGCAATTAGACTCCTCAACTCCTGATCCATCAGGATCATAACACACACTGACAGAATATCACTCAGCACAACCCACTGTAGATACACACACATTATATACACATTTATTTATCATTTATTATTTATCATATAGCACCTATTGTACATTGGATCTCAACTGTGAATAATAATGTATACTGTACATTGTATATTATTATTACTATAGCTTAATGTATACTGTTTAATGTATGTTTAGTGTATATTGTTTAAAGTATATGTATATTGTAAGTATGTGTATATTGGTTAAAGCTGTGAGAACTACACTCACATTGTGTAAATTATTTATTGTTTATTGTAGAGTTTACTGTGCTGTGAGTAATTGTGGGCGCATCAGATGTGTAATCTGATGCTGCTTTAAATGTTGTACATGTCATGTCGTGACTACTATGTTGCTCGGAACTGCACCAAGAATTTCACCTGCTGTTGCACTTGTGTACATGGCTGTGTGACAATAAAGTGATTTGATTTGATTTGATTTTCTGACCATGTCCATCCCTTTATGACCACCATGTTCCCATCCTCTGATGGCTACTTCCAGCAGGATAATGCACCATGTCACAAAGCTCGAATCATTTTAAATTGGTTTCTTGAACATGACAATGAGTTCTAAAATGTGTACTAAAATGGCCCCCACAGTCACTAGATCTCAACCCAATAGAGCATCTTTGGGATGTGGTGGAACGGGAGCTTCATGCCCTGGATGTGCATCCCACAAATCTCCATCAACTGCAAGATGCTATCCTATCAATGGGCCAACATTTCTAAAGAATGCTTTCAGCACCTTGTTGAATCAATGCCACGTAGAATTAAGGCAGTTCTGAAGGCGAAAAGGGGGTCAAACACAGTATTAGTATGGTGTTCCTAATAATCCTTTAGGTGAGTGTATATTTTTAACTATTATTAATGTGTTCACATCACTCAAATAGTGCGTTTAGCAAGCTACGGAGAAACTGGCAGGCAGGCGACACACACGTGATCGATCCCGAGTGGCCACATACACACATTCTAGCAGCACAGTAGTCGGTGAAGGGAAACTACTCGTAACCCCTTCGTTCGAAGTGTGGTCCTGAAAAATCTTCGTTTGAAGGGCTATCTGGCCTTTCCCCTTACCCCTACCACTCCAGCCAAAAGAGAATCAAGACACCCCTACCTCTTCATGTGAACGCGCAAAACGAAGGGGTAGTGGAAAGGGAAGGGCTAAGGGGTAGAAATGGGCTTGGGCCTTAGGCACAATTTATTTCTATGTACTTTAGTATAACAAAATGTATTTGTGACACTATAAATTGGTAGACTTAAAGTCAAAATAAAATTTGAACAACTAATGTTGTACTAGTTGTAAAAAAGCAGTGCTAAAGTTCAACTAAAGTTGTATTAAATATTAACTTGTTTGTTAAAGTGGAACTATTCCAAGTATAATTAAGTATAATTAAGTACAATTTACAGTGTATATATATATGTATATATATATACTCTTGTATATATTTAAGTTTTGAAATGCAAAATTCACTCAGCATAAATTTCAAATGTATTTTGGTGACATTACAACTGCAATTCAATTACACAGTAAGAGTGTTGAACATACATATTAATATTATACTAATAAAAACTTAGTAATTTTGAAACATTGCAATTGAATTCTAAGTAACCTTGAATTGTGCTAATGACATTATAATGTGCTTCAAATGGGTTACAATAAAGTTATCTTTATAAATAACAGTTACAGCTTAAGAATTAACGCAAATTGACTGTATAGAACATAAGCAGACACAACATTAAATATCATCTGCAGAATGTTTTGCTTTTTACCAGAAATGATGCATAAACTGGCATATCATTAGTTTTATTGTTGTGCATGCACTAAAACACAGACAGTTCCGTTCGTTGGTGGAAGAATGTGAATGTGCAGAACTGCTTGTGTTTCAGTGCATTCGGATGGAATCAAACCATCTGTAACATTTCTCTGCTGCTTCAACTCTTAATGTACTGCACAACTGCTCCTGATAGAAAATGCAATGAAATATGGTTGTCTCGCATAACGCATTAATTGAAATTATTTACTTTTTATGCAGTTAACATTTCTGAATTTATTTGACATTTTAACTTTTATAGCTTTTTGTGTAATCTTTGAGGACTGGTCAGGATAATTTTTAATAAACAATGTAACGGGCCATTAAAGTATCATTAATGGGAAAAGTGTATTAGTACAGGTGCATTGGACCTTTATAATTTTGGTTGCCATTGAAGTCTGTTATATGGAGAAAAATCCTGAAATGTTTTCCTCAAAAAACTTAATTTCTTTTCCACAGACAATGGCAGTGCCAATGCCATGGGCATGCGGAATTTGCATGCGTAACTCCGCCCCACCATGTGGGTATATAAGGAAGTACACTGGCAACATCGCATTATGTTATATGCTGCAGAGCCAAGACTGAACTCCCGGCCATTCCAGCAGTACAGTGGATGTGGCAAAGGGACGTTACGTCTCCATTCCCTCCTCAGGGAACGAGGGTTACATACGTAACCAAGACTTTCCCTTTCGTTCAGTCACTACGACGTAACGTTAGTGACTAACGAATGGGGGTCCCAATACAGAGACGCCACTCGGCTGTCTTCCAGTGCCCTGCGTAAGTGTGAGTGCCCTGTCGTAAGACTTGTACGGACGAAGGACTCCCACTTATCACAGGAATACCAAGGTACAATGGAAAGCATATTCCAGTGGATATATGCCAAAATGCCTACCCGTAGGGAGGACTTAGAGAATACACATATGACCCGCTGAGGGCTGCATATGGAGAGCTCTGGGGTACCAGCAGGAGGGTGGATTTTTAACCCCAGGGGTGGTAGGGACTTGCCGAGGGAAAGACACCTGCTCACTGAGGAGGCTTACAGTGGAAATACACGTGTGGGGGTCGCCAGAGGGGAACCATGCACACGGGGCACCTGGCCGGACACGAGGGTCTGGGCTCGAGAGGGCAGACTTACTGGTGTCGGTGTTGACAGTGCTGGAGGAACTCAGGGCTTCCGGGAAGCTCACCTGAGGAGAATATCGCACGTATCCAGTCCATGGAGTGGAATGGCGAGCAAGCGAAGACACCTGAGCCTAGTCCATAACCGGCCACTAGTGGAGGCGAGTACATAGTCGGACACAGGCTACACTCAGAGATTGTAGAATCTTGCGAATGTGTTAGGTGTCGCCCAGCCTGCAGCTCTGCAGATGTCTGTTTAGCGAGGCGCCATGCGCTAGAGCCCAAGAGGAGGCCACACTCTGAGTGGAGTGGGCCCTAACCCCAAGGGGGCATGGTCGACCCTGCTGCTGGTAAGCCAAAACAATGGTGTCTACTATCCAGTGAGACAGCCTTTGCTTTGATAGAGCTCTTCCCTTCCGCTCTCCACCATAACAAAGAGCTGGTCTGAGGTCCTGAAACACTGCGTCCTGTCTATGTAAGTGCGGAGGGCGCGTACTGGACAGAGCAATGCCAAGGCCCTCCAAGGGCAGCGCTTGCAGGTTCACCACCTGGTCTCTAAACGGAGTGGTGGGAACCTCAGGATCACGTGAGAGTAGGCCGGCCCGAACTCCAGGCACGCTTCATCAACCGAAAATGCCTGCAGGTCCCCTACCCTCTTGAAAGAGGCCAATGCGGTCAGGATCGCTGTCTTCATAGACAGGAACTGACCGCAAAGGCTCAAGGAGAGACCTCTGCAGAGCATCTAAGACTACTGAGAGGTCCTAAGAGGGTATGAGGGGAGGGCGAGGAGGATTCAGTCTCCTTGCTCCCCTCAGGAACCTGATGACCAGGTCGTGCTGTCTTGCCTGTTTGTTCTCAACAAGGTCGTGGTAGGCTGATATAACGGCCACGTACACCTTGAAGGTGGAAGGAGACAGCCTTCGCTCCAACCCTTCGTGGAGAAACGAGAGCACGGACCCGATCGGGCATTTCCAGGGGTCTTCTTGGCGGGAAGAACACCAGGTGACAACGAGGTTCCACCTCAACGCATAGGCGTGTCGTGTAGACTCGGCCCTAGCGGAAGTGATAGTAGCCACCACCGGCTAGGTGGTAGGGTACACAAACCTGCCGCGTCCCGTCCAGGAGCGCGGGTGCCAGAGGGTGCTCCATCTCTGAGAAAGGAGGTCCTTCCTCAGAGGGATAGGCCAGGGAGGGGCTGTCGCAAGGAGTAAGAGTTCTGGGAACCAGGTCTGCATATCCCTGATCTTGCACAGAACTCGTGCGAGAAGGCTCACTGGGAGGATACGCATATTGCGCAGGCCCCCCGCCGCCAGCTGTGCGGCAGTGCATCTGTGCCGAGCGTGCCCTCGGTCAGGGAATAGAACAGGCTGCAATGGGAAGAGTCGTGGGAGGCAAACAGATCTACCTGTGCGTCGCCAAACCGTTCCCAATCACCTGGACCATCTGGGGATGGAGTCTCCATTCTCCGCGGAGGTGCCGAGACCGTGAGAGCTCGACGGCTGCACGGTTCAGTTCTCCCGGGATATGGACAGCACGAAGGGACCTCTGATGCTTCTGACTCCATAGAACGAGATGGCGGGCGGGTTGAGACATACGGTGTGAGCGTAGACCACCCTGGTGGTAGATGTACGCTATGCGGCCGTGTTGTCTGACCGGACTAGTACATGTTGACCCTTCAGCAAAGCCCGGAAGCGGTGCAGGGCGAATCGTACTGACGGCAACTCAAGGCAATTGACATGCAGGCGGCGCTGGGGTCCTGTCCAGGAGCCCGCAGCAGCATGTCCATTGCACATGGCACCCCAGCCCATGGCAGAGGCATCTGTTGATACAACAACATGCCTGGAAACTCGTTCTAAGGGCACACCTGCCCGTAGACAGCTGAGGTTCGACCACGGGGTGAACGTCTGAAGGCAGGCCAGAGTTACTAGGACCCGGAGCGTGCCAGACCGCCATGCTCATCTCGGGACTCGATCGTGAAGCAAATGCTGAAGCAGTCTCATATAAAGCAATCCGAGCGGCATCACCGCGGCTGCAGATGCCATATGCCCCAGGAGCCTCTAAAACAGTTTCAGTGGAACCGCACTCTTGCCCTCGATTTGATGGAGACAAGTCAGCAGAGACCGCGCGCTCGCTCATAAGCTGCGCTCACATATCCATTCCGAGAAAAGAGATCCTCTGCACGGGGAAAAGTTTGCTCTTCTCCCAGTTGACCAGAAGGCCCAGACGGGCTGAGTGCTGGGGCACTAGGTCTCTGTGTTTGCACACCTGCGCTCAAGAGTGACTCATTATGAGAAAAGAGCGAGAAAAGAGATCCTCTGCATGGGGAAAAGTTTGCTCTTCTCCCAGTTGACCCGAAGGCCCAGACGGGCTGAGTGCTGGAGCACTAGGTCTCTGTGTTCGGACACCTGCGCTCAAGAGTGACTCATTATGAGCCAGTCATCGAGGTAGTTCCGGATGTGAACCCCGTGCTGCCTAAGTGGCGCAAGGGCTGCCTCAACAATCTTCGTGAAGACGCGAGGGGACAGAGCTAGCCTGAATGGGAGGACCGTGTACTGATATGCCCGCCCCTCGAAAGCAAACCGTAGGAACTGTCTGTGTCGAGGTAGGATGGACACATAGAAGTAGGCGTCCTTCAGGTCGACCGCTGTAAACCAATCTACTGGACGAACGCCTTCTCTTTCTTCTCTTTCGCCTTCTTTCCTTCGAGAAGGCGTTCGTCGCCAACATCTTGAACGGAAGCCTGTGAAGGGATCGGTTCAAGACGGGCAGATCCAGGATTGGCCATAACCCATCGGTTTTCTAGGGTACAATGAAGTAAGGGCTGAGGAAGCCGGACTTCATTTTGGCTGGAGGGACAGGCTCGATCGCACCCTTCGCCAGTAGGGTGGCAACCTCTGCACTCATGACTGGGGCATTAGGCCGCATCATGGTGGGCGGACTCCCCAGAAGCAGGGAGGAGCCTGCGCGAACTCAATTGCGTAGCCGAGCCTGATGGTCTTCGCGAACCAGCAGACAGTCCCGGAAGCTGCAGCCAGGCTCCCAGGAACTGACCAGCGGGGTCACTTGAACCACAGACGTACCCCGGGTGGGGCAGCGAGGCAGCGTGACTGGCCCAGACGTGGGAGGCGTAGCGTCCCGGTGTGGGGGCACAGTCAGCAGCTGCGTCCTGACAGAGGAGACCAGGGAAGGATGCACGTTCCACTGGGGTCTGCTCTGAGAGGAGGCTGGTGAGAGAGAGGGACGAGAGCGACACGGCCCGGAGGCGGCACACACTGCCATCACTGTTCTCTGGGTCCTCAGAGACTGGGACATGAGTTATTTCCAAGCGCTTCTAGCCCGGGGGCCAGCAGCAGAAGGATTTTCCCCTGGCCCTCCACCAAGGGAAGGAGAGGCCCTGCTACCATCCCCTGGAAAGAACTGGAACCCATCTCTGAGTTGTCCAGCCTGGCGTTTAGTCAGGCTGTGGAGTGGACTGGGCGTCATCCTGAAACCACCTCCAGGCTGCTGCTGGGGCCGGGCCCTCGGCGGTGAGCGGGCTGAGGCGACTGAGCCAGCAGATGGGTGCAGCAGCTGGCCGCCGGGGCAGTATGTGCTACAGCCTCAGTCTGCTTTCGGGCGGCCGAGAACCGTTGGGCGCAGTTCTCAGCCGCGCCGCCGAAGAGGCCAGCTTGGGATATGGGCGAGTTGAGGAGGCGGGCCCGCTCAATGTCCTCCACATCACCAGGAAAGGCAAGGTGTTTCTCCCGGACCACAGCTGTGGACATCACCCTCCGGGAGGCCTATTGAGGCCTACTACCCGACAGTCAAGCTACGCAGGCTTTTCGAGCATCCTGATTAAGGAACTCGCCCTCAAGGGAGGCCTATTAAGGCCTACTACCTGATAACCAGCCTTTAGGGAGGCCTGGAGAGGCCTGCTACCTGTTTGCAATGCGTGCTAACTGTATCAGATGACTGGATCCCAGGAACACCTTAGGGAGGCCTGATGGGGCCTACTACCTTGTTCGAGTGACCACAATCTGGGAGCTCACCCTCGGGGAGGCCTATTGAGGCCTACTACCCAACAGTCAAGCGACGCAGGCTTTTCGAGCATCCTGATTAAGGAACTCGCCCTCAAGGGAGGCCTAATAAGGCCTACTACCTGATAAGCAGCCTTTAGGGAGGCCTGGAGAGGCCTGCTACCTGTTTGCAATGCGTGCTAACTGTTTCAGATGACTGGATCCCAGGAACACCTTAGGGAGGCCTGATGGGGCCTACTACCTTGTTCGAGTCAGGGAGGCCTATTAAGGCCTAGAATTAACAGCAGGCTTTCAGGGAGGCCTGATGAGGCCTACAACCTGCCTCTGGTAGTGATCACAACCTGAGAGCTCACCCTCAGGGAGGCCTAGCAAGGCCTTACAACTAACAGCGGGCCTTCGGGGAGGCCTGATGAGGCCTACAACCTGATAGCCTCCAGGCTAGCTGTCCTGATGCGCACATCGGTACATACCTCCAGTGAGGCCTGGTTTGAGGCCTTCCAACTGATAATGCGCCTTGTTCAAGAGGCCTACTGAGGCCTACAATTGACAGCCGACCTTCAGGAGAGCGTAATTACCCCTTTTTAACCTGATAGCCAGCTAGGCTAGTAGTACCTTGATGCTTAAGCATTGTCACCTGCCTTACTAGAGGCCTGATAAGGCCTACCACTGTCACCGTTTAATCTTGAAAACGGTGCAATCCTTCCTGCTAACTGGGACAGACATTTGCAAAATGTGGGTTGTAGTAACATTAGACCCTACGGCTCGTTTTCATGGAGGCCTGCTGAGGCCTAACACATGATAGCTACCCATTACTATGGGGACCCGTTCCAGGGAGGCTTGTAAAAGCCTACAAGCTGTACGAGTTTCGCAAAAACGAGAAATAACTGCCAGACAAACAAACTGACTGCTATTTAAACCAACGACTCTCAATGAGAGGAGGCCTCCGATCTAAGTGGTGTACAACCAAAGGTGACGGTGACGGTGCCTCAGCAACGCGCCTCCTTCATCCACATACCGACTGACGCCGTAGCGCTCAGCTGTAACAGAGACAAACTAATCCAACCTGCAGTGGCTTAGGGAACCGAAGACAATAGTAACCCTAAGCGGTAGACAAACACTACATTCTATCAGAAAAGTGTGCTACCGCCTAGTAATCCGCAAACATTTCAAAGAAAAGAGCGGCGGCCTAAACACTACTCTCAATATGAGAGGAGGCCCATCTTCTGATAACAATAAGCGGTGGCCTATCTGGCGCCATCTTGACCAACCAGGGAAAGCCAACACACGCTCACATACACAGCCCAGAGAATTGTGCTGTGTTAAAGCCTAACTAAGCAGGGGAAAGACAGTTCTCTCTGATGAATACCCAACTCTATACAGGAACCTGGGGTCAGTAAGAAATACATATTTTTAGTATAACACACAAAAATGACCACTCTCACCTGCGGCATGCTGAGCGAAGACTCATTGTGCGGTTCTCACCACCATGTTCTACCGCCCTTGAATGCCTGAAAGGGGCGTTCTCACTGAGCAAGTCCTGGCGGGCCAACAAAACATAGTTCTACTCTACCATAGGCCCGCCTCAGGCCTGATGTAAGAAGCGCCTGGGTAAAAATCATAAAAAGACATTAAAAAGGAAAAAGGAGAGGGCTATGATGTAATCGCCCTCAAGGGAAGTGATCCAACACCAACGCCTTCGTTGAGAACGTTTGTCCTGGATCACCTCCCTTAGATCCTTTTTCCCCCGCGGGAATCCCGTCTCCTCTGTACCCTGCTCCTCCAAGGAGGGGGGGCACGAGAGGAGACGCTAGCACTCTGGTCCTGCCTACGGTCCTCAGACCGTGAAGGACCAGGTCCCGCCTGCCTGGGTGGGGGCGCGGATCTCAGCGGTATGCATGTCTTAAATGCCGCTGAGCGCGCCTTCGCCTCCCTGAACTTTCCAACCACCGCCTCCACGGAGGTGCCGAAAAGTTCAGTAGGCGAAACGAAGAGAAAACCCTTTTCTTTCTCCCCGATATCAGCCAGGTCCCACCACAGATGCCTCTCCGTAACCACCATAGCCGCCATAGAGCGGCCGATAGCAGCAGCAGTCTGCTTGGTGGCCCGGAGAGACAGATCTGTGGTGCGGCGCAGCTCAGCAACCGCCTCAGGGGACAGCCCGGCCCCCCGGTCGAGATCCTCCAGCAGGTCCGCCTGGTACGCCTGAAACACCGCCATGGTGTGAAAAGCAGCACCAGCCTGACCCGCTGCCGTGTATGCCCCTGCCATTAAAGCACAACGTGATTTAGAAAGGCAGAGTTTGAGCTCTTCAGTGTTGATGCCCACGAAATGCGAGAAAAGTTCGCAAACTTTCCTCGCCAGTCGGTAGCCTCAACACATATCCATATTCCCCTATCCCCTCGACATCAGCGAAGTTAAAACGCTGATGTTGATGAACATTGGGTAGAATATGGATTCTTCCATGCCCTCTCGATCTCTGTAAGAAGATCAAGAAGGAATGGAAGGCTCATCTGAGCTGATGGTTTATGGCCAAGGAGAAATCGATCGTGCAATCGATCACGAGCGATCTCTCCTCTAACGCGCCAACATGGCATCAGCAGCCTGCCCGCAGCACGTTCCATAACATTCATCAGCTCAGCATACACGTCAAGGTGGCTGAGATGATTCATACCACTCTCACCAGCCATCCCTAAGAGCACTTGCTGTTTAGTCTCGTTAGCCGCCAGATCGTCGCGACGATCGGCGAGCTGCATCTGAGAACCCATGATGTATGCCAACGCTCAGCCTCAGCTTGAGCGGGACAGCATCATCCAGTCCCAGATGCCAAACTTTCTTCCCTCAGGAAAAAAACCAGACTAGAGTGGAGCGATCTCAGATTGAAAACCGCTCACACTCACACACAAACAACTTCAAATGAACTTGACTGTGCATGCTCTTGATCCCAGGCAGTAAATACACACTCGTGTGTATTAATAATTGAATTTGTTTTACCTTAACTCGTATAGCAGTTCAAACAGACAGTCCCTGAAGACGAGAAAGATGTGTATGTGTTGGCACGGCGCCCTTTTATACTTCCGGGTCGCACGTTGATGACGTCATGGGCTGACGTCGGTCAAAGACTTTGCCGTGATTCGATAGTAGCTTCAGACACCAGTCACGCCGAGGGCGTTCCCCATAGCGTCAGCTAGACGCAGCGAGAGTTCCCTTTCGAAAGGGAACCACATTCGTTAGTCACTAACGTTACGTCGTAGTGACTGAACGAAAGGGAACTAAAGTTATCCAAATAACTGTATTATCTGGCCTTTAATGACAATCCTAATGTCCCCTGGTCTGTCAAAGGGCATCCTGGCGTTTGAGAACGCTTAAATTTTTTTAGCATTTGCAACATCACCACACAGAGGGATTTTAAAAGTAGCAAGAATGTGATTTAAACAGACCAACTAAACATATTACAACATTTTCATAAATACTTACCACTATAGAGCTTTTGGATTGACAGTAAAGTGGATGTCAATAAGTGCACTTGTCTGGAGAAATATCAGATATCTGGAAAATATCAAAATTATGCATTAGTTTTAAAACAATTAACAATTAGTATAATTTAAGACTTATGACTTATAATTATGACTTGGGCTATGCTCACCAAATGATGATGCATATATATCAAAGCAATCATCAGAGACATGTAATGCAATTTGAATGTGAATGCAACCACTTAAAATATAAGCTAAAAGAATTTAACCATACTCACCACTACTACCAAACAGCATTCCAAAAAGATTGAATAATGCGTGTCGTCTTGACAGGAGAAACACCAGAAATCTAAACAGTAACCATATTACATGTTACTTTTACAAAAACACACACATATGTACTGGCTTTTATAATAGTAAAATTGACAGACTACAGAACAGAACAATATCAGTGAAACATTTTTAGTTGTTCATATACATGTAAATATTCACAGTGTAAAACTCTAGATCCCATCCACAGCAAGAGACAAAATGACAATTGCAGGGGTTGGGCTTTTCCTCGCAAAGCATGTATTCCCAGGGGGCGGAGTTTCCAGAGAAAACATAACTTAACTTAACTTTCACATGAGTCATGCCTATTTATATGGTTGAACATCCTTAAACAATAAATTAATTTTACAAGATTAAACTGTTAAGATGAGAAACATAATTTCTCATTGCTGTTTTCCAGTGTTCATCGGCACAGCCTGTTTGTCATTATTACTCAAGAAAGAGGACAAAGCAGTGAGAAACACTGAAATAAATAAAAATAAAAATAAACACTGCATGTTTATTGGAAACTGACAGAACACCTATTTTTCACATTCCTGACTGGCAGACTTACCAAAGGGGTTTATGGACAAGTGCTTTGATGTGAAATGATTCACAAATCCAGCAGGTCAAGATGACACTGGTTTCAGCCTTCTAAGTGTGCAACTTTATACGCATTGTAAAATTAAGAGTCACTATGAAAAAACACTGATTTCGGCCTGGGGAACCGCGCCACCCAAATTCACAAATCATTAAGAATGACATGCGATATTATTTGCATGTCCACGACAGCAAATATAGCCAAACTAAATCTGAATATCAAACTGCAAACTATCTTTACTGCAGTAAAGCAAAAGAATATGCTATTTGCTGTTAGGATATCAATAAATATGGTGTTTTAGCTTTAAAACAAATATTTCGGTCTGATCTGATTCTTACCTGAACTATATGCCATTGCATATTGTGTGTGTGTGTGTGTGTGTGTGTGTGTGTGTGTGTGTGTGTGTGTGTGTGTGTGTGTGTGTGTGTGTGTGTGTGTGTGTGTGTGAGTGTGTGTGTGTGTGTGTGTGTGTGTGTGTGTGTGTGTGTGTGTGTGTGTGTGTGTGTGTGTGTGTGTGTGTGTGTGTGTGTGTGTGTGTGTGTGTGTGTGTGTGTGTGTGTGTGTGTGTGTGTGTGTGTGTGTGCGAGTGACTGTAGGTCTTTGTGCATTTCATTTGTATTAGTTTGAGCATTCAGTAGTATACATATGTGTGAATACTTCGTATATGTGAATGCAAATGTTCCATGTATGTATGCATGCGTGAAACTTTTATTTAAGCCCACTGAAAAAAAATTGTCGTTGGATCAAAGTAAAAAAATGACTTCAACTTGTTACAAGTAATCGGTTTACTTTTTCTCATTTTTGACACAAATGTTAAGTTGAGAAAAAGTCAATTGAAAGTATACTTATTTTTTTGTTTAAAAGAAATATACTAATAGAACACTTGAATAAACTACTTTTTCGTACGGGAATCTAGTTAGTCGACACACACAGGAAAAAATTGCACATATTTCAAAAAATGTTCATATACATGAAAATATTCAATACATTTTAATTACCTTCACAGTGTAAAACTCCAGATCCCATTCACAGAAAGAGACAAAATGACGGTTGGGCTTTACCTTGCAAAGCATGTATTCCCAGGGGGCGGAGTTTCCAGAGAAAACATAACTTACCTTCCACATGAGTAATGTCTATTTATATGGTTGACCATCCTTAAACAATAAATCAATTGTACAAGATTAAATTGTTTAGATGAGAAACATAACTTAATCCTGTAGGAAATATGAAATGCATATTTAAAAATTCAACAACCTCCCCATTGCTATTTTCCAGTGTTCTTTGGCACAGCCTGTTTGTCATTATTACACAAGAAAGAGGACAAAGCAGTGAGAAACACTGAAACACCATAAAAATAAAAACAAATTCTGCACGCCATCGCATATTCCTAACATAATCTAAAGTTTGTTGGGCAGACAGATTATGGCGAGACGAGACTATGAGCATCTCGTGTAATGTGCAAGAAATGGGTGGATGTGGCAAACAAAATGTTGAAATGATCTTGTTTTCTTAAATTATGTTTTGTCTGATCGCACAGATCAATTCTACGACAGTGCCGATAACTTTATAAATGACAACTTTTACATATACGCCGTAGTTATCTTACAATGGAGCACATAATATTTCCCAATGTTTTTTATTAATATAGGTTGATTCTATCAGGGGTTAAAGCAAAAAAAAAAAATCCTGCGCCTGAACTTTTTTTTTCAGTGGGGTTGGGGGCTGGGTGAGTGGACAAATACGTTATTTGGCAAACAAAAGAAAAAACAACAGTATAATAATGTATCTGCCAGGGGCGGAGCCAGACATTTTAAAGATGAACGAGGCACTTAACTTCAGCATGCGCATGAGGCAGCACAGAGTCAAGAGGGAGACAATTTTCAACGCAAAAACATTAATTTAGCTGAAATTTCTACTGTTGAACGCTAAATTTAGTGAAGTTCTTCATCCGGTGCAGTTTCTGTTCTCTGAAAACCAATTATCTGTCCTAGAGGCAGTATGTACAGAAGGAAAAGAATCAGTCCCAGGACAGAACCCTGAGGTACACCACTCAATAAACCTGCAGTATCTGACATGATCTGACTAATAAAGACACTAAAACTTCTACCCGATAGGTAAGAGGTAAACCATTTTATAGCTGATTCAGATATCCCTACTAGATCCTGAAGTCTATTATGTATTACTGCCATCTGGTTTTGAAAATCCTGCTAACGTTAGCCCAAACCACCGCCACGGTATCGCTAGTTTAATTGCGGTGTTTTACTATTCAAATAGAGACCATATTTCTAAACAAAAAACTTTTTTACACTTTTCTAATCCACCACAGCAATTTCAATATTAAATATGTTCAAATGACCACGTCTGAACTTCTGCACATAATTTGAAGCCTTACCGTATGTAAACAGCCTCCTTTCGTCTCACTGATGGACCTTTTCACGCAGACTGTGATGACGCGTTTTAACGGTCATCAGCATTGTAAATCTTCCAAAGTATTTTTTTTTCTTTAAATGTATATACATTTATAACACTATACCTTGTATTACCTTTGTATCAAAATACAACAAAAAAACTAGTAAACGCTACTGTGAGTGAGTGTGTTTCTAATACAGCGGCTATGACGGTAACATTGATGTCTCTCCCTCCCTCTGTCGTTATCAGTCTCTCTCTTTGTTTTTTCTTCATCTTTTTGAAAGTTGTGAAAGAGTGACTTTAGTATGACTTTTGTAGTATCAATCTCTGGGAGATCACAAAGAGAGAGAAGTTGTGATTAATTGTGATTAATTGTGAGATGGTGGTCCAGTGGGTTAAACCATGGAACTGATATGCAGAAGGTTGCTGGTTCGATCCCAGCGGTCACCACCAGTGTGTCCTTGAGCAAGACCCTTTACTCCATGTTGCTCCAGGGGGATTGTCCCTGTAATAAGGGCACTGTAAGTTGCTTTGGATAAAAGTGTCTGCCAAATGCATAAATGTAAATGTAATTGTTCATTGTTGAAAGGTTTTGATGCCATCTAGTGGAGGAAACTGGTATCATTGCCAGTGTGTCACTTCCTGATGAAAGTAACAGAGGCTGACCATCAGCACATGTGTTTTCATTGTTTTTCATCAGTATGGAAGGTAAGACATATGATACAATATTTTCACGAGCCGAATATTGTTTATTTAGTGGTTGTGGTCACTGGTTAAGTGACTTACTTGAGCATTTTTGATAGTTATAATTCATGCTGCATTCAAGACTTGAGTTTGAGTTATAGCTACCAACAGCAAAAAAACATTTATGCAACATTTAAATAAAGTGAGCAAACTTGACAAAAGTAATAGTAATGCTTGGCATGATTTATACAGCACATTATATAGCACATAAAAAATACAATATAAGAAAGAAGTAAAAAAAAAAAAAGGAATACATTAGTAAAAATGAGATGGGATTCAACATTAAAATGAATATGGAGGACATAAAAGGAAGAGAGGATTTTATAAAGAACAGTGCAGTGTGACCGTATACTCTTTCAATCAGGAAATGCACAGTTAAACAGATGTTTCTAATCTGCACTTAAAGATATCCACCCACAGGGCACGCTGACATCCTCTGGAAATCCTCTGTTTTGAATTTACTCTAGGTGTTTTTAACTGACCTGATCCTTAGGATTGAGAGCACAATTCGGTTTGTATTCTACCAACATATCTGTCATGTATTTTGGTTCAAGGCCATTATGGGATTTGTGAATTAAATGTACTTTAAAATTGATTCTGAATAAGTCAAGGTATGCATTCACCTTGGATATTTCATCTGTATAGCCGAATACAATGACCTCTGTTTTGTCTTTGTTTAACTGAAGAATGTTTTGGCACATCCAGCTTGTAATACTTAATTTAAACACTGGCACAAGGAGTCTATGGGATTGGCACCGAAGTTAATTGGCGATAGAGCTATGTGGACCTGTGTCTTCTGCATAGCTGTGATTAAGCAATATTGTTGTTTTGAATTGTATGGCCTAGCGGGAGCATATACAAACCGAACAGTATAGAGGAGCAGGGATTGAACTTTGTGGAACTCCACGTGTTATTGCAGTCCATTCAGATTCATACTATATGCTCACAAAGTCTCTGCCTTCTATGACCTGAACCATCTAAGCACCATCTCAGACGGTCCTATCCATTTCCGAATATCATTTAATATCTTAATCTGTGCCATCTCTGTGCTGCGATGTTTTCAGAAACCAGACTAGAGGTGGTCCAAATAGTCAACTAAGGTTAGGAATTTGCTCAACTGATTGAAAACAACCTTCTCTTTTACCTTGCCAGTGAAGGGGAGATTTGTGATATGTCTATAGTTGTTCAAAACTGTTATCCAGGTTGCTCTTCTTTAGAAGAGGCCTGACAACTCCGGTTTAAGAACCTTGGGATAATGCCAGAAAGAAGTGAGGCATTTACTATCTCGAACTAAATACTTTTAAAGAAGGATGTTAATAGTGTTACAGTCTGGTGGCACGACGAAGGAGATGGTGAAAAATATTTGGGCTGCGTCTGAAACCGCATACTCTTTATTTCAATAAGTACTTACTTATCGAGCACCTAAGGAGTATGTACTAAATAGCCTGAATACGTTAAGTATGAATGCAATCTGGGCATAATCCGCCATGTTGACATTATCATGTGACTTACGACATAATAACAAGCGCAACAACTTAAAAGATCTGAGCGACAGGTTAGTTTGGATTTTCGAATGTTATTTATTGCAATGGGTTTATTTCTGTTTTTAAGGATGCACTGTTTAGCTTCTGTAATATACAAAGAGCTAAAATTAATGAATACTTTATTATTAATCTAATGCCCTTTGCAATTATTAACTTTTTCAAAAAAAGTTTACAACAAACACACCTCAAAACCAAGTTATACAGCATAGTTCAAAAATAATAATAATTAAGCATTTCTGAACATTGACTCTCAGTCTTTATTCACCTTTTTCTTATGGTTTCTCAAAATAATGAATAAAAGTATAGAATATAGTATCATAGTTCTAATAGTGTGACAACATGCCCCACAACTGGGATTAACCCCGGCTCATGTCTTCTGCTGTTAGATCAGCATTAAAGAACCATCTCAACTAATAAATAACAGATATAAGATTACAATAATACCAGATTTGTCTTATTTTAAATAAACACAAAAAAACAGAGATGAAAAATAATCTTAAGAAAGAAATTTACTTTTGCGATGGTTAAATAAATGTTCAGTGATATCTTCCAAAGATTTTATAATTTTGGCGCTATTTTTTCTCTAAATAATGTTGATATGGCAACTAGTAAATACACTAAGTTTCGTCATTCTGGCATGTGTGGAAAGGGTTAAAACATGCATGTTACAACTAACCCCGTGTTAGGTTGTGCCCCGCTCTCACCTATAATAAAACGACCAAAGGAGGACTGCTTTAACAGGCCAGTGGCAAAAACACCTGTTACGTGCATATAAAGTGAGCCATCATTATGATATTTCTTGTTTTGTAATTATAAAATATTTGATTATATATTATTAATTTGTACGGTGACGCATTGCTGCCACATCGTAAAAACGACATAAATCATGACATAAATTGCCACATAAATTGCTGCCACATCGTAAAAACGACATAATTTTCTCGTAATAACGAGATCTTATTTCGTTAAAACGACATATTTTTCTCGTTAAGACAACATATTTTCTCCTAATAAGGACAAAGGAAAAGGGAAAAAAAAGGAAAGACGCTTTCAGCCTTACTCAAAGGCCGCGGAAACAAGCCAGTGGGTTTGTTACGCACGTCAATCCATTCCCGGCGTTCTTATTTTGCTTCTTATGTATTAAACATACAGGCCATTAGTTTATAAAAACTTGATCAAAATTATAATTAAATTTATAGAAAATGAAATTCACTTTAAAGAAATGATTTCTGCAAAACAACACTCAATAAAAAGCATGTCTGACCCCACTCCATGTCTCCAGACATATTGCGCGTCTTATAGCCTATCTTACTCATGCTGCTCACTTTTCATCATCAACATATGAAATTAAAACAATAATATAATAGGCTAATATTTAAACATATAGCCTAACTATTAATCTAAATAGGCTACGTTTTGCATGTAGCCAACTCCACTCCAAACGCTTCAAAAATATATTTTGTTTATTAAACGCAAAGTTTTTAATTTCAAATTTAATTTCTAAATTCAGTTCATATTTCCAACAAACGAAATTCCGAGCCAAAATGACGAAGTGGTAAAAAAAAAACTGCAAAAATTATAAATATTAAAGAATTAGCGGGCGCTTTCGTCGGCATGAGTAGCCTATATAGGCTATAAAACGCGCAATATGTCTGGAGACGTGGAGTGGGGTCAGACGTGATTTTTATTGAGTGATTTTTTTATTGAATTTTTGCAGAAATAATTTCTTTAAAGTGAATTTAATTTTCTATAAATTGTATTTTTATTTTGATCAAGGTTTCATAAACGAATTGCCTGTATATTTTATACATAAGAAGCAAAATAAGAACGCGGAGAATGGATTGACGTGCGTAACGAACCCACTGGCCTGTTTCCGCGGAATTTGAGTAAGGCTGAAAGCGTCTTTCTTTCAAATACATTTCTTGAATGTCTTAATTACAGTAGGCCTATAGATAGTTATAATATTTGTGGCTGCACCGGGGTCCGTCATTACTAGGTTAAAGCTACGCGCTAATCATGAGCGATCCATGGCACCTGCTACCCATGGCTGTTAAGAACTGTAGGCTACATCACTAAATCACAACAATTTCATGCTATGGGCACTGCCACTGATACAGGCAGCGGATGAGCCTATTTTTCTGCTTTTCAAACAAGTGTGACAAAGGCATGGGCTAAACAAATTATCTAATGTGGATGCAGACATATATACACACATCACTATACAACATGTCCTTATTAAGAGAAAATATATCGTTTTAACGACATAAGATCTCGTTATTACGAGAAAAGATGTCGTTTAACGACATAAGATCTCGTTATTACGAGAAAAGACGTCGTTTTAACGACATAAGATCTCGTTATTACGAGAAAATTGTTTTTACGACATAAGATCTTGTTATTACGAGAAAAGATGCCGTTTTAACGACATAAGATCTCGTTATTACGAGAAAAGATGTCACTTTAACGACATAAGATCTCATTATTACGAGAAAAGATGTCGTTTAACGACATAAGATCTCGTTATTACGAGAAAAGACGTCGTTTTAACGACATAAGATCTCGTTATTACGAGAAAATTGTTTTTACGACATAAGATCTTGTTATTACGAGAAAAGATGCCGTTTTAACGACATAAGATCTCGTTATTACGAGAAAAGATGTCACTTTAACGACATAAGATCTCATTATTACGAGAAAAGATGTCACTTTAACGACATAAGATCTCGTTATTACGAGAAAAGATGTCACTTTAACGACATAAGATCTTGTTATTACGAGAAAAGATGTCGTTTTAATGACATAAGATCTCATTATTACGAGAAAAGATGTCGCTTTAACGACATAAGATCTTGTTATTACGAGAAAATTGTTTTTACGACATAAGATCTTGTTATTACGAGAAAAGATGTCGTTTTAACGACATAAGATCTTATTACGAGAAAATAGTTTTTACGACATAAGATCTTGTTATTACGAGAAAAGACGTCGTTTTAACGACATAAGATCTCGTTATTACAAGAAAATTGTTTTTACGACATAAGATCTTGTTATTACGAGAAAAGATGCCGTTTTAACGACATAAGATCTCGTTATTACGAGAAAAGATGTCACTTTAACGACATAAGATCTCGTTATTACGAGAAAAGATGTCGTTTTAATGACATAAGATCTCATTATTACGAGAAAAGATGTCGCTTTAACGACATAAGATCTTGTTATTACGAGAAAATTGTTGTTTGTACGACATAAGAGCTCGTTAATACGAGAAAAGATGTCATTAAAACGACATAAGATCTCGTTATTACGACATAATTGAGTGGGAATTTTTTTTTATTTGGCAGCAATGCGTCAACGTAAATTTGGCACTACTATTTATTAAATAATATTTAAATGCAAACACGCATATATTTGACTGTCTAGGCCATCCACACAATTAACCAAAAACATCACTTTACATACTATGTAGTTTACTTTCATTTACCAAAGGCAATTTATGGCTTTTAAGTGCCTAGGTTCACAATCACATACCCCTTAGTTGGGAATCACTGGTGTTGTTACGGATACATAATAACATTTTATGAAGCAGTAAACTCTTCCTGACCATATCACAACAAAACACATGAGCATGATGACTTTGCGTTTTCTAATGAATTTCTCTTGATAATCATGAACTCAGTCTATAGCAGTGAGGGGTTTTTTTTTTTTTTTTTTTTACAATATTCCTGTTTTTACGGTATATTTGATCAACTTAATGCAGCCTTGGTGAGAAGAGACTTCTTTCAAAATCTTACAAACCCCAAACTTTTGAACAATAGTCTATTTCAGAAGATTAAAGGTCATTTAATGAATTCATTAACCAAAAAAATGTCTTTGAGTCTTTCCAAAAAACTTTGACTTACTTTCTCCCATGAAACAGAAAAGGAAACATTTTACAATTGTCACAATTTTCAAACTCATTGAATATGCCCTACTCACTCCCTACCAGTTAAGACTTTGTAGTAATATATATATACCAATCAGGCATAACATTATGACCTGTGAAGTGAATGACACTGATCATCTCTTCATCATGGCACCTGTTAGTGGGTGGGATATATTAGGCCGCAAGTGAACATTTTGTCCTTAAAGTTGATGTTTTGAACATAAGGTCTACTGTGGCACAAGTCACACAAAATTTTAATTATGGTTATGGGAGGAATGTGTCACAGCTGCGGTGTCTATGATGACCCCTGTATGCCTACAGTGCAATGGAAGCAATGGAAGAAGGTGGCCTGGTCTGATGAGTCCCGTCTTCTTATACATCACGTGTGAAGTAAAGGATCAAGGATCACTGTGGGATGATGACAAGCGGCGGGAGTGTGATGCTGTGGGCAATGTTCTGCTGGGATGTGCTGGACCAATAAGTCCGATCCATGGCGGCTTCACCTCACAAACTAAAGGATTTGAAGGATCTGCTGCTAATGGTGCCAGAAACTACAGGACATCTTCAGGGCTCTTGAACAGTCCATGCCTCGGAGGGTCGACACTGTCTTGGCAGTACACAGAGGACCAACAGCGAATTAGGCAGGTGATCATAATGTTTTGGCTCATCTGTGTATGTGTAGGCAATTGAGATTTTAAGAAACGCACTGCGGTAAATGCCTTCATTCAGAACAGTAACAAAGTTGATAGTATTCAATAAACTTTATATAAAAAAAAAAATACATAAATACAAAAATCACAATAAAACAAATACAAACAGTGCTTCGAATGAACATGATAATACAATGGACAACACAAAAAACTTCTAACGCTTCTGACAATTTGTAACAACAATAATAAATATAGCAGCAAACCCAATTAAAGTAAAACTAAAAGCTTGTGTAAATAATGAGGAGGTGATATAATTGATATAATTGTCTTGTATCTCAGAATCACAACAATCTCCTCTGATAAGTTATAGGGTTTGATGAAACAGCTTATGAAAATACATTGTTGTCCCAAAAGATGTATGTTTTTTTAAATTGGTAAAGTATAATTAGCTCATTACTAATTCACAAAAGCTATAGAGATTGCTTGTTGAACAAGTTTCAAGAGAGTTTAAATACAGTGTCTGTATGAATACTTAAGAGCTTAGAAATAATTAAGTTGCCCATTTATGAGCAAAAACCAAAACAAAGTCAGTGTGCTTTTACTGAAATATATTATTCTATACAATATATTAAAAGAGACATAATATTGTGCCTTCGCTTCAATCATACTGTAAAATATAACCATGCATGACAACTTGGAAAAAGTGTTAATAAAAAGAAAATAAAAATGCTAACATTTAATAATCTACAAGACATTTTGCAGATATATATTTCTTAACAAACTAATTATAAAAACTAAAAAGATATATTGAAATGGTCCTAAGAGTAGTAATTATTTAGCCATGAATATTAATGCAAAATTATTCACCTTAACAGAATTTATGATCCTTTGGCTCCCTCTAGTGAACAACCTTCAATGCTTGGACCGCTAATAATAATGCAAAAAGAATCCTATAGTATAAATGGAAAATATTATGGTCTGTGGAGTTCAAGAACACATAAGCATCATTAAAAGTAACACCTGATGTGCCACTACACTCTTAAAAATAAAGCTTATTTATTGGCATCGATGGTTCCGTGGAGAACCTTCAACATCCATGCAAACTTTCCATTGTTTGCTTATTAAAATATTCTTCACATTAAGATAAAAATGGTTCTTTAAATGGCACAAAAATAGACCCTTTTTAACCTTTATGTGTAAGAGTGTGTGTGCCACTCAAAGGCAGCAGAATCGCTTGGGATTTTCTACATATTCCACTGGTTGATCCACATGTGGGATCACTCAATAAACAGCACCAGTACATTCTTCAGGGAGCTGAACTACTGTACCATTTATAGCTGACTCTTTATCATTTAAAACGGACTACATTTACATGCACCCTCATAATGTGAATAATAATCAGATTAAGGCAATATTGTGATTAAGCTTTACCTCATGTAAACACAATACTTGAGATTGATTCGATTGAGCTCAATTGTAGTGGCCATAATTATAGTAAAATAAAGTGTTACGCAATAAACACTTTAATAGCATCTATTTCCCTCTGACAAAAGTGTGCATGTGCTTGTGACGAACACGGATGATGCCGTCATGTGCAGATTCATCAGCATAAAGTGGCAGAGATGAACGCATCACATTTTTGGGATGCTGAAGAAACTGAGATCATGTTTACAACGTTGCGCGACACGCATATATAATGCAGTAAATGGTAGAAAACGCCAAAATGAACACATTTTTATGCGTGCCACCAGAAAAAAATCCAATGTGTCTATATAAATGTGTATTGCATTTGATAGAACAAAACAGTGAGCAGTAGCCACACCTCTTTGCTCTATATTATACTATATACTCTACTCCAGGGGTATTCAATTAAAGTTCCAAGAGGTCCGTCTCTATGTATTTTCTTCCCAGCAGAGGTCCGGACAATACTTTTTTGGAACAGTTATACATTTCCATCAAGGCAGCCGTAGTACTTTATAAAAGAAAAAAATCCTAAACACTAAAAATATTAATCAAAGATGAGAATCTTGGGCCCCGAGAGCCAAAGCAGTGATGTCTAAGAGTCTTTACCAATATTTAGCAAAAAAAAGTAACCATTTCTCCCAACTGGATATAAATATAAAAAGGTTAGATCAGATATTTACTTTTTTCTTGGGACTGAGAAAACCTCTTAAGAAAAGTATGGACCATTTTTATATTTTGCACAAAGTAATAAACAAACATAATCTAATAATCAAAACTCTCATGAGGACAAAACAAAGTTAACTTTCAAAGTTTTATGTCTTCCCTGGCCATCTTTAAATAAGTTTCCAAATTATAACATTGTTATGAAATGCTCTTAATATGCTGATTAATTATGCAAAATATATGGGGAATAAAACGAAACGTCTAAAGGTGCCACGTGTTAACTAGTTAAATGGTCCGAGTCATCTGTGTAACAGATAAAAATAATTCTATTTGCTGCTTTCTTGTTTTCTGCAGCGTTTTGGCAAATGGTCTATTTTGCTGCTCGCCGTGTTTCTGCTAGTGTTGTTAAAGGGGCACTTCAGCACTGGGAAGATGAATGTGTATTTAAACTGGGTCATTTATAAAGTAAAATTGTGAAATTATTTTTGATTTTGTTGCCTTCTAGACTGAGAAAAGACTTATGTGGATGAAAGACAACAACTCCAGGCTGGCGCGTTATGAGATCATGCCTATGGAAGCTAAACTTTCATAGGAATTCATTGAAAAGTTGAAACACTCTGCTCCGCTCTGTTATTAATGCCCGATCCGAGCGGCCGTGCACATTTACATTCTGTGAGTGAGATCCCTCCCCTGTGGGCGGGTTGAAAACATGCGGAACAGCTCCTTCTACTGGCTGTAGTCTCTAGCCTCTGGCCAAAAAATCCCCCGATGACGCAAAATGACGATATTTGCGTCATCGGAGGATTTTTACCAGAAATAAAATGAATAATTATCTCGTCTCAGGGGGACATGAGGGGGGGAAAGTACCATCATTTTAATATACTACCGGGTTTCTCCTGATACAAAACTCGCTGAAGTTACCCTTTAAAATAACAGCGTCATCTGCAGCTCTTAATGTGACGCATTACATCTTTAGCGAGAGAGAGAAGCAATGCGCATGGAGCACAAAGGGTTTCAATGAAGCACGTTTGGCTCTAGATAAAAATATTAGAGGATGTAGTGTCGAAAAATCATTACAATAAATGACCCTTTGCGATTGTGGTGTGATTCGCTCCGTTGTTTTGACCCACTGCTCAAACTGTAAAATGGCACAATAATGTCCCGCGGTCGGGATGGAACCAAGCCGAGGTCCAGAACCAGAGTGCGGTCCGCCATTTGAATATCGCTGCTCTACTCTATACTCTAAGTTCACCCTTTTGCTTTGCATTGGACTGTGAATACAGCTCTTAGCAGAATCATGAAAAGTGCATGTAAACGTGATTGAAGAGGTTTGCTTGTGTCATGTAAACATTAGGGATGCAACAATACAGTTAGTCCACGGTTCAATACATACCTCAGTTTTTAACCACGGTTTTCGGTTCGGTTCGGTTCGGTTCTGATGGCTTGTCACATCAGTTTTTTGCTACTCTATTCCCAAGCGATAGGAACAGCAAGAGGCTAAGGAGAAAAAAATACTATTTTTTTATTGCAATACTCTTTCTTTATTTTACTTAAAAGAATTGAAAAACTTAATTTAAAATAAATAAAACCTTGTACAAACTTCTAGTGTATTGTGTAATATAAAATAAATGTATATAAGATTTACACTGGCAGCTCAGAGCTGTACAGCAGCGTTTAATTATGAAATTGAATGAATAAATGTAAAAATAAAACACTAAATAGACTTCACTATAAAATATACATTGATTCTTATTAAAGCTACTGTATTAGTTTTTCAGTCAAGAGCAATGAGTGATTTTCTCTTTGTCTTTTGTTGTTGTATTAACATTAAAGGGATAGTTCACTCAAAAATGAAAATTCTGTCATCGAGAAATGAATACAGGTTTGGAACAACATTAGAGTGAGTAAATAATGATGTCATGTTAGAGGTGAACTGTCCCTTTAAGGACAGCGTGTTCACTATAGGCTGCGCTGCTGTCAATTTATCTAATATACAGACACATGCCGATTTTACTTTCACTTTAGACATAACCGACTGTGTTTATGTAAACCGCCGTTTAGTGCGCACGCTCGGAAAAGCGCATGTTAAAACCGTGCATAAGCACGCAAATTAAATGTTTAACCAGCAAGGCTGTAAAACGCATGCAAATAATGAACTTTGGTGATTGTGAATATCTATAGTGTCCTGTGAGTATAACTCTACCACTAATGTGTGATGTGAATGTATGTCGCGTTGTTCAGTATTGGGATGGAGGCAAATGATAGAATTTGTAGAAAAATAATTATTTAAATTAAAAAAACGGAAAAAACGCTATTCACAAGCGCGTATTGAACCGTGAATTATATTGAGAATTGTGGCATCCCTAGTAAACATCTTACTGTGATTAAGTTCTTACTCTGATTCTGTTATTTGAAATAATCACATTATTGGTGCACATGTAAATGTAGTCATTGAAAAAATGACATTTATCTTAGTCCTGAGGTTTCCAGTGTTATATTAGAGGAATGTATACATCCTGTAAACCGCAGCACCTGTATGTAAGGCTTAGTGTGAAACATTCAGAAACTTCCATGGTCACTTCTACTGGACGTAGAGTGTCTCATGTGTCGCCTGTAAGTCAATACAAAAACACAATTACAGGATGCCATGCAAATCAAGTGAAAATAATGGTGTAGATGCAAAAGCATAAACTATAACTGTTTTAGGTGTATAATAGCTGAGAAACAAAATTGTGTGTCATTTTCATTGTCTTCATCACTAAAGATAAATCGCTCTGTGGTGATACTTGCCTTCTTGTGTTACCAGTAGATGGCAGCAGTGATGAGCACAGGGATGAGCACAGAGATGCCCATAGCTGTGGTCATGCCTGTAGTGACTGATTTACTGTAGATGGCAGGTGGTAAAGGCTCTGTAAAGGACAACACGTTTTCAATCATTAACAACTAACTATAATAAATGTCCATGGATTTTCATGATTTACACTGCCGTTCAAAAGTTTTTGATCTGTAAGATTTTTTATGATTATCATCAATGTTGAAAACAGTTGTCTTTACTGTCACTTTTGATTAATTGAATGCATCCTTGCTGAATAAATGTATTAATTGCTTTAAGTTACAGTGAGGAAAATAAGTATTTGAACGCCCTGCTATTCTGCATTTTCTCCCACTTGGAAATCATGGAGGGGTCTGAAATTGTCATCGTAGGTGCATGTCCACTGTGAGAGACATAATCTAAAAAAGAAATCCAGAAATCACAATATATGATTTTTTTAAACTATTTATTTGTATGATACAGCTGCAAATAAGTATTTGAACAACTGTCTATCAGCTAGAATTCTGACCCTCAAAGACCTGTTAGTCTGCCTTTAAAATGTCCACCTCCACTCCATTTATTATCCTAAATTAGATGCACCTGTTTGAGGTCGTTAGCTGCATAAAGACACCTGTCCACCCCATACAATCAGTAAGAATCCAACTACTAACATGGCCAAGACCAAAGAGCTGTCCAAAGACACTAGAGACAAAATTGTACACCTCCACAAGGCTGGAAAGGGCTACGGGGAAATTGCCAAGCAGCTTGGTGAAAAAAGGTCCACTGTTGGAGCAATCATTAGAAAATGGAAGAAGCTAAACATGACTGTCAATCTCCCTCGGACTGGGGCTCCATGCAAGATCTCACCTCGTGGGGTCTCAATGATCCTAAGAAAGGTGAGAAATCAGCTCAGAACTACACGGGAGGAGCTGGTCAATGACCTGAAAAGAGCTGGGACCACCGTTTCCAAGGTTACTGTTGGTAATACACAGTGGACATGCACCTATGATGACAGTTTCAGACCCCTCCATGATTTCTAAGTGGGAAAACTTGCAAAATAGCAGGGTGTTCAAATACTTATTTTCTTCACTGTATTTACCGAAAAACAAAACAAAAACGTTTGAATGGTAATACAATGTTGCAAAAGCTTTCTATTTCAGATAAATACTGTTCTTTCGAAATTTCTATTCATTAAAGAATCCTAAAAAAAGATGTACACAACTGTTTGCAACATGGAAAATAATCATAAATGTTTCTTGAGCAGCAAATCATCATATTACAATGATTTCTGAAGGATCATGAGACACTGAAGACGGATGATATTCAGCTGGAATACATTAGTACATTTCCAGGACATAGTTGCAATTAGATAGGCCTATAGCTTTAATATTGTCTCATAATCCTTAGTAATATTGTACAGCATTCCTGAACAACACAACATTCGCTTCGATTCTTTGCTCTCAGGAACGTGACTGCACATCTCATGACGCAACATCAACTTATCCCATAAGTCACTTGAGTTCAGTCATTCATTCTGTCAATTCATAACTTTCTTTGTTATTCTACGAGTAAATAAGCCCAAATATCAAATTTCATTTTAATAGCATGTCGTTTCAGCTCACCGGAGGGGAGACAATATAGGTTCTTTGCGATTGTATAAAATGCCACGAAATTACAATTTTCCCAAAGTTTTAAAATGCCTCAGAATTGTCATAGCTGTCATACAATCTATGCTGCTGTCCTTTTATTATAGGGAGGACTTCGACATGGTGATGCAATACCACAATGTATTTCATCAGAAAATTAAATACACTATTGTGCTAGTAATACTTACGATAGACAATAATGTTGTAAATCTTGTTTTCCGGCTGTGTATCGCCCAGTTTGCAGACTTTGTAAAGTCCTGTTTGACTAAATGTGACATTCATCAGGATCAGTGTCACATTCCCTCCAGAGATCAGTGAGACTCCAGAAATCCAGCACTTGTGGTGACAGACTTGATTATGGCAGATTAACTGTGCTATCAGTTCCCGTGAGGAGACACGGGTAATCAAAACCTGAGGGTCTTCATCCCACTTCTTAAAATGAATAGAGATGGTGAGGTTTCCTCCTTCCGACACCATTAGCGACTCGACCTTGTCATCAAATGCAGCAGCAGCAATGCCTATAAAATATTTGCACCGTAAATATAAAATGTTTACAAGTAAAGCGGATAAACTCACACAAAAAACCGGCACATGATTTACCAATAAAACACGCTACAAGAACGGGCATCATCTTCCTTTTTTTAGATTGAGACGTGTGGATTAATGTATCTTCATTTGGTGTGTTATCGCTGATAGTTTAAGATCATGAAGCTGGTGTGTTAACAAACCCCTCCCTCTGAAAATCTCCATGTATCTCCTCAAAAGTCTCAATTTTTCACAAAAAGTCGCGAGATATGAAAATAAATATGCATATTATGTGTACAACATTTTCGTATAAAAAGTGTCACAAACACAGGATTATCTGGAAAGGTCTTTTTAAAGCCTTACATTTCAACTCAGGAAGTCCCTAAGAAATTACATATAAGGAACACGCAGGTTAAGTCATGTGACCATGTGTGCATATAGTGTTGCCTGTCTGGTTAGCATGTTGCAGTGTCAGTCATTTTTAAAAACGCTTGTTTTTGTTACTAAAGGTATGTTTCAACCCATGCAACAATTCTAACGTTTTAATAGCATATCATAGATTAGACTTAAAGGTATACTATGTAACTTTTTTCGCCACTAGAGGGCGTACATTCAAAACAACAACAATGTCTTAGCTTGATGACGATGTGAATGAATGTCGTCTTCAACTCCACCGCTGATGGTAATCAATCACACGGGAATCAGAAATCATGCTCATGGATGAGGTAAAGTAATAGTTTTATAAATGTTGCGTTTGATGACATGATTTTCTTTCTTTCACTATAATGAATTAGCCGCAAATAAAGTAAGGTTTAATACTAATTGGTTGTCATAGATGTTACTGTATTTCTCGAATTCAATTCAAAACTAACTTTTTGGTAAAACAAAAATAACAAAACAACCCTAAAGCTACAGTATAAACAACAAATTTACATTTACCAGTTCTTAACATGCCTTGAAGTATTCACAGTGAACATGACCTCACCATGTTTCACATCATATGCATAGACAATAAGACATTCAAACAATAAGACTAGCACTGTTGTTTGATATAAACAAATCACACGTTTTCTGTCAGTAAAGGAATTAAACCAATTACTCACCTGTCTATTAAACACATGCAAGATCGGCGTCTCTGTCTAGTTTAAGTTTTTCGCGAAGTTCTCTCCATTTTGAAAATGCCACACCGATGTTGATCCTGGTTTTATTTCTCTTATTGTCCCAAAATCGTCTTGGGTCATTTGGTTGACCTATACATTGACATTTACGTTGATGGGACTTGTCTTTGTCGACAGAATCAGCTGCAAACGGCAAAGAATAATTGTGTTCCATAACGACTGCGCGAAACAAACTACCGGTAGTTGCTTGATAGACGCTACACCGTCCGCATTTGTCCACGAGACTATATGCTGCCATGGTTTCTACGGCAACCGAGCGGAAACCGAGGGTAATGCGGAAATGACGCCATTGACTAGCGACTCCTTCACTCCTATTCACACGTCCCGGTACCTCGGTTAAAATCGCAATTTTCTCACAATTTACAAATAGTTGGAAACATTTGAGATATTGTAAGTACTCAACTGAACAAAATATATAACACTGGTCTAGTGGTTTATGGATATTTTTACTACTAAAATCCTACATAGTGGACCTTTAAAGGGATAGTCCACCCAAAAATGTTAATTCTGTCATCCTTTACTCACCCTTAAAGTTGTTCCAAACCTGTATGAGTTTCTTTGTACTGCTAAACACATAAGAAGATATTTTGAAGAATGTTTGTAACAAAGCAGATAGAGCAACTATTGACTACCATAGTATGTTTTTCCCCTACTATGGTAGTTAATGGTTGCTCTATCTGCTTGGTTACAAACATTTTTCAAAATATCTTCCGAACAAAGAAACTCATACTGTAAATGATGACAGAATTTTCATTTTTGGGTGAACAATCCCTTGTCACAACAGTGTCGGGTTTGTGTTTCCCTGGGTAACCACTAGAGATCCTCCTCCCCCACGGTGTTATTCACTCCTAAACTACATTTCCCATCATCCTGTTCTGTCACTCATTGATCATTGCACACAGCTGTTTCCCATCACCTTGTTAGTATCTGTGTGTGTATATATACCCTGTTTGGTTCAGTGTTGTCATGGAGTCCTTGCAATATGTCACTGGTTCACTGGTTCACATTTACATTACATTTACATTTAGTCATTTAGCAGACGCTTTTATCCAAAGCGACTTACAAATGAGAGCAATAGAAGCAACTAGAACGGTCAAGGGCTACAGTATGCAAGTGCTGTAACAAGTCTCAGTTAATCTAACACAGAACACACATGACAATTTTTTTTTTTTTTTTTTTAATAAATTAGACAGACAGAAAATGAATCGAATGGAATGTTAAGTACTATTCTTGATTGGTTAGGTGCTGCTGGAAAAGACGTGTCTTTAGCCGTTTTTTGAACATGGCTACAGACTCGGCTGCTCGAATTGAGATAGGCAGGTCATTCCACCAGGTGGGGGCAGTCCAGGAAAAGGTCAGTGAGAGTGATTTCATGCCTCTTTGGGATGGCACTACAAGGCGTCGTTCACTGGCAGAACGTAAGCTCCTGGAGGGTGTGTAAGTCTGAACAAGCGAGTTTAGGTATATTGGTGCAGAGCCAGTGGTTGCTTTGAAGGCGAGCACCAGTGACTTGAATTTGATGCGAGCAGCTATTGGCAGCCAGTGGAGACTGATGAAGAGAGGCGTGACGTGCGCTCTCTTCGGCTCGTTAAAGATCACCCTCGCCGCTGCGTTCTGGATCAGTTGCAAGGGTTTGATAGTACATGCCGGAAGGCCCGCTAGAAGAGCATTACAGTAGTCCAGTCTGGAGAGAACAAGAGCTTGGACCAGGAGTTGTGTGGCCTGCTCTGATAGAAAGGGTCTGATCCTCCTAATATTGTATAATGCAAATCTGCAGGACCGGGATGTTGCAGTGATGTGGTCAGTGAATTTTAGCTGATCATCAATCACAACTCCAAGATTCCTGGCTGTCCTGGACGGAGTTATGGTTGATGATCCTAGCTGAATGGAGAGATTATGATGAAGTGCTGGGTTGGCTGAGACCACAAGGAGACCACAAGCAGTTCTGTCTTTGCAAGGTTGAGTTGCAGGTGATGTTCCTTCATCCAGGCAGAAATGTCTGTTAGGCAGGCAGCGATACGAACACCAACCGTGGGATCATCTGGTTGAAATGAGAAGTAGAGTTGAGTGTCGTCAGCATAGCAGTGATAGGAAAAGCCATGTTTCTGAATGACAGTTCCCAGTGATGACATGTAGATGGAGAAGAGAAGTGGTCCAAGCACTGAGCCCTGCGGAACTCCAGTGGCTAGATGATGTGACTTAGACACTTCACCTCTCCATGACACTCTGAAGGACCTACCTGAGAGGTAAGACTTGAGCCACTGGAGAGCAGTTCCTGAGATGCCCATCTCCATGAGGGTTCACTGGTTCACTGGTTCACTGGTTGTTTGGATTGACTATTTGGAGTTTTACCCTTGCCTGGACTGGTTGTGAGTACGGATTACCCTAATAAAGATACTGCAAATGGATCTTACGGTTTCCTGTGTGTGACCCGTGACATCCCTTTGACCGGATTTTAATTTATTTCTAAAACAAATTGATATAAAAGAAGTTACGAAAATATTGTGGTGACATGTCACATCAGGCTGTTAACCTTAAAACCGTAGATGGAATTTTGATGTGACGGATTTGTCACATTAAGAAAAATGTGAATGAGCTGCTTAATTAATTTAGCTGATTAAATTATTTTAGTGTTATATATTTTCTCTGTTATATACAGTGGGGCAAAAAAGTATTTAGTCAGCCACCAACTGTGCAAGTTCTCCCAGTTAAAAAGTGGGAAATTTTCATCATAAGTACACTCTAAAAAAAAAAAAGGTTCTATATGGCACCAAAAATGGTTCTTCGTCGTAATCATAGAGGAACCACTTTTGGTGCTATATAGCGCCATATCTTAACATGTTCTGTATATGGTAGCAGTGCTATATAGCACCATAGTTAGTGGTGCTATATAGAACCTTAGTCAAAGAACCGGTGAAGAACCGCTGAAGAACCACTGAAGAACCAAAATTGGTGCTATATAGCACTTAAAAAGGTTCCCCTATGATTACGAGCCAAGAACCATTTTTAGTGCCATATAGAACCTTTTTTTTTAGAGTGTATACTTCAACTATGAGAGACAGAATGAGAAAAAAAAATCCAGCCAAACCACCAGTAAAAGTCATAAAGTGCGAGATAAGATGTAAGTAGCTAAACTAAACATTTAATATTTGGCAGTTGTTTTAGGATTGAAATGTTAAACTACCAACAAAAATTATCAGGCAAACTAATAAGCTGTTGTTGAATTTCGCCATTTTGAATTTAGAATAGGCTTATATAGTTTACTTGATTAATGTAATGTAATAAAAAACAACTGTCAATGTGAGAGGACAAGAAACATTAATGAAGCTATAAGGCATAAGATTAATGAATGTGTATATTGTGAATTTTTTATTTAACTAGTGTTCGTAGCGTTTAGTAAAATAATCTTAGAAAAGTGATTAATAAAAAAATATTCTAAATATAACTGACCCTATGTTTACTTTCTTGACTACTTTAGGGCAAGATAAGGAGAATGAGAGTAAAAGAAAGAGTGATGGAGATGAGGAGAGAGCAGGAATGAACAAATAATCTACTGCCCACTGACTTGTTTTTAAAGCTATTTCTCATCCATTGTTTGACCTTCAAACGTCTTAAAATGCACATAGGTAGATCAGAGAAATCTCCTTGGCTCCTTGGCTTGGCTCCTTGGCAGTTTGTAAGGATAGGTAAAGATCGATCCAGTACCGTGACTATCACTCATGTACCCCTTTTCCACCAAAGCAGAGCCAGAGCTAGATTGGAGCCAGAGCCTAGTTCCAAATCGGTTCTTTGTGTTTCCACACCCAAAGCTCCAGCTCCGAGCCAGGAAAAGTGGTTCTTAAGTAGCACCAAAACATTGCTGGGCTAAAACAGGGCTAGAAGTAAGAACCGATTACGTCAGGCACTGGGGGCGGGGTCAACAAGACGAACACAAACTTGAGATCCGCCATTGTTGAAACAGCAGCTAATGGAGCTAACAGCTGCTGCTCGTTTGTAATCTCCGTCTATACAAATTACGGCGAACTGCATGAATGCGTTGGATTCGCTGTGTTTTCGTTGTGTTTTGATGCCGATGTAGGATCGTAAAGCCATGTGAATCAATAGTAACGCAACATTTGCAGTGTTGATGGAAGGCTTGTTCGCAGCGGTGCTGTGCAGAGACCAATCGGCGATCGCCGTATGATAACGAGTCCAGCGAGAGCACACGACTCCTTATGCTTTTGATTCACTCATACGTTTTTTTTAAATATTATACGTGGATCGGTCTGCGCAGCGCCGATGCATCTCGAACAAGCCTGGTGTGTGTGTGTTTCCCGCTAGCGTTGCTGAGAAAGATGAGACGTATACAGTGACGTAAGACCTGGCTCTGTTGTGGCTCTCTAGCCTGTGGAAACGCAAACGGTTCTTAGCAGGCTCCTCAGTTGAACCAACTATGAACTGGGACTAGCTCTAGCTCCGATCTAGCTCTAGCACTGCTTTGGTGGAAAAGGGGTAATGGTGTACCCCAAGGTTCTGTACTTGGTCCACTTTTATTTCTCATTTATGTGCTGCCACTAGGTCAGATAATCAGACGACATGGTCTTGCCTTTCATAGTTACGCTGATGATATTCATACGCTTATACACGCACGCTTTATAAATAAATACCCTAAAGCACCTTTGTTTGCTGACCAATTAGTGATCATACAAATGTTAATTGAGTGACTTCTTGAAAACTTCAAGTTTCACAACATGAAACAAAAACATGTTAGCTAATAGTTCTGTCACGTGAATTTGTGATTTGAACATTGCGGGCAAGTTTTGATTATCCATGCCAAATAATATACACTCGACACAGTGTAAGTGTTTGGACTGAAAAAGGTGATCTTGGTTAGCAATTTGACAACATTGTTTGTAATAAATAAGCAAAAAGTCACCAAAATGAAGTATTTGAACCTCATAATTCAGTACAAAATGGAAATGGGACTGAAAAAGGTCCACTTTTTGTAAAAAAAAAAAAAAAAAGAAAAAAAAAAAAGAACCCCCCTTCTATTAGGCTGGCTACGGGCCTGTTACATGTACTTACCATAGTAATAACAGTAACGTATACATAATTACATGCTAACTAACCTTCAACCGAACCCTAATCCTACCCTAACCCTATAGTAAGTAAATGTTGTTAATTAATTACTCAGTACTTAAATATATAATTACACTGTTACAACAACACCTTAACATAAAGTGTAACCAAAGACTGCAATTAAATAAAACTTTATTGAACAAGAGAAAAAACGCTCCAGTTGCTAATGTAACCTCAGTTCCCCGCCAATGTTTTGACGCATATGGGAGAAAAAAATTTGTTTTACCGATGCCAGAGCCAGCAGGAGAGCCGAGGGTTGGCTGTCGTGAGCTGCCCCTGAGTGCCCTCAGCACAAGGGACAGGTCCCAGAAAGGGACCATGTTGGGGTGAGGCGGGTTTAACCAATGCATTACTTTTCAAAGTAACTTTCCCCAACACTGGAGGTAACTGGCTATAACCAGTGTTTGTTTACCTGCATATGTAACCTGTTTCAGAGAGGATGGTGGCATTGAAAGAGTTAAAGTGAAAGTGAAAGGTTTCCTCCATCTGTATTCTGCAGTCGCTGATCTTGAGACGTTCAGATGAAAGCGACAGAGTACTGGTGGCGCACTGATGCATTGAGGGAATATTTACACTCATTATGACGAGAGATTCACTTGGACCAAGCAATGGACATTTTAACCCCCACAGACATCAGGACTAATGAAACTTTACTCTTAACATCCATCTGTCTTGGCAAGGGTCGCTTGATGCCCATTTGTGCAAAAGTGTATGGTATATGATACTGGGACAGGCTTTTGGAAGGTTTCAGATGAACACCCATACCATCTCATGACTGAAGTTGATGCTGCTCAGCTTTGAATATTTGATACTCCTTAAAAATGTCCATCAGCATTCGGGCTCTCGTCTTGGTTTTCATCAGTGTGCAGGGTAAGGTATTTTTATTTCATAATGATCTTCTAAAATTTTTTTTGTATTCTTTCATCTAGTAAGTTATTGGAACATATTGGTGTATGTTGTGAATAGTTTCCAATATATCAACTTGCGTAGTCTCCAAACAATTCTCACATTTAATGGTTGCGGTTCATCTCATATGGGCACAAGCGAGCAAACATCTGACATTGAGCTTAGCTGATATTAACAGATAGAGCTTAATGCCAGATTTATATAAATATTTCATGTGTCATGTGATAATTCCGTTTCAAAGAAATATCTGGTGCAGGTAATTTCCAACCATCATTGTCTAAAACCTCAAAATGACCAACTTCCTTTTCCACACTCTTACCGCTTTCAGTCAAACCACAGACTGCGCCTGCTAGTGCTGCAAGAAATATGTATTGTGATCTTACTTTCCGGGAAATCAGCAGCTAGTCTACGAGACAGCAGAAGTTCTGGTCCGTAATTTAGTTTATTCTAGCCAGGAACCGCCCACTAGCCATCTGAAGTGTACACTGTAAAACAACGTACAATTGTAAGGCAACTTGCTGCACAGCTTTTTGAGTTTACTCAACTTTCAAACAAAGTAGTTCACTAAACTCAATGAACTGAGTAATGTCACGTTTCCCAATTTAAGATCTTTTGGTCAGCTGATTGAGTTTTTATCGGGGGTTTTTTATATTGTGTTGAAAATTGTTGTTTTTTTGTCACCATCATGGTGATCAGTGTTTTCTTTAGTTGGGCAGTTTGACGACTTTTTAATGTTAGTGTTAGGGATGGGCGATACCACTTATTTTGTTTTTGATACGATTCTGATACTTATAAGGCCAGTATCACTGATATCGATACCGATACGATACTTCTAAACTGAACTTTTATATTATTACATTTATTAAATTATTAAAATTACTAAGAGTAAAATGGGTAAAGATACCCATTTAACATTATATTTGAAAGGAATTTTAACATTCAATATGCCTTAATTGCAACTTATTATATCATATTTTTGTTTGTAACACATGGTTAATATAAATTTACTTGTAGTGGTAACCATGGAAATCTACAAATACTAGTTGAACTATGGTCACTGTAGTACTTTTTTTTTTCATAAGGGACTGCCAGTGACAGGAAGTTGCACTCATAAAATGCAACCTTTTTATTATGACAAGATTTATATTAACATTAGTTACAGAATAGAACATGATCAATATCAGCTTTTAACATTACATTTAAAGAGTAGCCTAATTGCTCTATGTAGGCTACAGTTTCTATTTGTTTACTGTGAAATAACTCAAACATGTGTTTTTTTGTCTTCTGATGAGTATTGTTCAGAGCTGCGTTTCCAAAAGCATCAATGGTTTCTTATGATAGTTTTGGGAAATGCAGCTCTGTTTGAATACAGTGTCCACAGTGAGCAAACGCTCTCTCTGTGATTGATTGGTCTTGCAGCATTTGCGTGCGTTCAGATCATGGTTCAGATGAGCAGGAAAATAGTCCTATACTACATAACTATTTGGTAACATAGGTTATTCGTATTGTATGCATTAAATCATCTCTTTAAATAAACAAAATTACTGGTTTAAAAAAACGCCTAAGTATCGATATTTTTATTTGAGTATCGATACTTTTCGATGCTCACATCAGTATCGATATATCGATACTTCATATCGATACGCCCATCCCTAGTTAGTGTTTCTTTGGCTGCTGTAACTGAGTTTGCTATGGCAAGAAAAGCAAGAGAAAACACAATAAGGATGCCGTCAGCTGCTTGATTATAAGAATATAATCATTGTGTAGTGGCTTAATTCACTGATTTTATCACTGAGTTTAATATGAGCAATATACTATTAACTTTGTTTTATTGTAATTCTAGAAAAGATCCAGCATGGTTTTAATCAGAAAAGCTGAATTAGGTTTAAAACAGATTGTATGCTAAGCACTTTAAACTCTTCATGCATTCTGGGAGCCATGGATGAGTTTTGCCTGATGCACCCAGAATGCATTGTTAACTTGTTGCAACTTGTATGCTTGTTAACTTGCATTTACAAATCGAATTTTCAATTAATACTAGGTTGGTCAAATGATTGTTGAACAAACTTCTTTTCACTGGTTAAGCCAACTTTTTTGCATTTAATCGTCCAGTTAACTAAAACATAATCATTAGTATAACATTTTTGTGAGTTGGATTTTTTACAGTGTAAAGCGATCATTCACAGTTCTGCTGTTTAGTGCCGGGGTTATCCGAGATACGTATATTATGCATGTAAAGAAAATACACTCACCTAAAGGATTATTAGGTACAGCATACTAATACTGTGTTTGACCCCTTTTCGCCTTCAGAACTGCCTTAATTCTACGTGGCATTGAATCAACAAGGAGCTGAAAGCATTCTTTAGAGATGTTGGCCCATATTGATAGGATAGCATCTTGCAGTTGATGGAGATTTGTGGGATGCACATTCAAGGCACAAAGCTCCCGTTCCACCACATCCCAAAGATGCTCTATTGGGTTGAGATCTGGTGACTGTGGGGGCCATTTTAGTACAGTGAACTCATTGTCATGTTCAAGAAACCAATTTGAAATGACTGGAGCTTTGTGACATGGTGCATTATCCTGCTGGAAGTAGCCATCAGAGGATGGGTACATGGTGGTCATAAAGGGATGGACATGGTCAGAAACAATGCTCAGGTAGGCCGTGGCATTTAAACGATGCCCAATTGGCACTAAGGGGCCTAAAGTGTGCCAAGAAAACATCCCCCACACCATTACACCACCACCACCAGCCTGCACAGTGGTAACAAGGCATGATGGATCCATGTTCTCATTCTGTTTACGCCAAATTCTGACTCTACCATCTGAATGTCTCAACAGAAATCCAGACTCATCAGACCAGGCAACATTTATCCAGTCTTCAACTGTCCAATTTTGGTGAGCTTGTGCTTTTTTGTAGTGGAGATGAGTGGCACCCGGTGGGGTCTTCTGCTGTTGTAGCCCATCCGATGAGTGGCACCCGGTGGGGTCTTCTGCTGTTGTAGCCCATCCGCCTCAAGGTTGTGCGTGTTGTGGCTTCACAAATGCTTTGCTGCATACCTCGGATGTAACGAGTGGTTATTTCAGTCAAAGTTGCTCTTCTATCAGCTTGAATCAGTCGGCCCATTCTCCTCTGACCTCTAGCATCAACAAGGCATTTTCGCCCACAGGACTGCCGCATACTGGATGTTTTTCCCTTTTCACACCATTCTTTGTAAACCCTATAAATGGTTGTGCGTGAAAATCCCAGTAACTGAGCAGATTGTGAAATACTCAGACCGGTCCGTCTGGCACCAACAACCATGCCACGCTCAAAATTGCTTAAATCACATTTCTTTCCCATTCTGACATTCAGTTTGGAGTTCAGGAGATTTTCTTGACCAGGACCACACCCCTAAATGCATTGAAGCAACTGCCATGTGATTGGTTGATTAGATAATTGCATTAATGAGAAATTGAACAGGTGTTCCTAATAATCCTTTAGGTGAGTGTATATTTCTCACTCACAGCATTACCCATTGTATTGTTTGTTCAATTTTTGTTTAAAATCCTTAGCATTAGATCTTATTGAGCCTTTCTGATAAATATCTTATTGTATTTTACACCCTTAAACCAATGCACTGACGCCGTCACCAAAACAACATCTTTCTCTGCATTTCTCATCTTCTCTAGCTCGCTTTCTAGTTGTCAAATAAACCTGGCATTGTATATTATGAGTTGCTTTTATTTTTGTTTCTTTGATTAACAGCATCTGCTAAACACACACATGTAAATTAAAGGCATTTAAATGATCAGGACTTTTCTTATATAGCTGCCTGACATTTGTTGGAAGTAACAGGTCTCATTCACCTCGGCCTGTATATTTAACCTGTTGTCATATTGTTTCAGTGGGTGGAGAGGTTGATGACGTTAAAACCGTTAGAGTGAAGGAGGGAGGTTTCCTCAATCTGGATCCGGGACTTCGGGATCTAAATGGAGACGTTCAGATACTGTGGACGTTTGAAAGTGCCAGTCAAGACACGCGTGTGGCACAGATGTATCAAGGAAAAATTTACACTCATTATGACAGGAGACTCAAAGGCAGAGTGCAGCTAGACAGAGAAACAGGCATTTTAACCATCACAGCCATCAGCACGAATGAATCTGGACTGTATGAAGCAGTAATCATTGTCAATAAAAAGGTCACAGTGCAGAAATTCAAAGTGGACGTCTATGGTAAGTTACAGCTGCAGTCAATATGGAAAAGTATCTTATTATATGGGATTAAAGCAATACGACTCAGGATAATAACTGACAGGGTCTCAAATGGCCTCATGATATGTTTCACTGTTGAATTGGTGATGTACATGTTTCCTCTTGTCTTAAAGCACCTGTCTCTGTACCGGCCATCAGGAGCAGCTCAGCAGTTACTGTGCACCGATCTACAGGTGCGTCTTTGTCTATATCTGTCTTTTTATAATGAACATACAAATATCATCTGAAATTGTTGTCAGGTGTGGTACAGGCCACCAAGTGTATTTTTTTTATTTTTACATCCTGCACTGATGAATCACAATAAGACCAGGGACATTTAAATAAGTACAGTTTAAAAAATGACTTCAATAAGGTATTTTTCGTGATTATTTCAACATTAAACATTTAGGGCCCTATTTTAACGATGGTTTAAAACGCATGGTCTAAAGCGCACGGTGCATGTGCACTTTGGGCGTTTTCGGATCCACTTTTGCTTGTTTAACGACAGAAAACGCCCGGCGCATGGTCCAACAGTTAGTCTCTTAATGAGTCATGGGTGTGTTTTGGGCATAATGTGCAATAAACCAATTAGAGTCTCATCTCCCTTTCCCTTTAAAAGCCAGTTGCGCTCGCGCTATGGTGGATTCGCTATTTACATTGGAATTGGAATTTGCGAGCGGAAAGACTGAAAACTGTGTATGCATGTTGTGCACCCGCCTATCGGCACACATTAGGCTACTACACTCTAAAAGATGCTGGGTTAAAAACAACCCAAGTTGGGTTGAAAGTGGACAAACCCAGCAATTGGGTTGTTTAACCCAGCAGTTGGGTAGGTTTAACCCAGCAATTGGGTTAAATGTTTGCTTAAAACAACCCAATCGCTGGGTTAAAACATCCCAATTTCTGGGTTAAACCAACCCAATCGCTGGGTTAAAAGAACCCAATCTCTGGGTTAAAACAACCCAATTTTTGGGTTAAACCAACCCAATTGCTGGGTTAAACCAACCCAATCATTGGGTTAAATGTTTGCTTAAAACAACCCAATCGCTGGGTTAAACCAACCCAATCTCTGGGTTAAAACATCCCAATTTCTGGGTTAAACCAACCCAATCGCTGGGTTAAAAGAACCCAATCTCTGGGTTAAAACAACCCAATTTCTGGGTTAAACCAACCCAATTGCTGGGTTAAACCAACCCAATCATTGGGTTAAATGTTTGCTTAAAACAACCCAATCGCTGGGTTAAACCAACCCAATTTCTGGGTTAAACCAACCCAATCTCTGGGTTAAAACATCCCAATTTCTGGGTTAAACCAACCCAATCGCTGGGTTAAAAGAACCCAATCTCTGGGTTAAAACAACCCAATTTCTGGGTTAAACCAACCCAATCGCTGGGTTAAAATAACCCACACTCTGGGTTAAACCAACCCAATCGCTGGGTTAAAACAACCCAATATCTGGGTTAAACCAACCCAATCGCTGGGTTAAAACAACCCACTCTCTGGGTTATTTTGTTGTTTTAACCCAGCGGTTGGGTTAAATGTTTGCTTAAAACAACCCAATCGCTGGGTTAAAACATCCCAATTTCTGGGTTAAACCAACCCAATCGCTGGGTTAAAAGAACCCAATCTCTGGGTTAAACCAACCCAATTGCTGGGTTAAACCAACCCAATCATTGGGTTAAATGTTTGCTTAAAACAACCCAATCGCTGGGTTAAACCAACCCAATTTCTGGGTTAAACCAACCCAATCTCTGGGTTAAAACATCCCAATTTCTGGGTTAAACCAACCCAATCGCTGGGTTAAAAGAACCCAATCTCTGGGTTAAAACAACCCAATTTCTGGGTTAAACCAACCCAATCGCTGGGTTAAAATAACCCACACTCTGGGTTAAACCAACCCAATCGCTGGGTTAAAACAACCCAATATCTGGGTTAAACCAACCCAATCGCTGGATTAAAACAACCCACTCTCTGGGTTAAACCAACCCAATCGCTGGGTTAAAACAACCCAATCTCTTGGTTAAACCAACCTACTCTCTGGGTTAAACCAATCCAATCGATGGGTTAAAACAACCTAATCTCTGGGTTAAACCAACCCAATCGCTGGATTAAAACAAACCAATCTCTGGGTTAAACAAACCCAATCGCTGGGTTAAACAAACCCAATCGCTGGGTTAAACCAACCCAATTGCTGGGTTTGTCCATTTTCAACCCAACTTGGGTTGTTTTTAACCCAGCATTATTTAGAGTGTAACACAGCCTTTTAAAAAAGACAAAAATACTGCGCTATTGACTTTAGAGCAGGTTTTTGATGGTCAATGGCGCAGTCGTTTTCAGTTCCTCAAAATAGCAACGCGCCAACAATGCACCTGAACACCTGGTTTTCAGACCAGCATGCGCATGGGTGAACAGATGGCGTGAAAAACACTTGTGTTGTGCCTGGGGCTGCATTGCACCGGGTGTATGATAGAGCATTAATATCTAGTTGTGATTTGTCTGGGGAACAGAGAAATTACTTATATCACGCACACTTGACAGGTTGCAGCTAGTTAGGACTAGTGGTGGGAAAACAAGGATTTTCGAAGCTCTGAATCAGTTGCTTCGTAAAATGATTTACTGTTTAGAAACTGGCAGCACTTGGTTGTCAAAATGGTGTAAATGCAACGAAAACTCACAAAAGTTTTTATGAATTTGTTTCTATTACACTTAATGTCGTGTCTTTCCCTTTTTATCAAGACAGAGGACACTAAAGAAGAGGCAGAAACATCAATTCAGGAACGAAAGAACTTGCATTGTTTTAACGCTCACATCACACTCGTAACTTCACTCAAGCACATCACTTTGTCATTTTGTCACTTTGTCATCATGACTCCACCCCTTACTTATGTATTAAAGTAACAACGCTTTATACATATCACCCCCCCCCCCCCCCCCCCCAAAAAAAACAGAATGTCCTCTTTTTTTTTTCTCCCTACAGTAACAAATATCAACACAAGGACATTTTCTGTCAACTACTGAACTGAATTGAAATAAAGAACTTAAACTGTCAGATTTCGTAGTCACTCATTTTCTTTTCCTCCGTTTTTTTTTTTTTTTTTACTATAAATCAAGTCTTTTAGGTGGCCGTCTTTCCCTAGTGGGATAACGACATTCTGTGTTTGGTTGATCCTGGTTCTAGTTGTTTGTCCAAGTTTTGCCTCTGCTGAATGTTTTCCGTCTGGGGTGGCGCAGGTCCTGTTGCTGGTGTAAGTGTTATGTTCACAGTCACTTCATTGGAGAGTCTGAACAAGCAGTGGGTGTGGCAACAGCAGACTCCACCTCAATAGCAGATCCCAGCAACAGCTGATCCAAGTATCTTCTCCAAGTAAGCTTGTCAGATACTGGGCCGGTTTGAGCTGTCGCTGGTACCCACTTTGGTCCTGAAGTATAGTTGCGTGCCAGAACATTTTGTCCTGGATGGAACAGTCTGCTTTTAGTCTTCATGTCTCTCCTGTGAATTTGTTTCTGTTGCTGACGAGTTACCACTTCCTTGACAGTAGAAGGTCTCAGTAAATCAAATCTAGAGCGCAGCGGACGCTTCAACATCAGAGAAGCTGATGGCTGGTGTTTCGGTACAACAACAGGAAGTCATTCAGGCGCTGCTGAGGGCTCCCTTGTCCTTGTGATGTCTTTAAGGCGTGTTTGATGGTTTTGATGGTTCCTCTCTGCGAGACCATTTGTGGCTGGGTGGTATGGAGCTGATTTAATGTGTCATACCCCACAACGGTGTGTAAACACAGCAAATTCTTGTGATGTAAAAACTGTGGCCCATTGTCACTGATGAATTGTTCAGGGTAACCAAAACGGCGAAAAATTTCTCCCAGTTTCACTACTGTTTTCTCGGCAGTTGTAGAGTGCATAACAGCTGTTGAGGCTATCCTATAAGCCTCGGCATGGATGGCATGGTGTTCTCAACTCATAGCAAAGGAATCCAAATCCAGGCATTAGCTTTCTTTGCTCATTTATTATAAAAGTAGAAAGGGTATTTTCCATCAGATGATTCTTCACCCAGTGTGGCTATAAATAAAGTGCTGTTGTGCTGTTGGTGGAAAGGGTGCTCACGGCTATGTTAAGAACCGTGTGTTCCCCGCCATCCACACCTTGCCTAACTAATTACCACCCCTGTAAATATACCCAACTCCCAGTGAAGTGCCACACCTAGTGCAATGCTCCTCCCAGTGGCTAAAATAAGTAATAACTAAATTAACCTGTCTTATGCTGCGTTCACACCAAACGCGAATATAGCGTCAAAATCTTCTAGTTGGACGCTTGAACATTTTGAATCCATTCGTGCGTCCACAGCGAATTGGACGAGCGTAAATCGTTTGAAGCAAAATAGACGCGCGTTCAAGGCATTCCAGGAGAAATATGTCAAAACACCTCTCTGCCTCTTTTCATTTTCTTTAAAAATATATATTAAACATTAATAGCCACACAAATGTGGGACAGGCAACTCCTACATTATCTTCACTGCATCTATATTTAAATATCCTTAAAAAATAAAGTTATGAAACTCCTCTTTGCCCTCAGTCAAAACGATTTGGCAGACAACAAATTATACATTCATGACACCGAAGATCACTCGTTAGATCCACACAAGACGAACCACTACAGGACATCAAAGCCAGCGGCAGACGCCAGAAGGACTGGCCGAGGAAAGGCTGCTCTCGCCGGGGTTAATGAGCGCGGGGTTAAAGATCGCCTGGATCTCACAACTCCAAAAACACAAGATCATTTTTTTTAAATACGCGCTCTCTTTATAAATAAACCACAGATTTGAGCTTTAAACAACTACATTCCCACCTGAAAAAGTCTTAACTTTCTCAAAACTATATTTTGTGACATAATAGTAGTATTTTTAAATTATGCAGGGTTTCTCATTACGTCACTTTACCACGTGACCACAGCGAGCAGGCTCCTGATTGGTTGACGCGGCTCGATTTGATGCCATAGTTCAGATTTTTCAACTCGGGCGTCAGACGCGAATTCGCTTCAAACATGTGAATGCATAAAAAGCACCACTCGCGCAAGATGCTCAATTCGCGTCCAATTCGCACGAATGAGGCGGAATCGCGTCCATCGCGTCACGCGAAACGCGTCTATCGCACAGCAGGACCTCCAGACGCGTGTCAACACTCCTTTCCATTGACTTAACATGGAAATCACTTGCGCCAGATGCTCTATTCGCATTCGGTGTGAACGCAGCATAAAGGTGAAATATAAATGGCTCCTACAACAGCAACTTCAGGCCACTTGCTGAAGCAACATCTTTCTTTCAACTGGACCAGCAAAATCCACATGTACACGCTGCCAAGGGATTTCTGGCCAGTCCCATGGGTGTAATGGGGCCAATCAGGATGGACATGACTTTGCTTTTCCCTCAATGTCCCCCTCAAGACCTGGCAACCAAAAACATCTCCAAGCTATTTCCTTCATCCGCACAACACCACAATGACCCACATGGAGCTGCTGGAGGACCGGTTTCCTCAATGATGGGGGAATGATGACTCTTTGTCCCAAGAGAAGACATCCGGACTGAAATGACAGTACATTATTTCTACACAGGTACGGCTTCAAGTTGGTGGTGTCCTTAGGAACATGTCCATCTTTTACCATCTCCATGGGCCAGTTGTTCAAAACATTTAATCTGGATCAAAATTATCTGCATTTGGAAATCCCGTGTTTTACTATCCAGGATCAGGAAATCCATCTTACTTATGTGCCGGTTTTTCAAAGCAAAGTTGGATTGGATCACCCTGATCCAGATACACACCTTTTCAGATTTCAAAATCTGGATTACTAGCGCTCTACGGAGCCCCTAAAGGGACATGACGATGGAAAAAATATGAGTTGGGGACAAAATTTTTTTAAATGCTTTTACATTCTCTCAGAAAAGTTTCACGTAGCGTTCACCCGAGAAACCTTTTGACTGGTTCATCTCTTATAATTGATAAGAAGTAAAAAGTCTGTGTACTTGGAATTTGACTGCATTGTATACACATTCTTCTTGTTCTTTGATGCGCCAGGCATTTCGTTGAATTTTTGTTTTGCAGCCTTTAGTTTTCCTCTGCAAGTACGTTCTATGTGGCCTTTTTCCCACAACTACGGCACACCAACTCTTTACTCCAGCACTCAGATGCAAGATGTCCATGCAATTTATGGACTTTATCTGAGCTATTGAAGTGCTGTGCTTCTTTAGCAGCAAGTTCCATGCTTACACTTATTTCAGTGGCTCTCTGCAATGTGAGATAACAGCCTTTTTTGAATGGCTTAATCCACAAATGAGCCTGTCCCTGATGGTATCATTTAAAACATCACCGATTTCACAGTGTTCTGAAAGTTTGTTCAGTGCAGCCACAAACATAGTAACAGTTTCTCCCTCTTCCTGATTTCTCTTGTGAAACCGAAATCGTTTCGCTATCACCACCGCTGGTGATAGCGAAACGATTTCGGTTTCACAAGAGAAATCTTTAGGTGAAAAATGTGCGCTCAACACCTCCACAATCTCAGCCTTAGCCTAATTTGTAGTGCTTGGTTTGTATGTTATTACACAGGGCTTGGTAAACTAGGTCAATTAGAAAGAATTAAGTATCAGTTTCTGTTTTTTAAGTATTAAAATTAATCAAAATTATAATTTTTTTAAATGTTTTTTTTACCTACATTATAAAACTAACCCGACACTCATTCATGGGTTCACCAGATCAACGCCATCTAGCGGCAAACCCTCAGGATTTTAAAACGCTTCGAAACAAAGGTGACGTAACGAAGCCTTGTTTGTTGAAATCACCTGACTGTTTAGTTTGATACAAGCTCCGAACCACTAATTCAAAACAAAAGATCTGTTTCGATGGTTCATGATGTGTTTCGAAAGCTCCCATCACTGTTAGGACGAGGAGACTATGGCAAGCCGTTTTAACATTTAATCCTTAAAACGTATTTTGATGCTACTTGTACTTATTTTTTAGCTACTAGTATCTATTCCATTAAGTACTAGTACTTATTCATTAGATACTAGTATTTATTCCAAATGTTATTTCAAATGTTAAAAGATTTTTTATTTTACTGGTATGATTTGTAATTGAACTCTTAGAAATAGTTGACATAAAAGCTGCTTTGTCTTTAGATTTGTTTGTTTTGTTTTTTAGCCAAATATCAAAATTGCCCTATGGTGTGACTGTCTCAAGCATGGTTCAATAAATTACAACTTTTATCATTAAAAAAGAAAAGCATACAAATGTTAATAAATACCTCAAGTGTTAATTTCGTTGACGAATAATTTGTCATAATTTTCGTCAACAACCTTTTTTCACTGACGAAAACGAGACGATAACTAAATAAAAACTAGTGTTGGATGACTAAAACTATGACGAAAACTTACTGTCATTTTCGTCAACAAATAAAAACGAGACGAAAATGTTAGGGAGGGTCGATTAGGGAAGAGATCCAGTCAGAACTGATGTCGTGTGTAACAGATGCGCACATTTGATCTGAACTGATCTAACCGCTGGAGAACACGACGCTGTTGCGCTTCTACAGGCTCACGCATCCCCAATCCAGCGCTCCAGAGCGGCTCACAATCAATGAATAACACACATTTATGCCAGGCAATTGCTTATGAACTAATGCTGATGAATAATGACAATATTTACTTTACAATGTTTATATAGTAATATGTTTTAGACTGTTGTAACAACGCATATTTTATCTCCTGAACTTGACTGAGCTCCTGCAACTGCAATAGTAAGGCACATGCGTTTCAAAATAAGAGTCATGTGTATTTCGAGCTTGTTTATAATTTAAAAGTCACACATTATATATTCATTTTTGGTTACACAATAAACTATTTAATTTCATTCCCATTTAATTTAAGAGTCAGGAGAAAAGACCCATATATTTGACACATATTCAATAAGTATCAGGGTTATAATAGTTCACTAAAACCATTAAAATAAATAGTTACTTGAAATTAAATAAATGTTAACTAAAATAAAAAATTTGAAGCTTTAGCTTTACCTGATATACTAACTAAAACAGAAATACAAAGTTATAAAAACTATAGAGATGTTTTTAAAAAACAAACAAAAAAGTGAATTGAGCTCTTTCGTGTATTTTTAATGTCAAAAACAAAATTATGTCAAAATTAAATGGAGCTCAAATGCTTAATGTATTGAAATTTAACTAAACTCATTAGATTTTAGTTCACTAAAACTAGACTAAAACTAAAAACAATTCAGGTGACTAAAATATGACTAAAACTAAATGGCATTTTAGTCAAAAGACTATGACTAAAACTAAATCAAATTTTGCTGTCAAAATTAACACTGTATTTTAGTAAATGACAATCATTTTTTTCATCCATTTAGCTAAGAAATGTTACTAGTTACAATTTAAAAAGATGCTAGTGGCTATCTAAGGAATAATGAGCTAATGAATAAGTACTAGCACTTAATGGAATATATACTAGTATAGAGATGCTATTTGTTGGAGCCATTAAATCTAATTGTAATTTTAATTGTTTGTGACACTAGAGGGCGTACAAGTATTTTGAGTATATTTAAAAAGGGTGATGATGAGTTACATGTGCGCATATGGAAGGTCAAACAAACTGTGCAAGTTGTGCAAGACTGTGCTTATGCCCAACTGTTTGTTTTGAATTAAATATCTGATTTGTGAGTAGCAAGTCAAATAAGTAAAGTTTGGAGTATTTCAAATGTAATCGTTTTATTTGTTGTTTGCAATGCCAAATGGACAATAAATGGATTGGCATATCCAAATTTATTCTGAAGGTATGGACAGTGACTTTATCCAAAAGCATGCGTCAGAAACAGACTTCTAAAAAACCCATCTCCGTCCCTACATATTATCTATTCCATTAAGTACTAGTAGCGTGAAAATGCATACTACTTCGTTTCAAGGATTAAATGTTAAATCGGCTTGCCATAGTCAGACTGCAAACTGTCTTTACTTTTTAAACAGTCAAATAGCTTAACCTTACAAACTATAACTGTCCAGCACCAGGTACACCACAGGGAACACCACAGGGAACACAAGCGAGAAACAGCACCACCCATCCACAAACAAGAGACTTCTGCCCTAATAATCAAGGTACAATCAGCGTTTGCTTGGGTTTCCACAAAGACTAATCTTCTTGTTTGTAGGACTAGGATTATGAATAACCCCCTGGCTGTCTCCGTCTCTCTTGAATCTTCAGAATCCGTGGAGAGATGCGGTGAGGTCGAGGTTCTGGTCCGGCTGGTTCTGTCTGGTCTGCTGGCGATTGCCACCGTTGTGTTTCTGGTTGAGCACATAAGATGCTGCACAGCCCGAAGAGGAGCTCAATCGTCCGTGTGATGATTATACAAATCTATGTGACATCACGTGATCAGTGTTTTCTTATTTTAAGCTATGCATATTCACACAGAGAGTCACTTCTACTAAGGTCTTCTTTATGCACAAATTAAATCTTTATAATATTAATCATAATAATATTTCTCTTTTTCTTCCAGTGTGACACTATACAATTACAAAATGAATACTGCAAGTACAAATAAAGAATAAATTAAATGTTTATTATGCATTGAAAACAAAACAAATGGTGTAGAAACATTTTCAGAAATTGTTAAATATCTCAGAAACATTGAATTAACATGACATTTTGAAGAAGAAAAATGACAGCTCACTTCTCCTCACTCTCACCAACAAGAAGTACAAGAATACAAATGTTTAAAATTCTGTGCAGTTCATATAATACAGATGCACTCAAAAAAGTACATCAGGATATTTTCACATTTATTGCATTCCTCTGAAATATGTAATTGTATAATATACAATATATTAAAATACATTCAATACTTTAATGCTTTGTTTGGTGGTAAAATATGGCTCATATTTCATATTATGGCTCATATATTCAATACATTAATGCTTTGTTTGGTAGTGAAATATGGCTCATATTTGGCTCATAAAACATGGCTCATATTTTACAAAGCAGCACCATTCAAGGCATATCTCTCTTGATATGAAATTGTAGGGTGTAACAGGACTTGTCATATTTATAAATTGTGAAAAAAATACTAAAAAGGTACCAAATAATGTAGATTTGACTTTCTAAGGGTCATATCACTACAAAATATTAGAGAACCACTGTACAATGGCCTTCATCCAGGCAGCTTTGTTGTAGACTAGAGATTGTGTATAGTTGCTCAGCAGCATTATTGCAACTTGGCACATTAAATCAACTGATATGTAGAGGCATATCCACTATTTTACAAGAACTTCAAATGTAGTACAACCAGAATTTAGAGTCTGAACAATGTTTTAAGAGTATTTTGTTTGTACTTTAAATGATAATGTGTATATAGTATGCTTTAACATGGACATAATAATGTCATATTTGGTTTAAATGCGTTTTTCCAACAAACCAAAAAAAAGAAAGAAAATCAAATGAGATGAAATACCTTTCATTTTGTAAAGTCAGAAGCCCAAAGCTATGAAATGGTAAAAGCTCTGAAATTGAATTTCTAGCAAAAATAAATATTATTATTTATGTACTGTTAGTGTACCAAAAGAGCAGCCAAAAGAGAGAGTTATAAGGCTTTGTCAACACTAAGAGCACGTTTAGCTACATAACAACGATGTACTACAAATGTAAAAGTTTTCCCTTTGGCTTTTTTGGTGTACAGACGTCGCATTGTCCTAACGTTCCCCGCTCACACGGATCCGCGACATCTTAAAAAACGCATCTCTTTCTCTACATTTTGGGCTTTCGTCCACACTAAGACTGTGACTGCGTCCGAAAACCTAGACAGCTGACTCGATGCCTCGCTGCCTTATCAGACAATGGCTTGTAAGGCAGCGTTTGTGCATGAAGGCACCTCACAAAACTGATTTCGGACAGACTTCTTAGGCAGTGTAACCGTTTAATGATCTACAGCAAAATAGAGAGAGCTTTGGGAGAACTAAACAAATATTTAATTGCTACATTAGTAATTTCTCGCCGTGTGTAAATGTTAAAAAACGTACATTTACACACAAACTGACCAGCAAACGCAACTTTCGTACGCCATCTTTTTTTCCAGCTCAACTGTCACAGAATGGAAAGCGCAGGATTGTGGGATATCAAAGGCAGCGAAGGATACATAAATGCTGCCTTCAAAAATCGTTCAGATGAAGGTCTCTCTGGAGACAAGATGTGAAGCTAACATTTGATTCGGACGTGCCTTGATGCCTTCCTTGAAATGTGTTCTCCGAAGGCAGCATTTTCCAGGTTTCGGACGCAGCCTGTGTTTTTGTCAATGAAGACGGAGCTTTTTGAAAACGCCATTTTCACGTTGTAGTGTGGACTGTGAAAACAGGTATTCAAAAGGATGATGCATATATAGTCATGTGACATAATATATATGGTTATCTACCTTTTGGCATCTATGCTAATATTAGTCTCTCTGTTTATCTGAGGTTTGTAGTCTGCCGGATCCAGACCGTACTTGCGCCTAGACACGACCACAACGCAGCAGACACCTGTGAAGGCCTCCTTCTCTTTCCCTCTGTACAGATAAAAACGTTATCGTAAATGATCGGAAACAACTAAAAATGCAATGTAGACACAGTAATTTGGAAGTCATTTTGTAAAGAAGAACTACACGTCTGCGCGCATACAGCTCTGGAAGAAATTAACAGACCATTTAACACTGAGAAATCAATGTTAAGTGGTCTCTTATTTTTTCCAGAGCTGTATGGATTAAAATGCGCTTGCCTATAGACTAAATGCGTAATGCTTTCATGCATGCCGTCAACGTTCTCACAGATTCACTTTTTTAAAAAGTTTACATGAAGATGACAACGGTAGCGTTTCAAAACGTTTCGGGGTTTGTGTTCTCTAGCTGTTGGGCGCTGTTGCCGTGCGGATGAGCGGCCGAAACGCATTTCTATTTAATTTTATTTTTCTATAATTAGGGGTACATTTCATGTCCGTCCACTCAATTATAAATGTTACACATTTTTCTTTAACTTTTCACTCGAAACGATTGCTTTTATATCAGGGGACATTTCTTATTAATTTAATACAAAAATCCAACAGATACCTATCTTTTATCTTGCAAAAATGGCATATTCTATACTGGAATTTGCTGTTTTTGTGCTGTCGGATTTGGTAAATGTGAGGTTTTGCTCTTTAAATTAGCTCTAAAATGCATGTTTCTGTATATATTTCTTATAAATATTTGTCCAAAAAAATCATTAAATTATGAGAGGTGTTTTTAAAAATATTTTGCTCATGCATCTACATTAAATCATCCATTTTGTGTATGTCCGAGAAATCAGTGTCAACTGTGTTACTCCCTATAAAACCCCCTATAAATCAGCAATGGTTTGTTCCAAAGTCACATGTCCAACATCACCTGATGTCATTCCTTTTTTTGGAGGGAAATTTGAAGACAGAGGTAAGTCATAACTTCTCCTCTTCAATATATGATCCCATATTGTCTGCACAAAGAGTAGATGAATTGACTGCCACATGTTTACATTATAAATGTGTAGAGAAAGAATATAAAAACATAAGTTAATAAAGGTCAACTACTAACTAGTCCAAGGCAAGCAGTTTGCACAAGGCCCTAAAATGGCCGAAATGTCAACTGTGTAACCCAGCAACCATAACAGTTGACAAGGATTCACATGGTTGACAATGTTGGCAATTCCTATTTAAACTTAATTCATTGTACTTACATTTGTTGAATAAAAATAAAGTTATAATTTTAAAGAGAGTTTTTTTCTTTTCCTTCTAATGTGTCCTGTCCTGTGTTATGTGTGTTTTTTATGTCATAAATATTTTAAATGTGAACTAAACCATCAGAAAAATAGATGACACAGCATTTTTCCGTAGCACAGTTGACAAAATAATTAATCAAATGTTAATTTTCATTAACATATTTAAACAGACATTAGAGCTTAAGCTTGCCAAATAATTAATTTAGCACATTAACGGCATATATTATTCAACCACCTAGTTTATTGATCAAAAAAGAGTACTGATTTATTTTTGGCTGGCATGAAATGTACCCCTAAATATAGAATGACTCAACTAATAATTTTTTACAACGGAAATGAAAACAAACTTTAGCTGGACAATAACTTTTTTCTAAAGCTGATGTACAGCCAAAACTATCTCTCTTCCATTAATTTCCCATTATCACTGTAAAGCTGCTTTGAAACAATCAGTATTGTAAAAAGCGCTATATAAATGAAGGTTTGGGATAGTTCCATTCAAAAAGATTGAAACAAATCATAAAGTTTAGGGCTGCATCAACTAGTTGATAAAATTGATTATAAATGATAATGAAAATCATTGACAACAATTCTCATTTTCGATTAGTCGGGTCTGCCACCAGTCGCGCCAAATAACAGCACTAAATAACAAATTTCTATCGACAAAATGCATCTAAAAACAGTGGAGTGGAAACCGCTGCTGTGGGAAAGCGCCCAAAACATGAGAATCATTTGTTTTAAGCAACAAGCTAATGCATTAGCGTTTAACATACCCTGTCATGCGCTTTGACATGCATGTGCGTCCTCAGCGCAAAACGTTCATTTTACAGATCTATATAGAGACCAGTGGTTATATCCTCTGTAAATGTTACTAATTCACACAAGTATTCCCATTTTGCATTAAAGCGAGTCAGTCTGACATTACGCTTTATGCTGCGTTCACACCAAATGCGAGTAGAGCATCAGGAGCGAGTGATTTCAATGTTAATTCAATGGAAAGGCGCGTTGATGCGAATTGAGCGGCTTGTGTTATACGTACGAGTGGTGCTTTTTGTACATTCACGCGTTTGAAGCGAATTCACGTCTGACGCCTGAGTTGAAAAATTTGACTTTTGACATCAATTCGCGCCGCGGTAACCAATCAGGAGCCTGCTTGCTGCTGTCACGTGGTGAAGTGACGTGATGAGAAACCCTGCATAATTTAAAAATACTACTGTTATTGTGTCACAAAATGTAGTTTTAAGACTTTTTCAGGTAAGAATGTAGTTGTTTAAAGCTCAAATCAAGTGGTTTATAAATAAAGACATCGCCTATTAGAAAATTTTATCTGCCGTTTTTGGAGCTGTGAGCTCCAGTTGATCAGCAGCGCTCAATAACCCCGGCGAAAGCAGCCTTTCCTCGGCCAGTCCTGACATCTGCTGCTGGCTCTGATGTCTCTGTAGTGGTTAAACATGAGATATAATTCGTCTTGTGTAGATCTAACGGGCGATCTTTGGTCTCATGAATCTATCATTTGTTTGTTGACTGAGGGCAAAGAGAAGTTTCATAACTTTATTTTTTTTTAGGATATTTAAATATACAGGGAGTGCAGAATTATTAGGCAAATGAGTATTTTGACCACATCATCCTCGTTATGCATGTTGTCTTACTCCAAGCTGTATAGGCTGGAAAGCCTACTACCAATTAAGCATATTAGGTGATGTGCATCTCTGTAATGAGAAGGGGTGTGGTCTAATGACATCAACACCCTATATCAGGTGTGCATAATTATTAGGCAACTTCCTTTCCTTTGGCAAAATGGGTCAAAAGAAGGACTTGACAGGCTCAGAAAAGTCAAAAATAGTGAGATATATTGCAGAGGGATGCAGCAGTCTTAAAATAGCCAAGCTTCTGAAGCGTGATCATCGAACAATCAAGCGTTTCATTCAAAATAGTCAACAGGGTCGCAAGAAGCGTGTGGAAAAACCAAGGCGCAAAATAACTGCCCGTGAACTGAGAAAAGTTAAGCGTGCAGCTGCCAAGATGCCACTTGCCACCAGTTTGGCCATATTTCAGAGCTGCAACATCACTGGAGTGCCCAAAAGCACAAGGTGTGCAATACTCAGAGACATGGCCAAGGTAAGAAAGGCAGAAAGTCGACCACCACTGAACAAGACACACAAGCTGAAACGTCAAGACTGGGCCAAGAAATATCTCAAGACTGATTTTTCTAAGGTTTTATGGACTGATGAAATGAGAGTGAGTCTTGATGGGCCAGATGGATGGGCCCGTGGCTGGATTGGTAAAGGGCAGAGAGCTCCAGTCCGACTCAGACGCCAGCAAGGTGGAGGTGGAGTACTGGTTTGGGCTGGTATCATCAAAGATGAGCTTGTGGGGCCTTTTCGGGTTGAGGATGGAGTCAAGCTCAACTCCCAGTCCTACTGCCAGTTTCTGGAAGACACCTTCTTCAAGCAGTGGTACAGGAAGAAGTCTGCATCCTTCAAGAAAAACATGATTTTCATGCAGCACAATGCTCCATCACACGCGTCCAAGTACTCCACAGCGTGGCTGGCAAGAAAGGGTATAAAAGAAGAAAATCTAATGATATGGCCTCCTTGTTCACCTGATCTGAACCCCATTGAGAACCTGTGGTCCATCATCAAATGTGCGATTTACAAGGAGGGAAAACAGTACACCTCTCTGAACAGTGTCTGGGAGGCTGTGGTTGCTGCTGCACGCAATGTTGATGGTGAACAGATCAAAACACTGACAGAATCCATGGATGGCAGGCTTTTGAGTGTCCTTGCAAAGAAAGGTGGCTATATTGGTCACTGATTTGTTTTTGTTTGGTTTTTGAATGTCAGAAATGTATATTTGTGAATGTTGAGATGTTATATTGGTTTCACTGGTAAAAATAAATAATTGAAATGGGTATAAATTTGTTTTTTGTTAAGTTGCCTAATAATTATGCACAGTAATAGTCACCTGCACACACAGATATCCCCCTAAAATAGCTAAAACTAAAAACTACTTCCAAAAATATTCAGCTTTATTAATGAGTTTTTTGTGTTCATTGAGAAAATGGTTGTTGTTTAATTATTAATGTTGTAAAATTAATCCTCAAAAATACAACTTGCCTAATAATTCTGCACTCCCTGTACATGCAGTGAAGATAATGTAGGTAATGCGTTGCCTGGATCACATTTGTGTGGCTATTAATGTTTAATTTACATATTTTTTATGAAAAGAGGCAGAGTGGTGTATTATGACATATTTCTCCTGGAGTGCCTTGAACGCGTGTCTATTTCGCTTCAAACGCTCGATTTATACGTGCGTTTAATTAGCTGTGGATGCGCGAATGGATTCAAAATATTCAAGCATACAATTAGACGTGGTAGACGCAATTTTGACGCTCTATTCGCTTTTGGTGTGAACGCAGCACTTAACTTCAGCATGCGCATGAGGCAGCACAGAGTCGAGAGGGAGACAATTTTCAGCGCAAAAACATTAATTTGAAATATCTGCTGTTGGACGCTAAATTTAGTGAAGTTCTTCATCCGCTGCAGTTTCTGTTCTCTGAAAACCAATTATCTGTCCTAGAGGCAGTATGTACAGAAGGAAAAGAATCAGTCCCAGGACAGAACCCTGAGGTACACCACTCAATAAACCTGCAGTATCTGACATGATCTGATTAATAAAGACACTAAAACTTCTACCCGATAGGTAAGAGGTAAGCATTTTTATAGCTGATTCAAATATCCCTACTAGATCCTGAAGTCTATTAATCAAAATATTATGATCAATAGTGTCAAAGGCAGATGTAAGGTCCAGTAAAACTAACACTTGTATGCTTCCCAGAATCAGCTGACATCAAAATATCACTCGAGACTTTAATTAATGCAGTTTCCGTAGAATGGTTTTTACGGAAAACTGATATTTGTCAAAAATATAATTTATCTCTAAGAAAGTAGTAAGCTGCTCTGCTACCACTTTTTCTAAAATCTTAGCCATAAAGGGGAGTTTGGATGTAGGCCTATAATTCATGGGTTTCGATGGGTCTAAACTGGGCTTTTTAAGAACAGGTTCAACAATAGCATGTTTAAAGAAGTTAGGAACCACACCAGTTAAATGAGAAGTATTGATCAATACTGCACTGCACCAATAAGACAGGATATTCTTGTGGTAAGAATGTGGTTTGGTTTTTTATAGCCTAAATAAAATATATTTACAGTTGTCAAAACGTTTTACTCCGGTGAATGGTTTAAAAGTCAACGTGCCAAAAGAATAGAGCAGAATCTGTCTGCTCTCTCGGTATCGTCTTGTGAGCTTTTGTGAGGGTTTACGCATGCGCAGTAAGGTGAATTTTTAGTTTTCAGATGTTTCAGAGTGGATGAGAAACCTTTGGAAAACCCTTGAAAACGCTAGTGTGGACGGGGAGTGTTTTGAAATGAAAATTAATGTAGACAAGATTTTGGTCATAAGGCCCATGTGGTTGTATCAAGTGCATGGCTTTAAGTGCGATTGAACTTAAACTGGATGATAAACATAAGTCCATCTTATATCCCTTATATCCCATTACTCCATTTCCTGTCCATCTTGAAATTGTGCACCTTGAAGAGACAGGATGTGGAACATTTCACTTAAAGCTGAGAGTGACGTTCTTCATCCGGTGCCGTTTCTGTTCTCTGAAAACCTGATCTGCACTTCTGTAAAACAAAACCACAATTACAGAATGTAAACCTAGTGAACTGTAACCTTGTTGTTGCTAAAAATAAGTGCAGTTCGCGTCAAAACAAACAACAGTCTGCCATCACCTGGATGATGGATGTAACTACACACCACAAACAATTAATATGAGCATGAGTGGAGGCACTTTTTATTGCACGTGGAGGCTTTGAAGTTACATATTAAATTATTATTGCACTGTATTTGTATAGCATATTTCACAGAAAAAAAATCACAAATAGTTTTAAAATGTGTGTGGGGGGGGCAATATTTTCCCTGTTGATCTTAGACTATGTGAGGACGTACGCAGCTGTATCAGGTCAGAGATGTAACAGGGTGTCTGTCCTTGTAGGGCTCTAAAAGTAAGAACCAAAATTGCATTCTAAATTTCACTGGTAACCAATGAAGTGAAGCTAAGACCGGTGTGATGTGTGCTCTTTTACTGGTGTGGGTTAAAAGCCTTGCAGCAGAATTCTGGACAGTCTGGAGGTGACAAAAATCGTTCTTATTTAGACAAATAAAAAGGCTATTACAATAGTCTAAACGGCATGAGATAAAAGCATGAATGATCACCTCCAATTCAGCCTTTGACACCAAGGCTCTTATTTTCGAAATGTTCCTTAATTGAAAGAAACAGTTTTTAATAAGTTGATTCGAGTGTTTCTTCAAGGACATGGCAGAATCAAAAACAACACCTAGGCTCCTAAGACTCGGCTGGACAGACGAGCTTAGGGCACCGATATGTTGTTTTATTTGCTCAGGGGCAATGATCAGTGTTTCAGTCTTAGCTGAGTTCAGAAGTAAAAAGTTATCATTTAGCCACTGCTTGATACTGCTCAGACAGCTGATTAAATAAGACGGTTTATGTAACTAATGACTGATGTAACATTAAAGCTTGGAAAACAAATATTGCTCCATCCTTTATCTTTACTCAAAGTAGTAAGAACGACAGACAATCTGCATTAACAGACACAGTTTTAGGTAATAGTGGCCCACAGCTGATTTACAGTAGTATTTCAGTTAGACAGTAATAATATGAGTTAGCCCATTATCCAGAGACCTACAAAAAATGAAACAATAAACACATTGTAGAGCACAGCGTCTACACGTCATGATGCTATCCAGTATCTGCTGAAGTGTTTGGGGGGGGTTCAGGTTTTCCCTGGTGTCTGCACGCGCAATAGGTGGACGGGCAATATGCTAATGTTTTGTCGAAACGGCTTGCGACTCGTTTGAAAAAATTCATTTAATTGAGTCGACTCTTGAGTCGATGTAAAACTTTGCAGGATGTTTTCATTCACTTAGAGCTATGTTACACACTACATGAAAGGTCACTTTCAAAAATTCATAATAGCGGCACTTTAAAATATATATATTTTTTAATTTCTAAGAACATGTCCCAATATGAATATTATGAGACTTACCTTGTAGGTGAAAAAAATGACCAAGAAGAGGACTAATACAGCAAGTACAATAACAGGGATTAACCACGTTAAGATGGAATGTTCTGGAACCTCTGGAAAAACCTCTAGGGAAAAAAAATACACAACTTTAAGTTCAGACTGCGGATATACCTCAGTCAGCTCAAATCAGAATAAACCATTAGCTCTGATTCCACCAAAGCAGTGCTAGAGCTAGATCGGAGCCAGAGCCTAGTTTCAAATCAGTTCTTTGCGTTTCCACACCCAAAGCCCCAGCTCCGAGCCAGGAAAAGTGGTTCTTAAGTAGCACCAAAACATTGCTGGGCTACAACAGGGCTAGAAGTAAGAACCGATTACGTCAGGCGCTGGGGGCGGGGTCAACAAGACCAACACAAACTTGAGATCCGCCATTGTTGAAATAGCAGCTAATGGAGCTAACAGCTGCTGCTCGTTTGTAATATCCGTCTATACAAATTACGGCGATCTGCATGAATGCGTTGGATTCGCTGTGTTTTCATTGTGTTTTGATGCCGATGTAGGATCGTAAAGCCATGTGAATCAATAGTAACGCAACGTTTGCATTGTTGATGGAAGGCTTGTTGGCAGCGGTGCTGTGCAGAGGCCGAGTCCAGTGAGAGCACACGACTCCTTATGCTTTCGATTCACTCATGCATTTTTTTTAATATATATCATACGTGGATCATTCTGTGCAGCGCGGATGCATCTCGAACAAGCCTGGTGTGTTTGTGTTTCGCTGCCCAGGGTTGCCTGGTTTTCACAACAAAACCCGCCCAAATCACATTTGGTGGTAAAATATGTGTTTATTTTGGCATGGTTGCCTACTACAATTCGCATTCCCGGGGCTAAATATCACATAATTGGGGTCGCTTCAACCCGCGGACATGAAAAACAGCCTGCGGCAACAGTGATGAAGTAGCCCAATTCTGCGGGAAAACCGCAGACTTGGCAACACTGCCGCTGCCTCGCTAGCGTTGCTGAGAAAGATGAGACGTATACAGTGACATAAGACCTGGCTCTGTTGTGGCTCCCAGCATGTGGAAAAACAAACGGTTCTTAGAAGGCTCCTCAGTCGAACCAACTATGAACTGGGATTAGCACTGGCTCTGAACTAGCACTGTGGAAAAGGGGTATTTGTCAAGCAGCGTTTTTGCTTGCAGTGAGGACAGTGACATTTCTTGACACTGAAAACCCAATGTAGAAATGAAGGACACAATGCTACAAGTGCTGGCATGACTCAAATCAGTGGTTGAAATCAAATCTGTAACATACTGACCTTCAACATGAAGAATCAAGGTCTTGACATTCTTATATCCATTGAGGAGAACTCTGTATTGGCCAGAGTTACTGGCGTTCACATTGGGAATGATGAGACACAAATCCCCTGAGTATACTTGAAACTGGTTCACCAACGTTGGGTAGTTGTGGCATGTCCCATTATCGCAGAAATATTCAGCACATAATGTTCCTTCATGGTATGTCATCAGCTGATCATCCACATCCAGTGTGGAAACGTTTAAAACTGGTTCAGTCACCGTCGCTCCCAGCGGAACAGTCTTTACAGTGATGGGACCATTAGAGCTTGTACAGCGGGCCAGCCAAGCCAGCAGAAATAACAGTGCAGCTGAAAAGGTATAGAAAATATATTACTTTAAAAGGACAATCACACTCCACTTTTTTTGCAAATAGGCTAATTTTCTGACTCCCCTAGAGTTAAACAGTTGAGTTTTACCGTTTTCGAATCCATTCAGCTGATCTCTGGGTCTGGTGGTAGCACTTTTAGCATAGCTTAGCATAGATCATTGAATCTGATTAGACCGTTAACATCTCGCTCTAAAATGGTACGGCTGAAAGCTCTTGATTATTAAGCAGGAATGAGAGTATAGTTCCTAGCCATATCGGTCTAAACTTTTCATTTTCCATCTGTCTTAGTACACAATGTAACTACAGAAGAGTCAAGCTTTAATTAGGAAAAATATTGAAACTCATTTTGGACCCACTTTATATTAGGTGGCCTTAACTACTATGTTCTAACATTTTAATTAATAATTTGATACAATGCACTTATTGTGTACATACATGTTTTTATATTGTACTTACATTTTAAAAAATGCATGTAATTACATCTGTAATTAATTTCTGTAGTTACATTTGTAATTACACTGTTGACCCTTCCCTTACACCAAACCCTACCCTTAAACTTACCCATACACCACACCTGTCCCTAACCCTACCCGTATCCCACCTCAATATCAGCGAAAGTGTTTTGCAATCCAATTTGAACACAGTAAGTACATTGTACTTATTTTTTGATGTAAGTACATAGTAGTTAAGGCCACCTAATATAAAGTGGGGCCCTCATTTTTGAGCAAGATGCTAATGATCTAATCAGATTCAATGATCTATGCTAAGCTATGCTAAAAGTTCTAGCGCCAGACCTGGAGATCGGCTGAATTAATTAAAAAATGGTAAAACTCAACTGTTTAACTCTGGGGGAATGCATATATCTCATTCTTGTTCACTACTTGTGTTCTTTTTGAGCTTCTTTATACTTAACCCTTTTATTATTTTATTGAATTCACTTGATTTCATTCTTTTTTTTCCTATATTGTCTATTTCTGTAATTCCCTTAAATGTGATTTTTTTGACAAATTAATGATCCTTCGGGGGGGGGATTTTTCAAGACACGTTACAGCTTAAAAAAATCATGAGTGGGGTAATACTGATGTATTTAATGTCGTAGAATAAAACGGTAAACTGTCTTGAGCTTGTGTTTTTTTTAGCCAAAAACTCATTGACTGGGACGATGGAACCAGAAGTGCTAAAATGCAACTCGTTTCCACGTTTTTGCTTACATATTTACGTCACACCTGCGCCACTACTATATTTAACTTGCACCGGATTTTTTTTTCGAACATGTTGCGCAATCGGTCCAATGAGGGTGATGTATGATGGGATATGCTTGGCTGAATATAGTCAAGATTGTGACTAAATATATTTACAAAATATTATTACAATTTAATATAGTATATTTTTAATTTTCAGCATCATTACTCCAGTCTTCAGTGTCACGTGATCCTTCAGAAATCATTTTAATAGGATGATTTGCTGCTCAAGAAACATTTATGATTATTATCAATGTTGAAAACAGTTGTGCTGCTTATTTGTGTGGAAATCGTTAGTCGTCCATGATCCTTTGAATATAAATAAAAAATTATATTTTTAAAGAACAACTGTCACTTATGATCTATTAAATGTATCACATTTATATTAATTGTATGTGACAAGCATTTCACGAGAAATACTATATCTATTATTAGCAATAAAATGTTAATTTAAGTTAATTATAACATTTTTGGCTGACAATTGCCAAAGAAGACACTCAAGTTTTAATGCTGATGTTTCTTCAATGTGTTCAGTTATTTTACTTATATGCTATACTTATATTATTTTACTTATATAGGCCTACACATGAATCCTGTTATTTACAGCAAAATAATAATAATAATAATAATAAATTAGACATGCAAATAATAGGGGAACCCTTTTTGATTTTCTCAGTTTTGTGTAAATCCACTTAGGGTTCAGAGTATTTATTGTTTCCCACATGTCTAGTACAATTAGTCTATGTGGGTTTTTCATCAATACAGTGTATAGATCAAAACCACTTTTTTGTACCAGGCTTTTTTTCTGCTGTACAGTTTGGCATTTTAACATACAGATTTGACTCTCTTCTGGTCTCTAGCGGCCAGCCGATGAATTGTAGTATATCCTCCTCGGACCCAGAAAAAAAAAAGTTTTTTGAATTTATAATTTTTTTATGTCATTAAATTGTTTAGAGCATAAGAAACAAATGGAGAAAAAAAAAACATTTTTGAAAAATTATATTTTATTCATATGTTATGATTCATATGTTATGAGATGTCCTCTGTAGTTGACACCAGGACTGAGTTGTTAAAAAAATTAAATGACATGAAATTGCATGTATAGGCAAAAACAATGGGATTTATTTTTAATTCACCAATATATTTTTAGGTTTCAGGGGTTTTTTTTAAACAAACTATATTTAAAGATGATTCTGAACTATGTTATGAAAAATATAATGAAATGCATTCATATACCATTATACTTTATGAAATATGTGGGTAAAATGACAATACAATGTATCTATTCACTGCATCTAATTTGCATATTAATGTGTTCTTGGTGCAACATGTAATGAAAAAAGAAGTGTAATAATGGGAGGAAAAATTGGCAACATTTTCATAATAATATCTAATATTTCATAGGAATATTGATATGTAATTTATTTCCCTGTTCACTTGTTATGTCTCCAAAATGCCTGATAAACATGATTTAAATCCTGGTGTCCACTACAGTGGTCATTTATGAACTCAATGCCCTGTTCTGTAACAGAAAGTCATATTTTGATTAGAAACCCCATAACATTTTCCTGAGATGTTGATTTATAACAAACAATTAATCAGATTTAAATTATAATTAAAAAATATTATCATATTTCCATAAGAGTGCTAAACATTAATGTCAGCCGTTTTTAAAGACCAGGAAGAAGTTGTTGTCCTGGTGAAACCTCCAAACATTTGGTATCCCTGCAAAGCCCCGGATGTGCTCTTTAAAGGACATCCAGACTGTGACATGTGACATGTATGATGTCAGAGAAATTCACTAAAATATAATGTCCACTACAGTGGACAAAAGTCTATTCTTGGGTCCCAGGAGGTTAAGTCACTGTTGGATTCAAGAATGAATTCAAGAGAGACCGTAGAGGCGTAGACCATGACGTGCCGTGACACCTGAACGGCCCCGCCCGTTCTGCACGCGGCTCGTGACAGAACGCAGACCGATTGAATGAATACACTTTGTAGCGAGAGCGAATACGCATGGTTTCCACATTGCAAATATAAAGTTAAACGCAGAGTAGAGAGCATGTTCATTTAACAGAAAAGCTCTGCGGGATTTAAATTCTTGAAATCTGCAGCCATACGCAAGAAAGCTCCAGTGTGTAATGTTTTGTCTCCTCTTTTATTCGACAAAAAGTTTTTTTTTTTTTTTTTTAACTACTGATAAATGACTTTTGGATCGCCTCTTTATCTCTTCTAGTCAGTCATAAAAACATTTTTCGTCATAGATTTCCATGCAAATGGAAGAGGCTCTGATCTGAATCGTCTTTGTCGTGCAAATATAACGTTACCTTGCATCATCATCATAGTGGCCCAAGATGCGCGTTTTCCCAGTATTTGTTTGGTTCTCCTCTCAGGAAGAAGACGCGGTCTTTCATGTCATCATGAAGCCTCACTCATAAACCAGTGCTGCTGCTGTTGGACTGTTTACTGAAGAACCGAAGCCGTCAAGCCGAACTGTAAAGCCGCTGCCCAACACTTTCTGTTCGCTGATTCGCTGCAGACGTGATATTCTCGCCCTGCCCCTAGTGTGCGGTTTTTTTTTACAGTGTAGCAGCTCATGAGACTATGAGTCACCCACATGATGCAACCTGCAAACTCAAAAAGGATGTGCTGAATTGTTTGTTGTTAAACTGTGGATCAGAGTTAAATGATGTTTATTGTGTGTCTGTGAAGATATTTTTCATGCAAGTTGTTAGTGCTAATGTTTTGGCTGTTAGGTGAGCTAGTTCATGGCTATAAGACTCTGGGTTACACTCTAAAAATACTGGGTTAATTACAACCCAAGTTGGGTAGAAAATGGACAAACCCAGCGGTTGGGTTAAATGTTTGCCCAACCTGCTGGGCAGTTTTATTTAACCCAACTATTGTTTAAAAATGTCTCTATGGCTGGCTTAAAATGAACCTAAAATAGGTTGGAAATGAAAAATCAGACACATAATTACTAGAGGCAACAATAATAATCAAAAGGTGAACATTTATTAATAAGCAATTTGTTATTGTTTAATTATTATTCATTAAACCTATCAGAAATGTTCATTTAATAAACATATATATTTTTTTTAAATGTTAATTTTCAACATACTTTGGGTTCATTTTAAGCAAGTAATACAGTCATTTTTAAACTATAGTTTATAAATTCCCAGCAGGTTGGGCAAACATTTAACCCAAACACTAAGTTAAAACAACCAATTTCACTGGGTTAAAACAACCCAACTGCTGGGTTGAAACAACCCAACTGCCGGGTTGAAACAACCCATTCACTGGGTTAAAACAACCCAACCACTAGGTTAAAACAACCCATTCACTGGGTTAAAACAACCCAACCACTAGGTTAAAACAACCCAATTGCTGGGTTAAAACAACCCAACCACTAGGTTAAAACAACCCAACTGCTGGGTTAAAACAACCCAACCACTAGGTTAAAACAACCCATTCACTGGGTTAAAACAACCCAACCACTAGGTTAAAACAACCCAACTGCTGGGTTAAAACAACCCATTCACTGGGTTAAAACAACCCAACCGCTGGGTTAAAACAACCCATTCATTGGGTTAAAACAACCATTCACTGGGTTAAAACAACCCAACTGCTGGGTTGCAACAACCCATTCACTGGGTTAAAACAACCCAACCACTAGGTTAAAACAACCCATTCACTGGGTTAAAACAACCCATTCATTGGGTTAAAACAACCATTCACTGGGTTACAACAACCCATTCATAGGGTTAAAACAACCCAACTGCTGGGTTAAAACAGCCCATTCATTGGGTTAAAACAGCCCAACCCATTCACTGGGTTAAAACAACCCAATTGCTGGGTTTGTCCATTTTCAACCCAACTTGGGTTGATTTCAACCCAGTATTTTTTAGAGTGTAGTTGTAACAGCAAGTACATTTTTAGTTGTATTTATACCTTTTGTTGTTGTTGTTGTTGTTTTTCTCAGTATGCCTAGGTCAGGGGTGTCTAAACTCAGTCCTGGAGGACGGTCACTGTCCTGCAGAGTTTAGCTCCAATTTGCCTCAACACACCTGCCTGAAAGTGTCTTGTATGCCTAGTAAAGCTTGATAAGCTGGTTCATGTGTGTAGTTGGGATTCTAACTGAACTCTGCAGGATGGATGGCCCTCCAGGAGCAGGATTGGACACCCCTGGAGAAAGACAAATTGAGGGACGTAAAATGAGCATTTGCTAATTTAATTAATTTTTGTTACACACATGCACACACATCAATTATGTTAAAAAGCCTGTGTTAAAAAAAAAAACATGTTTTTTTTTTTTGTTATAATCCTTATTTCATAATGTTATATCTCACCCCAGGGTCTGTTAGAACTAACCCGGACTATGGGATGAATTGTAACATTTCACTCCTTGTGTTTGAACCACACATCTTCTGTTTGTGCTGCAAAGATAACATAGCCTGAAGTCATCATACTCTGATTCTAGTCAGAATATGAGTCTGATCTGCTCCATTGGGCTGAGATTATGGGGTGCTTCAACCGAAACAGGAAAGAAAATGCCTCTGCACTCAATTAGATAGACCTACAACCAATCAGAGCGATGGAGTAAGTGACGTATTTTGAGCAACACATAGTTGTCAACAGAACTCAACTGCACGCGCTGGAAGAAATAGAAGAAGAAGAAGAAGAAGATAAGTGTAAACGATCTTTGCTGGTGTTGTTAAAAGAATTTAAGGATACACAGAGTACTTACCAACACCATCATCATTTCTGAGAGGAATAGTAAAGGTGAATGCATATACGAACAAGATCTCTGTTTAGTAAACGAATTCAACCCAAGCGCTCTTTGGTGACGTGGATGATTACGTCATTGTTGATCATCTGTCCATCATCGTATAAAGCCCACCCTGATGATTTGATTGGTCCGAACAGCTCTGGTTTGAGCATAGTTGCTCCACAACGGATCAAGTCCAGACCGAACTTCCCGACCTATAATGTTGTGAGCGGGCTAAGTTCGGCTGGCATCCAGGCTATGTCATTTAATAGCTGACACTTGTAAAGAGTTTTTATCACATTTTTGACGGATTGACTTAAAAGAACTCCAAGATGCAGACAGAAATGTCAAAATTGTTACAACCAGTTTTTACAACCCCGGTCTCACCAACAACGTAATGGCTTAATTCATTTTATTTTATTTACATCTTTCAAAACACTCAAGGCAGAGCCGGCCCAAGGCATAAGCGAACTAAGCGGCTGCTTAGGGCCCCTTTGGCCATCAGGGGGCCCCCAAGAGCACATGAAATGACTTATTGCTGTAGCCTATATGTTATTTTATGATGATTGAAATCGCGAAATGGCCTTAAACAATTGCTAAAAGTTACATTTCCTAATATATGCACGGATTGATTCTGACAGCGCTGCACAAGCTCGCGGCGCCATTGGTCGTACACTATGTTAGCCAGGGTTCAAAGTCCAAAGTGGACCCTTATACGATTTTTAAAGGTCCTGTTCTTCGTGATCCCATTGTTCAAACTTTAGTTAGTGTGTAATGTTGCTGTTAGAGCATAAATAATACCTGTAAAATTATAAAGCTCAAAGTTCAATGCCAAGCGAGATATTTTATTTAACAGAAGTTCCCTTTCAAAGCCTACAGCGAACGGCCGACTTGGACTACATCCCTCTACTTCCTTCTTTAATTACGTCAGTAGAACAGTTTGTTGACTAACCTCCGCCCACAAAAATACGCAAAAAAGGGGGTGTGGTCTTGTTGCTCTCCCACGTGGAGAAGGGGAAGTGTTGCGTTTGAGTGTGTTTGTCGCCATGTCGTCGAGACGCTGTTATTTTCATCCCGGAGTCAAATCACCTTTGTTTGGCTTTCCCAGGGACGCTGTACTTAGAGATCATTGAGCGCATACATCTCCCTGTTAAGAGGTGTGACCTTTCCGTGCAACGTGCGCTAAGCTGCTGTCGAATCACAACACGGGAACCGCTGGCACAATCAGAACTCGTTACGTATTTCTGAAGGAGGGACTTCATAGAACAAGGAACTCATCAGTTTTTAGGACAGTGAAAGCAGCGGTATACAGATAAGGAAATTGTGTGAAAAATACTGTGTTTTTTTACACTCGAAACATGAACACATGTTATATTGCACACTGTAAACACAATCAAAGCTTCAAAAAACACGAAAAACGGGACCTTTAATATCGAGTACAAGATGATAGTGGATATGAGGAAAAAGATTAGAACTCTTCAGCCTGCTTATCCAAGAGCTTAGAGAGGGTGAGTAGTTTTAAATATCTGGGGGTCCACATCAGTGAGGACCTCACCTGGACACTCAATACCACCCAGCTAGTTAGGAAGGGACAACAGTGGGACAAAAGACGGAGTTGTGTTGTGGAGAGCGTCTTGACCAGCTGCATCACTGTGTGGTGTGGAAACACTACTGGGAGGGTCTGCAGAGAATTGTGAAGATTGCTGAGAAGATCAGGACTCCACTGCCTTCTCTGCAGGCCTACCATCACAACAGGAGAGCTGCTTCCATGCTTAAGGACCCCACCCACCCCCAGCATGGACTGTTCACACTTCCACCCTCGGGACGGAGGTATAGAAGTGTGAAATGCAGGGTCATAAAGATTCTAAGAGTCCTCTCAGAAAACTCCTAATGTAGCTTAAAAACTTTTACGTAGGAGTCTTAGCTTAAGAGCTATTCGGGACCGATCTGTGAGCAACTCTGAGCAAGAAAAATACAAAAACTTTTATCTTAGTGAAGAGGCGGGGCTGACCCCGTTGCTACGTATGACACATTCTTTTGAAGACTGTGATTGGTTGGTTGTCCAAAAAGGGGAAAAAAGGAGCGCTTTTAAGTATAGGGTCTATTCTAAGTCTTCACTTTGAAATTACAAGTGCAAATTGTCCTATTTAACCGTTCTCTCTCACTCACACACACACACACATTATATACGATCTATAGCGTCTTATTAAGTCACTGTCATCCATTGTCTGCAACACATTTCTTCTCCCTCTTCGTCTTTCTGCCATTTTCTCCGCTGCTAAAGAAACTCATAAGCCTCTTAAAAGTCCTCGACCGTGCTCCTAACAAATTTGATCTTAAGACCTCTTTTAAGGGTTAAGATGCTTTCTGAATTACGTTTTTCTTTACTAGGATTTTTTAGTTAATTTTAAGAGTAAACGCCCACATTTCTAAGAATTGTCTTTTGTCACTAGGAGCTACTCGTTGCATTAAGATTCTTTATGAATACGGGCACTGGACTTCTAGATTGAGGAAGTCCTTCTACCTCTCAGCTATCAGACTCCTAAACAGATAGCCAGTGGACACATATTATTATCTCATAGAATAGTTGGAATAATTGTTGCAACAATACAATATAAATACTTGTGTTTACATCCAATTCCAAAGCCATTCGTGTTCACGCTCTAGTCACTTTACACACTTCTCTATCTCTCTCTCTCACACACACACACACACACACACACACACACACACACACACACACACACACACACACACACACGCACGCACGCACACAAAAACACAAACACAAACACTCTGTTCACTTTCATCACATTATTCACTTAGGTTACACTGTTCACTTTTATCACATTATTCACTTAGGTTACACTGTTCACTTTCATCACTTTATTCACTTAGGTTACACTGTTCACTTTCATCACTTTATTCACTTAGGTTACACTGTTCACTTTTATCACTTTATTCACTTAGGTTACACTGTTCACTTTTTCACTTTATTCACTTAGGTTACACTGTTCACTTTTATCACATTATTCACTTAGGTTACACTGTTCACTTTCATCACTTTATTCACTTAGGTTACACTGTTCACTATCATCACTTTATTCACTTAGGTTACACTGTTCACTTTCATCACTTTATTCACTTAGGTTACACTGTTCACTTTCATCACTTTATTCACTTAGGTTACACTGTTCACTTTTTTCACATTATTCACTTAGGTTACACTGTTCACTTTTATCACTTTATTCACTTAGGTTACACTGTTCACTTTCATCACTTTATTCACTTAGGTTACACTGTTCACTTTTATCACATTATTCACTTAGGTTACACTGTTCACTTTTATCACTTTATTCACTTAGGTTACACTGTTCACTTTCATCACTTTATTCACTTAGGTTACACTGTTCACTTTTATCACATTATTCACTTAGGTTACACTGTTCACTTTTATCACTTTATTCTCTTAGGTTACACTGTTCACTTTCATCACTTTATTCACTTAGGTTACACTGTTCACTTTTATCACTTTATTCACTTAGGTTACACTGTTCACTTTCATCACATTATTCACTTAGGTTTGACTGTTCACTTTCATCACATTATTCACTTAGGTTACACTGTTCACTTTTTCACTTTAATCACTTAGGTTACACTGTTCACTTTTATCACTTTATTCACTTAGGTTACACTGTTCACTTTCATCACATTATTTACTTACGTTACACTGTTCACTTTCATCACTTTATTCACTTAGGTTACACTGTTCACATTTTCACTTTATTCACTTAGGTTACACTGTTCACTTTTATCACTTTATTCACTTAGGTTACACTGTTCACTTTCATCACATTATTCACTTAGGTTACACTGTTCACTTTCATCACATTATTCACTTAGGTTACACTTTTTACTTTCATCACTTTATTCACTTAGGTTACACTTTTCACTTTCATCACATTATTCACTTAGGTTACACTTTTCACTTTCATCACTTTATTCACTTAGGTTACACTGTTCACTTTCATCACTTTATTCACATAGGTTACACTGTTCACTTTCATCGCATTATTCACTTAGGTTACACTGTTCACTTTCATCACATTATTCACTTAGGTTACACTGTTCACTTTCATCACTTTATTCACTTAGGTTACACTGTTCACTTTCATCACATTATTCACTTAGGTTACACTGTTCACTTTTATCACTTTATTCACTTAGGTTTGACTGTTCACTTTCATCACATTATTCACTTAGGTTACACTGTTCACTTTTTCACTTTAATCACTTAGGTTACACTGTTCACTTTTATCACTTTATTCACTTAGGTTACACTGTTCACTTTCATCACATTATTTACTTACGTTACACTGTTCACTTTCATCACTTTATTCACTTAGGTTACACTGTTCACTTTTTCACTTTATTCACTTAGGTTACACTGTTCACTTTTATCACTTTATTCACTTAGGTTACACTGTTCACTTTCATCACATTATTCACTTAGGTTACACTGTTCACTTTCATCACATTATTCACTTAGGTTACATTTTTTACTTTCATCACTTTATTCACTTAGGTTACACTTTTCACTTTCATCACATTATTCACTTAGGTTACACTTTTCACTTTCATCGCATTATTCACTTAGGTTACACTGTTCACTTTTATCACTTTATTCTCTTAGGTTACACTGTTCACTTTCATCACTTTATTCACTTAGGTTACACTGTTCACTTTTATCACTTTATTCACTTAGGTTACACTGTTCACTTTCATCACATTATTCACTTAGGTTTGACTGTTCACTTTCATCACATTATTCACTTAGGTTACACTGTTCACTTTCATCACTTTATTCACTTAGGTTACACTGTTCACTTTTTCACTTTAATCACTTAGGTTACACTGTTCACTTTTATCACTTTATTCACTTAGGTTACACTGTTCACTTTCATCACTTTATTCACTTAGGTTACACTGTTCACTTTTATCACATTATTCACTTAGGTTACACTTTTCACTTTCATCACTTTATTCACTTAGGTTACACTGTTCACTTTCATCACTTTATTCACATAGGTTACACTGTTCACTTTCATCGCATTATTCACTTAGGTTACACTGTTCACTTTCATCACATTATTCACTTAGGTTACACTGTTCACTTTCATCACTTTATTCACTTAGGTTACACTGTTCACTTTCATCACATTATTCACTTAGGTTACACTGTTCACTTTTATCACTTTATTCACTTAGGTTTGACTGTTCACTTTCATCACATTATTCACTTAGGTTACACTGTTCACTTTTTCACTTTAATCACTTAGGTTACACTGTTCACTTTTATCACTTTATTCACTTAGGTTACACTGTTCACTTTCATCACATTATTTACTTACGTTACACTGTTCACTTTCATCACTTTATTCACTTAGGTTACACTGTTCACTTTTTCACTTTATTCACTTAGGTTACACTGTTCACTTTTATCACTTTATTCACTTAGGTTACACTGTTCACTTTCATCACATTATTCACTTAGGTTACACTGTTCACTTTCATCACATTATTCACTTAGGTTACATTTTTTACTTTCATCACTTTATTCACTTAGGTTACACTTTTCACTTTCATCACATTATTCACTTAGGTTACACTTTTCACTTTCATCGCATTATTCACTTAGGTTACACTGTTCACTTTTATCACTTTATTCTCTTAGGTTACACTGTTCACTTTCATCACTTTATTCACTTAGGTTACACTGTTCACTTTTATCACTTTATTCACTTAGGTTACACTGTTCACTTTCATCACATTATTCACTTAGGTTTGACTGTTCACTTTCATCACATTATTCACTTAGGTTACACTGTTCACTTTCATCACTTTATTCACTTAGGTTACACTGTTCACTTTTTCACTTTAATCACTTAGGTTACACTGTTCACTTTTATCACTTTATTCACTTAGGTTACACTGTTCACTTTCATCACTTTATTCACTTAGGTTACACTGTTCACTTTTATCACATTATTCACTTAGGTTACACTGTTCACTTTTATCACTTTATTCACTTAGGTTACACTGTTCACTTTCATCACTTTATTCACTTAGGTTACACTGTTCACTTTTATCACATTATTCACTTAGGTTACACTGTTCACTTTTATCACTTTATTCTCTTAGGTTACACTGTTCACTTTCATCACTTTATTCACTTAGGTTACACTGTTCACTTTTATCACTTTATTCACTTAGGTTACACTGTTCACTTTCATCACATTATTCACTTAGATTAGACTGTTCACTTTCATCACATTATTCACTTAGGTTACACTGTTCACGTTTTCACTTTAATCACTTAGGTTACACTGTTCACTTTTATCACTTTATTCACTTAGGTTACACTGTTCACTTTCATCACATTATTCACTTAGGTTACACTGTTCACGTTTTCACTTTAATCACTTAGGTTACACTGTTCACTTTTATCACTTTATTCACTTAGGTTACACTGTTCACTTTCATCACATTATTTACTTACGTTACACTGTTCACTTTCATCACTTTATTCACTTAGGTTACACTGTTCACTTTTTCACTTTATTCACTTAGGTTACACTGTTCACTTTTATCACTTTATTCACTTAGGTTACACTGTTCACTTTCATCACATTATTCACTTAGGTTACACTGTTCACTTTCATCACATTATTCACTTAGGTTACACTGTTCACTTTCATCACTTTATTCACTTAGGTTACACTTTTCACTTTTTTCACAATATTCACTTAGGTTACACTGTTAAATTTCATCACTTTATTCACTTAGGTTACACTGTTCACTGTCATCACATTATTCACTTAGGTTACACTGTTCACTTTCATCACTTTATTCACTTAGGTTACACTGTTCACTTTTTTCATATTATTCACTTAGGTTACACTGTTCACTTTTTTCACATTATACACTTAGGTTACACTGTTCACTTTTTTCACATTATTCACTTAGGTTACACTGTTCACTTTCATCACATTATTCACTTAGGTTACACTGTTCACTTTCATTACATTATTCACTTATGTTACACTGTTCACTTTTTCACATTATTCACTTAGGTTACACTGTTCACTTTCATCACATTATACATTTAGGTTACACTGTTCACTTTTATCACATTATTCACTTAGGTTACACTGTTCACTTTTTCACATTATTCACTTAGGTTACACTGTTCACTTTCATCACATTATACATTTAGGTTACACTGTTCACTTTTATCACATTATTCACTTAGGTTACACTGTTCACTTTTTTCACAATATTCACTTAGGTTACACTGTTCACTTTTTTCAAATTATACACTTAGGTTACACTGTTCACTTTTTTCCCATATTCACTTAGGTTACACTGTTCACTTTTTTCCCATATTCACTTAGGTTACACTGTTCACTTTTTTCACATTATACACTTAGGTTACACTGTTCACTTTTTTCACATTATACACTTAGGTTACACTGTTCACTTTTTTCCCATATTCACTTAGGTTACACTGTTCACTTTCATCACTTTATTCACTTAGGTTACACTTTTCACTTTCATCACTTTATTCACTTAGGTTACACTTTTCACTTTCATCACATTATTCACTTAGGTTACACTGTTCACTTTTTTCACAAAATTCACTTAGGTTACACTTTTCACTTTCATCACTTTATTCACTTAGGTTACACTTTTCACTTTCATCACATTATTCACTTAGGTTACACTGTTCACTTTCATCACATTATTCACTTCGGTTACACTGTTCACATTTTTCACAAAATTCACTTAGGTTACACTTTTCACTTTCATCACTTTATTCACTTAGGTTACACTGTTCACTTTCATCACATTATTCACTTAGGTTACACTGTTCACTTTCATCACATTATTCACTTAGGTTACACTGTTCACTTTCATCACTTTATTCACTTAGGTTACACTGTTCACTTTCATCACTTTATTCACTTAGGTTACACTGTTCACTATCATCACTTTATTCACTTAGGTTACACTGTTCACTTTCATCACATCATACACTTAGGTTACACTGTTCACTTTCATCACATCATACACTTAGATTACACTGTTTACTTTCATCACTTTATTCACTTAGGTTACACTGTTCACTTTCATCACTTTATTCACTTAGGTTACACTGTTCACTTTCATCACTTTATTCACTTAGGTTACACTTTTTACTTTCATCATTTTATTAACTTAGGTTACACTTTTCACTTTCATCACTTTATTCACTTAGGTTACACTTTTCACTTTCATCACATTATTCACTTAGGTTACACTGTTCACTTTCATCACATTATTCACTTAGGTTACACTGTTCACTTTCATCACATTATTCACTTAGGTTACACTGTTCACTTTTTCACAAAATTCACTTAGGTTACACTGTTCACTTTTTGCACATTATACACTTAGGTTACACTGTTCACTTTTTTCACATTATTCACTTAGGTTACACTGTTCACTTTCATCACATTATTCACTTAGGTTACACTGTTCACTTTCATCACATTGTTCACTTAGGTTACACTGTTCACTTTCATCACATTATTCACTTAGGTTACACTGTTCACTTTCATCACTTTATTCACTTAGGTTACACTGTTCACTTTTATCACTTTATTCTCTTAGGTTACACTGTTCACTTTCATCACTTTATTCACTTAGGTTACACTGTTCACTTTTATCACTTTATTCACTTAGGTTACACTGTTCACTTTCATCACATTATTCACTTAGGTTACACTGTTCACTTTTTCACTTTAATCACTTAGGTTACACTGTTCACTTTTATCACTTTATTCACTTAGGTTACACTGTTCACTTTCATCACATTATTTACTTACGTTACACTGTTCACTTTCATCACTTTATTCACTTAGGTTACACTGTTCACTTTTTCACTTTATTCACTTAGGTTACACTGTTCACTTTTATCACTTTATTCACTTAGGTTACACTGTTCACTTTCATCACATTATTCACTTAGGTTACACTTTTTACTTTCATCACTTTATTCACTTAAGTTACACTTTTCACTTTCATCACATTATTCACTTAGATTACACTGTTTACTTTCATAACTTTATTCACTTAGGTTACACTGTTAAATTTCATCACTTTATTCACTTAGGTTACACTGTTCACTGTCATCACATTATTCACTTAGGTTACAATGTTCACTTTCATCACTTTATTCACTTAGGTTACACTGTTCACTTTTTTCATATTATTCACTTAGGTTACACTGTTCACTTTTTTCACATTATACACTTAGGTTACACTGTTCACTTTTTTCACATTATTCACTTAGGTTACACTGTTCACTTGTTTCACATTATACACTTAGGTTACACTGTTCACTTTTTTCACATTATACACTTAGGTTACACTGTTCACTTTTTTCCCATATTCACTTAGGTTACACTGTTCACTTTCATCACTTTATTCACTTAGGTTACACTTTTCACTTTCATCACTTTATTCACTTAGGTTACACTTTTCACTTTCATCACATTATTCACTTAGGTTACACTGTTCACTTTTTTCACAAAATTCACTTAGGTTACACTTTTCACTTTCATCACTTTATTCACTTAGGTTGCACTTTTCACTTTCATCACATTATTCACTTAGGTTACACTGTTCACTTTCATCACATTATTCACTTCGGTTACACTGTTCACATTTTTCACAAAATTCACTTAGGTTACACTTTTCACTTTCATCACTTTATTCACTTAGGTTACACTGTTCACTTTCATCACATTATTCACTTAGGTTACACTGTTCACTTTCATCACTTTATTCACTTAGGTTACACTGTTCACTTTCATCACTTTATTCACTTAGGTTACACTGTTCACTATCATCACTTTATTCACTTAGGTTACACTGTTCACTTTCATCACATCATACACTTAGGTTACACTGTTCACTTTCATCACATCATACACTTAGATTACACTGTTTACTTTCATCACTTTATTCACTTAGGTTACACTGTTCACTTTCATCACATCATACACTTAGATTACACTGTTTACTTTCATCACTTTATTCACTTAGGTTACACTGTTCACTTTCATCACTTTATTCACTTAGGTTACACTGTTCACTTTCATCACTTTATTCACTTAGGTTACACTTTTTACTTTCATCATTTTATTCACTTAGGTTACACTTTTCACTTTCATCACTTTATTCACTTAGGTTACACTTTTCACTTTCATCACATTATTCACTTAGGTTACACTGTTCACTTTCATCACTTTATTCACTTAGGTTACACTGTTCACTTTCATCACTTTATTCACTTAGGTTACACTGTTCACTTTCATCACTTTATTCACTTAGGTTACACTTTTTACTTTCATCATTTTATTCACTTAGGTTACACTGTTCACTTTCATCACATTATTCACTTAGGTTACACTGTTCACTTTTTCACAAAATTCACTTAGGTTACACTGTTCACTTATTGCACATTATACACTTAGGTTACACTGTTCACTTTTTTCACATTATTCACTTAGGTTACACTGTTCACTTTCATCACATTATTCACTTAGGTTACACTGTTCACTTTCATCACATTGTTCACTTAGGTTACACTGTTCACTTTCATCACATTATTCACTTAGGTTACACTGTTCACTTTCATCACATTATTCACTTAGGTTACACTGTTCACTTTCATCACATTATTCACTTAGGTTACACTGTTCACTTTCATCACATTATTCACTTAGGTTACACTGTTCACATTTTTCACAAAATTCACTTAGGTTACACTTTTCACTTTCATCACTTTATTCACTTAGGTTACACTTTTCACTTTCATCACATTATTCACTTAGGTTACACTGTTCACTTTCATCACTTTATTCACTTAGGTTACACTGTTCACTTTCATCACATTATTCACTTAGGTTACACTGTTCACTTTCATCACATTATTCACTTAGGTTACACTGTTCACTTTCATCACATTATTCACTTAGGTTACACTGTTCACTTTCATCACTTTATTCACTTAGGTTACACTGTTCACTTTCATCACATTATTCACTTAGGTTACACTGTTCACTTTCATCACTTTATTCACTTAGGTTACACTGTTCACTTTCATCACTTTATTCACTTAGGTTACACTGTTCACTTTTTTCACAAAATTCACTTAGGTTACACTGTTCACTTTCATCACTTTATTCACTTAGGTTACACTGTTCACTTTCATCACTTTATTCACTTAGGTTACACTGTTCACTATCATCACTTTATTCACGTAGGTTACACTGTTCACTTTCATCAAATCATACACTTAGATTACACTGTTTACTTTCATCACTTTATTCACTTAGGTTACACTTTTCACTTTTTTCACAATATTCACTTAGGTTACACTGTTAAATTTCATCACTTTATTCACTTAGGTTACACTGTTCACTTTCATCACTTTATTCACTTAGGTTACACTGTTCACTTTCATCACTTTATTCACTTAGGTTACACTGTTCACTTTTTTCATATTATTCACTTAGGTTACACTGTTCACTTTTTTCACATTATACACTTAGGTTACACTGTTCACTTTTTTCACATTATTCACTTAGGTTACACTGTTCACTTTCATCACATTATTCACTTAGGTTACACTGTTCACTTTCATTACATTATTCACTTATGTTACACTGTTCACTTTTTCACATTATTCACTTAGGTTACACTGTTCACTTTCATCACATTATACATTTAGGTTACACTGTTCACTTTTATCACATTATTCACTTAGGTTACACTGTTCACGTTTTTCACATTATACACTTAGGTTACACTGTTCACTTTTTCACATTATTCACTTAGGTTACACTGTTCACTTTCATCACATTATACATTTAGGTTACACTGTTCACTTTTATCACATTATTCACTTAGGTTACACTGTTCACTTTTTTCACAATATTCACTTAGGTTACACTGTTCACTTTTTTCAAATTATACACTTAGGTTACACTGTTCACTTTTTTCCCATATTCACTTAGGTTACACTGTTCACTTTTATCACATTATTCACTTAGGTTACACTGTTCACTTTTTTCACAATATTCACTTAGGTTACACTGTTCACTTTTTTCACATTATACACTTAGGTTACACTGTTCACTTTTTTCACAATATTCACTTAGGTTACACTGTTCACTTTTTTCACATTATACACTTAGGTTACACTGTTCACTTTCATCACATTATTCACTTAGGTTACACTGTTCACTTTCTTCACTTTATTCACTTAGGTTACACTTTTCACTTTATTCACTTTATTCACTTAGGTTACACTTTTCACTTTCATCACATTATTCACTTAGGTTACACTGTTCACTTTTTTCACGTTATTCACTTAGGTTACACTGTTCACTTTCATCACATTATTCACTTAGGTTACACTGTTCACTTTCATCACATTATTCACTTAGGTTACACTGTTCACTTTTTCACATTATTCACTTAGGTTACACTGTTCACTTTCATCACATTATACATTTAGGTTACACTGTTCACTTTCATCACTTTATTCACTTAGGTTACACTGTTCACATTCATCACTTTATTCACTTAGGTTACACTGTTCACTTTCATCACTTTATTCACTTAGGTTACACTGTTCACTATCATCACTTTATTCACGTAGGTTACACTGTTCACTTTCATCACATCATACACTTAGATTACACTGTTTACTTTCATCACTTTATTCACTTAGGTTACACTTTTCACTTTTTTCACAATATTCACTTAGGTTACACTGTTAAATTTCATCACTTTATTCACTTAGGTTACACTGTTCACTTTCATCACTTTATTCACTTAGGTTACACTGTTCACTTTCATCACTTTATTCACTTAGGTTACACTGTTCACTTTTTCACTTTATTCACTTAGGTTACACTGTTCACTTTTTTCATATTATTCACTTAGGTTACACTGTTCACTTTTTTCACATTATACACTTAGGTTACACTGTTCACTTTTTTCACATTATTCACTTAGGTTACACTGTTCACTTTCATCACATTATTCACTTAGGTTACACTGTTCACTTTCATTACATTATTCACTTATGTTACACTGTTCACTTTTTCACATTATTCACTTAGGTTACACTGTTCACTTTCATCACATTATACATTTAGGTTACACTGTTCACTTTTTCACATTATTCACTTAGGTTACACTGTTCACTTTCATCACATTATACATTTAGGTTACACTGTTCACTTTTATCACATTATTCACTTAGGTTACACTGTTCACTTTTTTCACAATATTCACTTAGGTTACACTGTTCACTTTTTTCAAATTATACACTTAGGTTACACTGTTCACTTTTTTCCCATATTCACTTAGGTTACACTGTTCACTTTTATCACATTATTCACTTAGGTTACACTGTTCACTTTTTTCACAATATTCACTTAGGTTACACTGTTCACTTTTTTCACATTATACACTTAGGTTACACTGTTCACTTTTTTCACATTATACACTTAGGTTACACTGTTCACTTTTTTCCCATATTCACTTAGGTTACACTGTTCACTTTCATCACTTTATTCACTTAGGTTACACTTTTCACTTTCATCACTTTATTCACTTAGGTTACACTTTTCACTTTCATCACATTATTCACTTAGGTTACACTGTTCACTTTTTTCACAAAATTCACTTAGGTTACACTTTTCACTTTCATCACTTTATTCACTTAGGTTGCACTTTTCACTTTCATCACATTATTCACTTAGGTTACACTGTTCACTTTCATCACATTATTCACTTCGGTTACACTGTTCACATTTTTCACAAAATTCACTTAGGTTACACTTTTCACTTTCATCACTTTATTCACTTAGGTTACACTGTTCACTTTCATCACATTATTCACTTAGGTTACACTGTTCACTTTCATCACTTTATTCACTTAGGTTACACTGTTCACTTTCATCACTTTATTCACTTAGGTTACACTGTTCACTATCATCACTTTATTCACTTAGGTTACACTGTTCACTTTCATCACATCATACACTTAGGTTACACTGTTCACTTTCATCACATCATACACTTAGATTACACTGTTTACTTTCATCACTTTATTCACTTAGGTTACACTGTTCACTTTCATCACATCATACACTTAGATTACACTGTTTACTTTCATCACTTTATTCACTTAGGTTACACTGTTCACTTTCATCACTTTATTCACTTAGGTTACACTGTTCACTTTCATCACTTTATTCACTTAGGTTACACTTTTTACTTTCATCATTTTATTCACTTAGGTTACACTTTTCACTTTCATCACTTTATTCACTTAGGTTACACTTTTCACTTTCATCACATTATTCACTTAGGTTACACTGTTCACTTTCATCACTTTATTCACTTAGGTTACACTGTTCACTTTCATCACTTTATTCACTTAGGTTACACTGTTCACTTTCATCACTTTATTCACTTAGGTTACACTTTTTACTTTCATCATTTTATTCACTTAGGTTACACTTTTCACTTTCATCACTATTCACTTAGGTTACACTTTTTACTTTCATCATTTTATTCACTTAGGTTACACTGTTCACTTTCATCACATTATTCACTTAGGTTACACTGTTCACTTTTTCACAAAATTCACTTAGGTTACACTGTTCACTTATTGCACATTATACACTTAGGTTACACTGTTCACTTTTTTCACATTATTCACTTAGGTTACACTGTTCACTTTCATCACATTATTCACTTAGGTTACACTGTTCACTTTCATCACATTGTTCACTTAGGTTACACTGTTCACTTTCATCACATTATTCACTTAGGTTACACTGTTCACATTTTTCACAAAATTCACTTAGGTTACACTTTTCACTTTCATCACTTTATTCACTTAGGTTACACTTTTCACTTTCATCACATTATTCACTTAGGTTACACTGTTCACTTTCATCACTTTATTCACTTAGGTTACACTGTTCACTTTCATCACATTATTCACTTAGGTTACACTGTTCACTTTCATCACATTATTCACTTAGGTTACACTGTTCACTTTCATCACATTATTCACTTAGGTTACACTGTTCACTTTCATCACTTTATTCACTTAGGTTACACTGTTCACTTTCATCACATTATTCACTTAGGTTACACTGTTCACTTTCATCACTTTATTCACTTAGGTTACACTGTTCACTTTCATCACTTTATTCACTTAGGTTACACTGTTCACTTTTTTCACAAAATTCACTTAGGTTACACTGTTCACTTTCATCACATTGTTCACTTAGGTTACACTGTTCACTTTTTTCACAAAATTCACTTAGGTTACACTTTTCACTTTCATCACTTTATTCACTTAGGTTACACTTTTCACTTTCATCACATTATTCACTTAGGTTACACTGTTCACTTTCATCACATTATTCACTTCGGTTACACTGTTCACATTTTTCACAAAATTCACTTAGGTTACACTTTTCACTTTCATCACTTTATTCACTTAGGTTACACTTTTCACTTTCATCACATTATTCACTTAGGTTACACTGTTCACTTTCATCACTTTATTCACTTAGGTTAAACTTTTCACTTTCATCACTTTATTCACTTAGGTTACACTTTTCACTTTCATCACATTATTCACTTAGGTTACACTGTTTACTTTCATCACATTATTCACTTAGGTTACACTGTTCACTTTCATCACATTATTCACTTAGGTTACACTGTTCACTTTTTCACAAAATTCACTTAGGTTACACTGTTCACTTTTTGCACATTATACACTTAGGTTACACTGTTCACTTTTTTCACATTATTCACTTAGGTTACACTGTTCACTTTCATCACATTATTCACTTAGGTTACACTGTTCACTTTCATCACATTGTTCACTTAGGTTACACTGTTCACTTTCATCACTTTATTCACTTAGGTTTAACTGTTCACTTTCATCACATTATTCACTTAGGTTACACTGTTCACTTTCATCACATTATTCACTTAGGTTACACTGTTCACTTTTTCACAAAATTCACTTAGGTTACACTGTTCACTTTTTTCAATTTATACACTTAGGTTACACTGTTCACTTTTTTCCCATATTCACTTAGGTTACACTGTTCACTTTTATCACATTATTCACTTAGGTTACACTGTTCACTTTTTTCACAATATTCACTTAGGTTACACTGTTCACTTTTTTCACATTATACACTTAGGTTACACTGTTCACTTTTTTCACAATATTCACTTAGGTTACACTGTTCACTTTTTTCACATTATACACTTAGGTTACACTGTTCACTTTCATCACATTATTCACTTAGGTTACACTGTTCACTTTCTTCACTTTATTCACTTAGGTTACACTTTTCACTTTCATCACTTTATTCACTTAGGTTACACTTTTCACTTTCATCACATTATTCACTTAGGTTACACTGTTCACTTTTTTCACGTTATTCACTTAGGTTACACTGTTCACTTTCATCACATTATTCACTTAGGTTACACTGTTCACTTTCATCACATTATTCACTTAGGTTACACTGTTCACTTTTTCACATTATTCACTTAGATTACACTGTTCACTTTCATCACATTATACATTTAGGTTACACTGTTCACTTTCATCACTTTATTCACTTAGGTTACACTGTTCACATTCATCACTTTATTCACTTAGGTTACACTGTTCACTTTCATCACTTTATTCACTTAGGTTACACTGTTCACTATCATCACTTTATTCACGTAGGTTACACTGTTCACTTTCATCACATCATACACTTAGATTACACTGTTTACTTTCATCACTTTATTCACTTAGGTTACACTTTTCACTTTTTTCACAATATTCACTTAGGTTACACTGTTAAATGTCATCACTTTATTCACTTAGGTTACACTGTTCACTTTCATCACTTTATTCACTTAGGTTACACTGTTCACTTTCATCACTTTATTCACTTAGGTTACACTGTTCACTTTTTCACTTTATTCACTTAGGTTACACTGTTCACTTTTTTCATATTATTCACTTAGGTTACACTGTTCACTTTTTTCACATTATACACTTAGGTTACACTGTTCACTTTTTTCACATTATTCACTTAGGTTACACTGTTCACTTTCATCACATTATTCACTTAGGTTACACTGTTCACTTTCATTACATTATTCACTTATGTTACACTGTTCACTTTTTCACATTATTCACTTAGGTTACACTGTTCACTTTCATCACATTATACATTTAGGTTACAATGTTCACTTTTTCACATTATTCACTTAGGTTACACTGTTCACTTTCATCACATTATACATTTAGGTTACACTGTTCACTTTTATCACATTATTCACTTAGGTTACACTGTTCACTTTTTTCACAATATTCACTTAGGTTACACTGTTCACTTTTTTCAAATTATACACTTAGGTTACACTGTTCACTTTTTTCCCATATTCACTTAGGTTACACTGTTCACTTTTATCACATTATTCACTTAGGTTACACTGTTCACTTTTTTCACAATATTCACTTAGGTTACACTGTTCACTTTTTTCACATTATACACTTAGGTTACACTGTTCACTTTTTTCACATTATACACTTAGGTTACACTGTTCACTTTTTTCCCATATTCACTTAGGTTACACTGTTCACTTTCATCACTTTATTCACTTAGGTTACACTTTTCACTTTCATCACTTTATTCACTTAGGTTACACTTTTCACTTTCATCACATTATTCACTTAGGTTACACTGTTCACTTTTTTCACAAAATTCACTTAGGTTACACTTTTCACTTTCATCACTTTATTCACTTAGGTTGCACTTTTCACTTTCATCACATTATTCACTTAGGTTACACTGTTCACTTTCATCACATTATTCACTTCGGTTACACTGTTCACATTTTTCACAAAATTCACTTAGGTTACACTTTTCACTTTCATCACTTTATTCACTTAGGTTACACTGTTCACTTTCATCACATTATTCACTTAGGTTACACTGTTCACTTTCATCACTTTATTCACTTAGGTTACACTGTTCACTTTCATCACTTTATTCACTTAGGTTACACTGTTCACTATCATCACTTTATTCACTTAGGTTACACTGTTCACTTTCATCACATCATACACTTAGGTTACACTGTTCACTTTCATCACATCATACACTTAGATTACACTGTTTACTTTCATCACTTTATTCACTTAGGTTACACTGTTCACTTTCATCACATCATACACTTAGATTACACTGTTTACTTTCATCACTTTATTCACTTAGGTTACACTTTTCACTTTCATCACATTATTCACTTAGGTTACACTGTTCACTTTCATCACTTTATTCACTTAGGTTACACTGTTCACTTTCATCACTTTATTCACTTAGGTTACACTGTTCACTTTCATCACTTTATTCACTTAGGTTACACTTTTTACTTTCATCATTTTATTCACTTAGGTTACACTTTTCACTTTCATCACTTTATTCACTTAGGTTACACTTTTCACTTTCATCACATTATTCACTTAGGTTACACTGTTCACTTTCATCACTTTATTCACTTAGGTTACACTGTTCACTTTCATCACTTTATTCACTTAGGTTACACTGTTCACTTTCATCACTTTATTCACTTAGGTTACACTTTTTACTTTCATCATTTTATTCACTTAGGTTACACTTTTCACTTTCATCACTATTCACTTAGGTTACACTTTTTACTTTCATCATTTTATTCACTTAGGTTACACTGTTCACTTTCATCACATTATTCACTTAGGTTACACTGTTCACTTTTTCACAAAATTCACTTAGGTTACACTGTTCACTTATTGCACATTATACACTTAGGTTACACTGTTCACTTTTTTCACATTATTCACTTAGGTTACACTGTTCACTTTCATCACATTATTCACTTAGGTTACACTGTTCACTTTCATCACATTGTTCACTTAGGTTACACTGTTCACTTTCATCACATTATTCACTTAGGTTACACTGTTCACATTTTTCACAAAATTCACTTAGGTTACACTATTCACTTTCATCACTTTATTCACTTAGGTTACACTTTTCACTTTCATCACATTATTCACTTAGGTTACACTGTTCACTTTCATCACTTTATTCACTTAGGTTACACTGTTCACTTTCATCACATTATTCACTTAGGTTACACTGTTCACTTTCATCACATTATTCACTTAGGTTACACTGTTCACTTTCATCACATTATTCACTTAGGTTACACTGTTCACTTTCATCACTTTATTCACTTAGGTTACACTGTTCACTTTCATCACATTATTCACTTAGGTTACACTGTTCACTTTCATCACTTTATTCACTTAGGTTACACTGTTCACTTTCATCACTTTATTCACTTAGGTTACACTGTTCACTTTTTTCACAAAATTCACTTAGGTTACACTGTTCACTTTCATCACATTGTTCACTTAGGTTACACTTTTCACTTTCATCACATTATTCACTTAGGTTACACTGTTCACTTTTTTCACAAAATTCACTTAGGTTACACTTTTCACTTTCATCACTTTATTCACTTAGGTTACACTTTTCACTTTCATCACTTTATTCACTTAGGTTACACTGTTCACTTTCATCACATTATTCACTTAGGTTACACTGTTCACTTTCATCACATTATTCACTTCGGTTACACTGTTCACCAGTGTTGGAGTACTCGAGTCCTGGACTCGGACTCGAGTCCGACTCGAGTCCTTATTCTTTGGACTCGAGTCCGACTCGAGACTCCGTTCTCTGGACTCGTGACTCGACTTGGACTCGCGGACTGATGACTCGTACTTGGACTCGAGTCTCGAGGTCCAGGATATATAAAATCGGACTTGAGCATTCATCAAATGAATTACGTTGTTTCTGACTAAATAGGAAAAGTGTAACATGTTATATACAATTTGTATAACCTGTCTCGGGCTCCAAGACCGGCCGTGATCTATTTTTTCCCTCACAGACACCGCTCGCTCTCCTTGCTTGACCACACACTCACTGACTGACGTCACTCACTTTACGCCGCATTCATTCTCGTGCTTTATTCGCGGGTTAAATTTTGGAAAATGCAGAAATATGTGCCCCGGATCGTGAAGTTCGCCTACACGGATTTTGAATCTAATGCTGGAAAGAGCAGCGCTAAATGTTGTGTGTGTAAACGCACAATTGAAGAAAAGACTGGGACAACTTCCAACAGACACCTGTCACGGATGCACCCAGAAAAGTAAGTAAAATGCTTTCCATTGGCTAACATTAGCTTAAAAAAAACTATTATTGCCTAATGCATATATGATGATAAACAGAGGAAGCTAGGGTTGGGCGATGTCTGCCTATTTGGCATCAGACGTCGACGATGTACAGTGAAGCGAATGTACAGTGACGTGACTGCCAGATTCAAACTGTGCTTTCTGCAATGGCTGGCGCTGAGCCAAAGGCGGACGCCCTCAGCGCTTAATCCCGTTTATGTTTATTTTAGATTTCAGATATTTAAATACTAGGGCTGGGCAAATCAACGCGTTAACGCTGGCGATTAATTTTTTCAGTTTAACGCATTTTCAGCATCCGTTTTTATATCAATTTTTGCCCAGCGTTACATGAAAACGCTCCTATTCGTATAAATGCTTCCAACCGACAAGACACAAGAGAACGCGCTGTATGTCAATGTCCTGTGTGTGTGTGTGTGTGGAGGTGTCCTGTCTGTGTGTGTGTCAGTGTCCTGTGTGTGGCTGCGTCTCATGTCAGCTAATAGAGGGACACACTGACACACACACACACGACACACAGACAGACTAGCCTCAGTCTCCTGCTCTCATCGAGTTCTCTTTTGCTAATGAACAAACAATAACAACAACACCACAGAGAATTTTGAGTATTCTCATATTAGGACTCTTAAATTATTTAAATAACGTCTTAAATGAACTTAAAGAGTTGTGAGGAAATGAGATGCGCGGGACAGCGCGTGAGATCCGCGTCAGCGGCTGCTCTTAAAGTGACAGTAGCACTGATGCCTGTCATTAATGTTCTTCAAAGAACAACGGGAACAGAGAAAATTGTAGCTGTAATGATGATTAATCAAGCTCAAGACTCGACTCGAACACGGGACTCGAGACTCGACTCGGACTCGAACTCAGGTATTGGTGACTCGACTTGGACTCGACTCGGACTCTTCTTTGGCGACTCGGACTTGGACTCGGACTCGGAACACTGGGACTCGAGACTCGACTCGGACTCGACAGTTGGTGACTCGACTACAACACTGCTGTTCACATTTTTCACAAAATTCACTTAGGTTACACTTTTCACTTTCATCACTTTATTCACTTAGGTTACACTGTTCACTTTCATCACATTATTCACTTAGGTTACACTGTTCACTTTCATCACATTATTCACTTAGGTTACACTGTTCACTTTTTTCACAAAATTCACTTAGGTTACACTTTTCACTTTCATCACTTTATTCACTTAGGTTACACTTTTCACTTTCATCACTTTATTCACTTAGGTTACACTGTTCACTTTCATCACATTATTCACTTAGGTTACACTGTTCACTTTCATCACATTATTCACTTCGGTTACACTGTTCACCAGTGTTGGAGTACTCGAGTCCTGGACTCGGACTCGAGTCCGACTCGAGTCCTTATTCTTTGGACTCGAGTCCGACTCGAGACTCCGTTCTCTGGACTCGTGACTCGACTTGGACTCGCGGACTGATGACTCGTACTTGGACTCGAGTCTCGAGGTCCAGGATATATAAAATCGGACTTGAGCATTCATCAAATGAATTACGTTGTTTCTGACTAAATAGGAAAAGTGTAACATGTTATATACAATTTGTATAACCTGTCTCGGGCTCCAAGACCGGCCGTGATCTATTTTTTCCCTCACAGACACCGCTCGCTCTCCTTGCTTGACCACACACTCACTGACTGACGTCACTCACTTTACGCCGCATTCATTCTCGTGCTTTATTCGCGGGTTAAATTTTGGAAAATGCAGAAATATGTGCCCCGGATCGTGAAGTTCGCCTACACGGATTTTGAATCTAATGCTGGAAAGAGCAGCGCTAAATGTTGTGTGTGTAAACGCACAATTGAAGAAAAGACTGGGACAACTTCCAACAGACACCTGTCACGGATGCACCCAGAAAAGTAAGTAAAATGCTTTCCATTGGCTAACATTAGCTTAAAAAAAACTATTATTGCCTAATGCATATATGATGATAAACAGAGGAAGCTAGGGTTGGGCGATGTCTGCCTATTTGGCATCAGACGTCGACGATGTACAGTGAAGCGAATGTACAGTGACGTGACTGCCAGATTCAAACTGTGCTTTCTGCAATGGCTGGCGCTGAGCCAAAGGCGGACGCCCTCAGCGCTTAATCCCGTTTATGTTTATTTTAGATTTCAGATATTTAAATACTAGGGCTGGGCAAATCAACGCGTTAACGCTGGCGATTAATTTTTTCAGTTTAACGCATTTTCAGCATCCGTTTTTATATCAATTTTTGCCCAGCGTTACATGAAAACGCTCCTATTCGTATAAATGCTTCCAACCGACAAGACACAAGAGAACGCGCTGTATGTCAATGTCCTGTGTGTGTGTGTGTGTGGAGGTGTCCTGTCTGTGTGTGTGTCAGTGTCCTGTGTGTGGCTGCGTCTCATGTCAGCTAATAGAGGGACACACTGACACACACACACACGACACACAGACAGACTAGCCTCAGTCTCCTGCTCTCATCGAGTTCTCTTTTGCTAATGAACAAACAATAACAACAACACCACAGAGAATTTTGAGTATTCTCATATTAGGACTCTTAAATTATTTAAATAACGTCTTAAATGAACTTAAAGAGTTGTGAGGAAATGAGATGCGCGGGACAGCGCGTGAGATCCGCGTCAGCGGCTGCTCTTAAAGTGACAGTAGCACTGATGCCTGTCATTAATGTTCTTCAAAGAACAACGGGAACAGAGAAAATTGTAGCTGTAATGATGATTAATCAAGCTCAAGACTCGACTCGAACACGGGACTCGAGACTCGACTCGGACTCGAACTCAGGTATTGGTGACTCGACTTGGACTCGACTCGGACTCTTCTTTGGCGACTCGGACTTGGACTCGGACTCGGAACACTGGGACTCGAGACTCGACTCGGACTCGACAGTTGGTGACTCGACTACAACACTGCTGTTCACATTTTTCACAAAATTCACTTAGGTTACACTTTTCACTTTCATCACTTTATTCACTTAGGTTACACTGTTCACTTTCATCACATTATTCACTTAGGTTACACTGTTCACTTTCATCACTTTATTCACTTAGGTTAAACTTTTCACTTTCATCACTTTATTCACTTAGGTTACACTTTTCACTTTCATCACATTATTCACTTAGGTTACACTGTTTACTTTCATCACATTATTCACTTAGGTTACACTGTTCACTTTCATCACATTATTCACTTAGGTTACACTGTTCACTTTTTCACAAAATTCACTTAGGTTACACTGTTCACTTTTTGCACATTATACACTTAGGTTACACTGTTCACTTTTTTCACATTATTCACTTAGGTTACACTGTTCACTTTCATCACATTATTCACTTAGGTTACACTGTTCACTTTCATCACATTGTTCACTTAGGTTACACTGTTCACTTTCATCACATTGTTCACTTAGGTTACACTGTTCACTTTCATCACATTGTTCACTTAGGTTACACTGTTCACTTTCATCACTTTATTCACTTAGGTTTAACTGTTCACTTTCATCACATTATTCACTTAGGTTACACTGTTCACTTTCATCACTTTATTCACTTAGGTTACACTGTTCACTTTCATCACTTTATTCACTTAGGTTACACTGTTCACTTTTTTCACAAAATTCACTTAGGTTACACTTTTCACTTTCATCACTTTATTCACTTAGGTTACACTTTTCACTTTCATCACATTATTCACTTAGGTTACACTGTTCACTTTCATCACTTTATTCACTTAGGTTTCACTGTTCACTTTCATCACATTATTCACTTAGGTTACACTGTTCACTTTCATCACTTTATTCACTTAGGTTACACTGTTCACTTTCATCACTTTATTCACTTAGGTTACACTGTTCACTTTCATCACTTTATTCACTTAGGTTACACTGTTCACTTTCATCACTTTATTCACTTAGGTTACACTGTTCACTTTCATCACTTTATTCACTTAGGTTACACTGTTCACTTTCATCACTTTATTCACTTAGGTTACACTTTTCACTTTCATCACATTATTCACTTAGGTTACACTGTTCACTTTCATCACTTTATTCACTTAGGTTTCACTGTTCACTTTCATCACATTATTCACTTAGGTTACACTGTTCACTTTCATCACTTTATTCACTTAGGTTACACTTTTCACTTTCATCACTTTATTCACTTAGGTTACACTTTTCACTTTCATCACATTATTCACTTAGGTTACACTGTTCACTTTCATCACTTTATTCACTTAGGTTTAACTGTTCACTTTCATCACATTATTCACTTAGGTTACACTGTTCACTTTCATCACATTGTTCACTTAGGTTACACTGTTCACTTTCATCACATTATTCACTTAGGTTACACTGTTCACATTTTTCACAAAATTCACTTAGGTTACACTTTTCACTTTCATCACTTTATTCACTTAGGTTACACTTTTCACTTTCATCACATTATTCACTTAGGTTACACTGTTCACTTTTATCACATTATTCACTTAGGTTACACTGTTCACTTTTTTCACAATATTCACTTAGGTTACACTGTTCACTTTTTTCACATTATACACTTAGGTTACACTGTTCACTTTTTTCACAATATTCACTTAGGTTACACTGTTCACTTTTTTCACATTATACACTTAGGTTACACTGTTCACTTTCATCACATTATTCACTTAGGTTACACTGTTCACTTTCTTCACTTTATTCACTTAGGTTACACTTTTCACTTTCATCACTTTATTCACTTAGGTTACACTTTTCACTTTCATCACATTATTCACTTAGGTTACACTGTTCACTTTTTTCACGTTATTCACTTAGGTTACACTGTTCACTTTCATCACATTATTCACTTAGGTTACACTGTTCACTTTCATCACATTATTCACTTAGGTTACACTGTTCACTTTTTCACATTATTCACTTAGGTTACACTGTTCACTTTCATCACATTATACATTTAGGTTACACTGTTCACTTTCATCACTTTATTCACTTAGGTTACACTGTTCACATTCATCACTTTATTCACTTAGGTTACACTGTTCACTATCATCACTTTATTCACGTAGGTTACACTGTTCACTTTCATCACTTTATTCACTTAGGTTACACTGTTCACTTTCATCACTTTATTCACTTAGGTTACACTGTTCACTATCATCACTTTATTCACGTAGGTTACACTGTTCACTTTCATCACATCATACACTTAGATTACACTGTTTACTTTCATCACTTTATTCACTTAGGTTACACTTTTCACTTTTTTCACAATATTCACTTAGGTTACACTGTTAAATGTCATCACTTTATTCACTTAGGTTACACTGTTCACTTTCATCACTTTATTCACTTAGGTTACACTGTTCACTTTCATCACTTTATTCACTTAGGTTACACTGTTCACTTTTTCACTTTATTCACTTAGGTTACACTGTTCACTTTTTTCATATTATTCACTTAGGTTACACTGTTCACTTTTTTCACATTATACACTTAGGTTACACTGTTCACTTTTTTCACATTATACACTTAGGTTACACTGTTCACTTTCATCACTTTATTCACTTAGGTTACACTGTTCACTTTTTCACTTTATTCACTTAGGTTACACTGTTCACTTTTTTCATATTATTCACTTAGGTTACACTGTTCACTTTTTTCACATTATTCACTTAGGTTACACTGTTCACTTTTTTCACATTATTCACTTAGGTTACACTGTTCACTTTCATCACATTATTCACTTAGGTTACACTGTTCACTTTCATTACATTATTCACTTATGTTACACTGTTCACTTTTTCACATTATTCACTTAGGTTACACTGTTCACTTTCATCACATTATACATTTAGGTTACACTGTTCACTTTTTCACATTATTCACTTAGGTTACACTGTTCACTTTCATCACATTATACATTTAGGTTACACTGTTCACTTTTATCACATTATTCACTTAGGTTACACTGTTCACTTTTTTCACAATATTCACTTAGGTTACACTGTTCACTTTTTTCAAATTATACACTTAGGTTACACTGTTCACTTTTTTCCCATATTCACTTAGGTTACACTGTTCACTTTTATCACATTATTCACTTAGGTTACACTGTTCACTTTTTTCACAATATTCACTTAGGTTACACTGTTCACTTTTTTCACATTATACACTTAGGTTACACTGTTCACTTTTTTCACATTATACACTTAGGTTACACTGTTCACTTTTTTCCCATATTCACTTAGGTTACACTGTTCACTTTCATCACTTTATTCACTTAGGTTACACTTTTCACTTTCATCACTTTATTCACTTAGGTTACACTTTTCACTTTCATCACATTATTCACTTAGGTTACACTGTTCACTTTTTTCACAAAATTCACTTAGGTTACACTTTTCACTTTCATCACTTTATTCACTTAGGTTGCACTTTTCACTTTCATCACATTATTCACTTAGGTTACACTGTTCACTTTCATCACATTATTCACTTCGGTTACACTGTTCACATTTTTCACAAAATTCACTTAGGTTACACTTTTCACTTTCATCACTTTATTCACTTAGGTTACACTGTTCACTTTCATCACATTATTCACTTAGGTTACACTGTTCACTTTCATCACTTTATTCACTTAGGTTACACTGTTCACTTTCATCACTTTATTCACTTAGGTTACACTGTTCACTATCATCACTTTATTCACTTAGGTTACACTGTTCACTTTCATCACATCATACACTTAGGTTACACTGTTCACTTTCATCACATCATACACTTAGATTACACTGTTTACTTTCATCACTTTATTCACTTAGGTTACACTGTTCACTTTCATCACATCATACACTTAGATTACACTGTTTACTTTCATCACTTTATTCACTTAGGTTACACTGTTCACTTTCATCACTTTATTCACTTAGGTTACACTGTTCACTTTCATCACTTTATTCACTTAGGTTACACTTTTTACTTTCATCATTTTATTCACTTAGGTTACACTTTTCACTTTCATCACTTTATTCACTTAGGTTACACTTTTCACTTTCATCACATTATTCACTTAGGTTACACTGTTCACTTTCATCACTTTATTCACTTAGGTTACACTGTTCACTTTCATCACTTTATTCACTTAGGTTACACTGTTCACTTTCATCACTTTATTCACTTAGGTTACACTTTTTACTTTCATCATTTTATTCACTTAGGTTACACTTTTCACTTTCATCACTATTCACTTAGGTTACACTTTTTACTTTCATCATTTTATTCACTTAGGTTACACTGTTCACTTTCATCACATTATTCACTTAGGTTACACTGTTCACTTTTTCACAAAATTCACTTAGGTTACACTGTTCACTTATTGCACATTATACACTTAGGTTACACTGTTCACTTTTTTCACATTATTCACTTAGGTTACACTGTTCACTTTCATCACATTATTCACTTAGGTTACACTGTTCACTTTCATCACATTGTTCACTTAGGTTACACTGTTCACTTTCATCACATTATTCACTTAGGTTACACTGTTCACATTTTTCACAAAATTCACTTAGGTTACACTATTCACTTTCATCACTTTATTCACTTAGGTTACACTTTTCACTTTCATCACATTATTCACTTAGGTTACACTGTTCACTTTCATCACTTTATTCACTTAGGTTACACTGTTCACTTTCATCACATTATTCACTTAGGTTACACTGTTCACTTTCATCACATTATTCACTTAGGTTACACTGTTCACTTTCATCACATTATTCACTTAGGTTACACTGTTCACTTTCATCACTTTATTCACTTAGGTTACACTGTTCACTTTCATCACATTATTCACTTAGGTTACACTGTTCACTTTCATCACTTTATTCACTTAGGTTACACTGTTCACTTTCATCACTTTATTCACTTAGGTTACACTGTTCACTTTTTTCACAAAATTCACTTAGGTTACACTGTTCACTTTCATCACATTGTTCACTTAGGTTACACTTTTCACTTTCATCACATTATTCACTTAGGTTACACTGTTCACTTTTTTCACAAAATTCACTTAGGTTACACTTTTCACTTTCATCACTTTATTCACTTAGGTTACACTTTTCACTTTCATCACATTATTCACTTAGGTTACACTGTTCACTTTCATCACATTATTCACTTCGGTTACACTGTTCACCAGTGTTGGAGTACTCGAGTCCTGGACTCGGACTCGAGTCCGACTCGAGTCCTTATTCTTTGGACTCGAGTCCGACTCGAGACTCCGTTCTCTGGACTCGTGACTCGACTTGGACTCGCGGACTGATGACTCGTACTTGGACTCGAGTCTCGAGGTCCAGGATATATAAAATCGGACTTGAGCATTCATCAAATGAATTACGTTGTTTCTGACTAAATAGGAAAAGTGTAACATGTTATATACAATTTGTATAACCTGTCTCGGGCTCCAAGACCGGCCGTGATCTATTTTTTCCCTCACAGACACCGCTCGCTCTCCTTGCTTGACCACACACTCACTGACTGACGTCACTCACTTTACGCCGCATTCATTCTCGTGCTTTATTCGCGGGTTAAATTTTGGAAAATGCAGAAATATGTGCCCCGGATCGTGAAGTTCGCCTACACGGATTTTGAATCTAATGCTGGAAAGAGCAGCGCTAAATGTTGTGTGTGTAAACGCACAATTGAAGAAAAGACTGGGACAACTTCCAACAGACACCTGTCACGGATGCACCCAGAAAAGTAAGTAAAATGCTTTCCATTGGCTAACATTAGCTTAAAAAAAACTATTATTGCCTAATGCATATATGATGATAAACAGAGGAAGCTAGGGTTGGGCGATGTCTGCCTATTTGGCATCAGACGTCGACGATGTACAGTGAAGCGAATGTACAGTGACGTGACTGCCAGATTCAAACTGTGCTTTCTGCAATGGCTGGCGCTGAGCCAAAGGCGGACGCCCTCAGCGCTTAATCCCGTTTATGTTTATTTTAGATTTCAGATATTTAAATACTAGGGCTGGGCAAATCAACGCGTTAACGCTGGCGATTAATTTTTTCAGTTTAACGCATTTTCAGCATCCGTTTTTATATCAATTTTTGCCCAGCGTTACATGAAAACGCTCCTATTCGTATAAATGCTTCCAACCGACAAGACACAAGAGAACGCGCTGTATGTCAATGTCCTGTGTGTGTGTGTGTGTGGAGGTGTCCTGTCTGTGTGTGTGTCAGTGTCCTGTGTGTGGCTGCGTCTCATGTCAGCTAATAGAGGGACACACTGACACACACACACACGACACACAGACAGACTAGCCTCAGTCTCCTGCTCTCATCGAGTTCTCTTTTGCTAATGAACAAACAATAACAACAACACCACAGAGAATTTTGAGTATTCTCATATTAGGACTCTTAAATTATTTAAATAACGTCTTAAATGAACTTAAAGAGTTGTGAGGAAATGAGATGCGCGGGACAGCGCGTGAGATCCGCGTCAGCGGCTGCTCTTAAAGTGACAGTAGCACTGATGCCTGTCATTAATGTTCTTCAAAGAACAACGGGAACAGAGAAAATTGTAGCTGTAATGATGATTAATCAAGCTCAAGACTCGACTCGAACACGGGACTCGAGACTCGACTCGGACTCGAACTCAGGTATTGGTGACTCGACTTGGACTCGACTCGGACTCTTCTTTGGCGACTCGGACTTGGACTCGGACTCGGAACACTGGGACTCGAGACTCGACTCGGACTCGACAGTTGGTGACTCGACTACAACACTGCTGTTCACATTTTTCACAAAATTCACTTAGGTTACACTTTTCACTTTCATCACTTTATTCACTTAGGTTACACTGTTCACTTTCATCACATTATTCACTTAGGTTACACTGTTCACTTTCATCACTTTATTCACTTAGGTTAAACTTTTCACTTTCATCACTTTATTCACTTAGGTTACACTTTTCACTTTCATCACATTATTCACTTAGGTTACACTGTTTACTTTCATCACATTATTCACTTAGGTTACACTGTTCACTTTTTCACAAAATTCACTTAGGTTACACTGTTCACTTTCATCACTTTATTCACTTAGGTTAAACTTTTCACTTTCATCACTTTATTCACTTAGGTTACACTTTTCACTTTCATCACATTATTCACTTAGGTTACACTGTTCACTTTCATCACATTATTCACTTAGGTTACACTGTTCACTTTTTCACAAAATTCACTTAGGTTACACTGTTCACTTTTTGCACATTATACACTTAGGTTACACTGTTCACTTTTTTCACATTATTCACTTAGGTTACACTGTTCACTTTCATCACATTATTCACTTAGGTTACACTGTTCACTTTCATCACATTGTTCACTTAGGTTACACTGTTCACTTTCATCACATTGTTCACTTAGGTTACACTGTTCACTTTCATCACATTGTTCACTTAGGTTACACTGTTCACTTTCATCACTTTATTCACTTAGGTTTAACTGTTCACTTTCATCACATTATTCACTTAGGTTCAGAGGTGGGTAGTAACGAATTACATTTACTTCGTTACATTTACTTGAGTACATTTTTTGGGTAACTTGTACTTTTAGAGTAGATTTAAAGATGGGTACTTTTACTCTTACTCAAGTAAATTTCTTGTGAAAAAACTGTACTTTTACTTAGTTACATTCGGTGGCGTTCCTCCGTTACTGTCAAATGGTAATAATTATATTATATATATTTAAATAAGTTAATATGACTTTCGCAAGTCTCGCGAAACGTTGGAGAGGCTGTTTCGCGAGAGGTTGCTACGCATCACCCGCTTATATTAGCGCGCGTTTAGTCGGAAGATGATGGCCGAAGCAGAGGAAGATGTGTGTGAGCTACGGGAGGCAGATTGCTCGTGGCTTCAAGTTCAGTCTATGTTTTCACTCCAAGATGTCAAAAAGAATAGTTTCATAATGCGATGCATGTTGTGTGCACCCAAACGAACTGACTTCTCTCAGCATACAAGAATTCCACCCTGAAAAGCGGTAAGTGTCACAATGATGCCTATATTTGAACACTATTAACGGTCATTTGGTAACTATGGGAAATTTTCCCTTATTATAATACTATTTCACACACTGTCCGAGTGTTTTCCTCATATGCGCTCTTGTGCAAGCAATGACAAATCGTTTGAATCCTCCAAACAACACACGTCCACGAACAAACGTTCACATCTGCACATTTACATATCCTTTTCTTCACAAAACGAAACAAATTGAATAGCCTAATGTGACGTCTTGCATTTATACACACATCCGGACAGACACCTGTCTGAAGTGTAGAAAATACATACAAATAAAAACGGTATTGTATTTTATTCCTACCTAAAGAATAGCCTATATACTTATAAAAATATAAGAACAAAGTATGTTTTAAGAAGAGACACATCATTAATTTACACTGTTTAACCATTAATCACACACACACACACACACACACACACACACACACACACACACACACACACACACACGGTTCATTAGCTTACATTAGTTAACATGAACTAATAATGAACTGCACTTATAAAGCACTTATTTATCTTTATGTTAATTTAAACATTTACTAATGCATTATTCAAGTATTGTTAACATTAGTCAATGCACTGTGAACTAACATGAATAAACTATGAACAGCTGGATTTTTATGAACTAACGTTGACAAAGATGAACTAATGCTGAACAGAGGTGTTGTTCATGGTTAGTTCATGTTAACTAATACAACCTTCTTGTAAAGTGTTACCGAGGGGTGTGTGAAAGCTCTCCAAGTAGCCAGAAATTCAGGGTTTTCGCTTCTTATCAATCAGATCGAAAGTAACTAGTAACTAACTACTTGAGTAGTTTTCTCATCGAATACTTTTTTACTCTTACTCAAGTAAATATTACGATTGTTACTTTTACTTTTACTTGAGTAAATATTTCCGTAAGTACTTGTACTTTTACTTGAGTACAGATTTTGGCTACTCTACCCACCTCTGCTTAGGTTACACTGTTCACTTTCATCACTTTATTCACTTAGGTTACACTGTTCACTTTCATCACTTTATTCACTTAGGTTACACTGTTCACTTTTTTCACAAAATTCACTTAGGTTACACTGTTCACTTTCATCACATTGTTCACTTAGGTTACACTGTTCACTTTCATCACATTATTCACTTAGGTTACACTGTTCACATTTTTCACAAAATTCACTTAGGTTACACTTTTCACTTTCATCACTTTATTCACTTAGGTTACACTTTTCACTTTCATCACATTATTCACTTAGGTTACACTGTTCACTTTCATCACTTTATTCACTTAGGTTTCACTGTTCACTTTCATCACATTATTCACTTAGGTTACACTGTTCACTTTCATCACTTTATTCACTTAGGTTACACTGTTCACTTTCATCACTTTATTCACTTAGGTTACACTGTTCACTTTCATCACTTTATTCACTTAGGTTACACTGTTCACTTTCATCACTTTATTCACTTAGGTTACACTGTTCACTTTCATCACTTTATTCACTTAGGTTACACTGTTCACTTTCATCACTTTATTCACTTAGGTTACACTTTTCACTTTCATCACATTATTCACTTAGGTTACACTGTTCACTTTCATCACTTTATTCACTTAGGTTTCACTGTTCACTTTCATCACATTATTCACTTAGGTTACACTGTTCACTTTCATCACTTTATTCACTTAGGTTACACTTTTCACTTTCATCACTTTATTCACTTAGGTTACACTTTTCACTTTCATCACATTATTCACTTAGGTTACACTGTTCACTTTCATCACTTTATTCACTTAGGTTTAACTGTTCACTTTCATCACATTATTCACTTAGGTTACACTGTTCACTTTCATCACATTGTTCACTTAGGTTACACTGTTCACTTTCATCACATTATTCACTTAGGTTACACTGTTCACATTTTTCACAAAATTCACTTAGGTTACACTTTTCACTTTCATCACTTTATTCACTTAGGTTACACTTTTCACTTTCATCACATTATTCACTTAGGTTACACTGTTCACTTTCATCACTTTATTCACTTAGGTTACACTGTTCACTTTCATCACTTTATTCACTTAGGTTACACTGTTCACTTTCATCACTTTATTCACTTAGGTTACACTGTTCACTTTCATCACTTTATTCACTTAGGTTACACTGTTCACTTTTTTCACAAAATTCACTTAGGTTACACTGTTCACTTTCATCACATTGTTCACTTAGGTTACACTGTTCACTTTCATCACATTATTCACTTAGGTTACACTGTTCACATTTTTCACAAAATTCACTTAGGTTACACTTTTCACTTTCATCACTTTATTCACTTAGGTTACACTTTTCACTTTCATCACATTATTCACTTAGGTTACACTGTTCACTTTCATCACATTATTCACTTAGGTTACACTGTTCACTTTCATCACTTTATTCACTTAGGTTACACTGTTCACTTTCATTACTTTATTCACTTAGGTTACACTGTTCACTTTTTTCACAAAATTCACTTAGGTTACACTGTTCACTTTGTTCACATTATACACTTAGGTTACACTGTTCACTTTTTTCACAAAATTCACTTAGGTTACACTGTTCACTTTGTTCACATTATACACTTAGGTTACACTGTTCACTTTTTTCACATCATTCACTTAGGTTACACTGTTCACTTTTTTCACATTATACACTTAGGTTACACTGTTCACTTTTTCACATTATACACTTAGGTTACACTGTTCACTTTCATCACATTATACATTTAGGTTACACTGTTCACTTTTATCACATTATTCACTTAGGTTACACTGTTCACTTTTATCACATTATTCACTTAGGTTACACTGTTCACTTTTATCACATTATTCACTTAGGTTACACTGTTCACTTTTTTCACAATATTCACTTAGGTTACACTGTTCACTTTTTGCACATTATACACTTAGGTTACACTGTTCACATTTTTCACAAAATTCACTTAGGTTACACTTTTCACTTTCATCACATTATTCACTTAGGTTACACTTTTCACTTTCATCACATTATTCACTTAGGTTACACTGTTCACTTTCATCACTTTATTCACTTAGGTTACACTGTTCACTTTCATCACTTTATTCACTTAGGTTACACTGTTCACTTTCATCACTTTATTCACTTAGGTTACACTGTTCACTTTCATCACTTTATTCACTTAGGTTACACTGTTCACTTTCATCACTTTATTCACTTAGGTTACACTGTTCACTTTCATCACTTTATTCACTTAGGTTACACTGTTCACTTTCATCACTTTATTCACTTAGGTTACACTTTTCACTTTCATCACATTATTCACTTAGGTTACACTGTTCACTTTCATCACTTTATTCACTTAGGTTTCACTGTTCACTTTCATCACATTATTCACTTAGGTTACACTGTTCACTTTCATCACTTTATTCACTTAGGTAACACTTTTCACTTTCATCACTTTATTCACTTAGGTTACACTTTTCACTTTCATCACATTATTCACTTAGGTTACACTGTTCACTTTCATCACTTTATTCACTTAGGTTTAACTGTTCACTTTCATCACATTATTCACTTAGGTTACACTGTTCACTTTCATCACATTGTTCACTTAGGTTACACTGTTCACTTTCATCACATTATTCACTTAGGTTACACTGTTCACATTTTTCACAAAATTCACTTAGGTTACACTTTTCACTTTCATCACTTTATTCACTTAGGTTACACTTTTCACTTTCATCGCATTATTCACTTAGGTTACACTGTTCACTTTCATCACTTTATTCACTTAGGTTTAACTGTTCACTTTCATCACATTATTCACTTAGGTTACACTGTTCACTTTCATCACTTTATTCACTTAGGTTACACTGTTCACTTTCATCACTTTATTCACTTAGGTTACACTGTTCACTTTTTTCACAAAATTCACTTAGGTTACACTGTTCACTTTCATCACATTGTTCACTTAGGTTACACTGTTCACTTTCATCACATTATTCACTTAGGTTACACTGTTCACATTTTTCACAAAATTCACTTAGGTTACACTTTTCACTTTCATCACTTTATTCACTTAGGTTACACTTTTCACTTTCATCACATTATTCACTTAGGTTACACTGTTCACTTTCATCACTTTATTCACTTAGGTTACACTTTTCACTTTCATCACTTTATTCACTTAGGTTACACTTTTCACTTTCATCACATTATTCACTTAGGTTTCACTGTTCACTTTCATCACATTATTCACTTAGGTTACACTGTTCACTTTCATCACTTTATTCACTTAGGTTACACTGTTCACTTTCATTACTTTATTCACTTAGGTTACACTGTTCACTTTTTTCACAAAATTCACTTAGGTTACACTGTTCACTTTGTTCACATTATACACTTAGGTTACACTGTTCACTTTTTTCACATTATTCACTTAGGTTACACTGTTCACTTTTTTCACATTATACACTTAGGTTACACTGTTCACTTTTTCACATTATTCACTTAGGTTACACTGTTCACTTTCATCACATTATACATTTAGGTTACACTGTTCACTTTTATCACATTATTCACTTAGGTTACACTGTTCACTTTTATCACATTATTCACTTAGGTTACAGTGTTCACTTTTTTCACAATATTCACTTAGGTTACACTGTTCACTTTTTCACATTATTCACTTAGGTTACACTGTTCACTTTTTCACATTATTCACTTAGGTTACACTGTTCACTTTCATCACATTATACATTTAGGTTACACTGTTCACTTTTATCACATTATTCACTTAGGTTACACTGTTCACTTTTTTCAAATTATACACTTAGGTTACACTGTTCACTTTTTTCCCATATTCACTTAGGTTACACTGTTCACTTTTATCACATTATTCACTTAGGTTACACTGTTCACTTTTTTCACAATATTCACTTAGGTTACACTGTTCACTTTTTTCACATTATACACTTAGGTTACACTGTTCACTTTTTTCACATTATACACTTAGGTTACACTGTTCACTTTTTTCCCATATTCACTTAGGTTACACTGTTCACTTTCATCACTTTATTCACTTAGGTTACACTTTTCACTTTCATCACTTTATTCACTTAGGTTACACTTTTCACTTTCATCACATTATTAACTTAGGTTACACTGTTCACTTTTTTCACAAAATTCACTTAGGTTACACTTTTCACTTTCATCACTTTATTCACTTAGGTTACACTTTTCACTTTCATCACATTATTCACTTAGGTTACACTGTTCACTTTCATCACATTATTCACTTAGGTTACACTGTTCACATTTTTCACAAAATTCACTTAGGTTACACTTTTCACTTTCATGACTTTATTCACTTAGGTTACACTGTTCACTTTCATCACATTATTCACTTAGGTTACACTGTTCACTTTCATCACTTTATTCACTTAGGTTACACTGTTCACTTTCATCACTTTATTCACTTAGGTTACACTGTTCACTTTCATCACTTTATTCACTTAGGTTACACTGTTCACTTTTTTCACAAAATTCACTTAGGTTACACTGTTCACTTTCATCACATTGTTCACTTAGGTTACACTGTTCACTTTCATCACATTATTCACTTAGGTTACACTGTTCACATTTTTCACAAAATTCACTTAGGTTACACTTTTCACTTTCATCACTTTATTCACTTAGGTTACACTTTTCACTTTCATCACATTATTCACTTAGGTTACACTGTTCACTTTCATCACTTTATTCACTTAGGTTTCACTGTTCACTTTCATCACATTATTCACTTAGGTTACACTGTTCACTTTCATCACTTTATTCACTTAGGTTACACTGTTCACTTTCATCACTTTATTCACTTAGGTTACACTGTTCACTTTCATCACTTTATTCACTTAGGTTACACTGTTCACTTTCATCACTTTATTCACTTAGGTTACACTGTTCACTTTCATCACTTTATTCACTTAGGTTACACTGTTCACTTTCATCACTTTATTCACTTAGGTTACACTTTTCACTTTCATCACATTATTCACTTAGGTTACACTGTTCACTTTCATCACTTTATTCACTTAGGTTTCACTGTTCACTTTCATCACATTATTCACTTAGGTTACACTGTTCACTTTCATCACTTTATTCACTTAGGTTACACTTTTCACTTTCATCACTTTATTCACTTAGGTTACACTTTTCACTTTCATCACATTATTCACTTAGGTTACACTGTTCACTTTCATCACTTTATTCACTTAGGTTTAACTGTTCACTTTCATCACATTATTCACTTAGGTTACACTGTTCACTTTCATCACATTGTTCACTTAGGTTACACTTTTCACTTTCATCACATTATTCACTTAGGTTACACTGTTCACTTTCATCACATTATTCACTTAGGTTACACTGTTCACTTTCATCACATTATTCACATAGGTTACACTGTTCACTTTCATCACATTGTTCACTTAGGTTACACTTTTCACTTTCATCACATTATTCACTTAGGTTACACTGTTCACATTTTTCACAAAATTCACTTAGGTTACACTTTTCACTTTCATCACTTTATTCACTTAGGTTACACTTTTCACTTTCATCACATTATTCACTTAGGTTACACTGTTCACTTTCATCACTTTATTCACTTAGGTTTAACTGTTCACTTTCATCACATTATTCACTTAGGTTACACTGTTCACTTTCATCACTTTATTCACTTAGGTTACACTGTTCACTTTCATCACTTTATTCACTTAGGTTACACTGTTCACTTTCATCACTTTATTCACTTAGGTTACACTTTTCACTTTCATCACTTTATTCACTTAGGTTACACTTTTCACTTTCATCACATTATTCACTTAGGTTACACTGTTCACTTTCATCACATTATTCACTTAGGTTACACTGTTCACTTTCATCACTTTATTCACTTAGGTTACACTGTTCACTTTCATCACTTTATTCACTTAGGTTACACTGTTCACTTTCATCACTTTATTCACTTAGGTTACACTTTTCACTTTCATCACATTATTCACTTAGGTTACACTGTTCACTTTCATCACATTATACACTTAGGTTACACTGTTCACTTTCATCACATTATTCACATAGGTTACACTGTTCACTTTCATCACATTGTTCACTTAGGTTACACTTTTCACTTTCATCACATTATTCACTTAGGTTACACTGTTCACATTTTTCACAAAATTCACTTAGGTTACACTTTTCACTTTCATCACTTTATTCACTTAGGTTACACTTTTCACTTTCATCACATTATTCACTTAGGTTACACTGTTCACTTTCATCACTTTATTCACTTAGGTTTAACTGTTCACTTTCATCACATTATTCACTTAGGTTACACTGTTCACTTTCATCACTTTATTCACTTAGGTTACACTGTTCACTTTCATCACTTTATTCACTTAGGTTACACTGTTCACTTTTTTCACAAAATTCACTTAGGTTACACTGTTCACTTTCATCACATTGTTCACTTAGGTTACACTGTTCACTTTCATCACATTATTCACTTAGGTTACACTGTTCACATTTTTCACAAAATTCACTTAGGTTACACTTTTCACTTTCATCACTTTATTCACTTAGGTTACACTTTTCACTTTCATCACATTATTCACTTAGGTTACACTGTTCACTTTCATCACATTATTCACTTAGGTTACACTGTTCACTTTCATCACTTTATTCACTTAGGTTACACTGTTCACTTTCATTACTTTATTCACTTAGGTTACACTGTTCACTTTTTTCACAAAATTCACTTAGGTTACACTGTTCACTTTGTTCACATTATACACTTAGGTTACACTGTTCACTTTTTTCACATTATTCACTTAGGTTACACTGTTCACTTTTTTCACATTATACACTTAGGTTACACTGTTCACTTTTTCACATTATACACTTAGGTTACACTGTTCACTTTCATCACTTTATTCACTTAGGTTACACTGTTCACTTTCATTACTTTATTCACTTAGGTTACACTGTTCACTTTTTTCACAAAATTCACTTAGGTTACACTGTTCACTTTGTTCACATTATACACTTAGGTTACACTGTTCACTTTTTTCACATCATTCACTTAGGTTACACTGTTCACTTTTTTCACATTATACACTTAGGTTACACTGTTCACTTTTTCACATTATACACTTAGGTTACACTGTTCACTTTCATCACATTATACATTTAGGTTACACTGTTCACTTTTATCACATTATTCACTTAGGTTACACTGTTCACTTTTATCACATTATTCACTTAGGTTACACTGTTCACTTTTATCACATTATTCACTTAGGTTACACTGTTCACTTTTTTCACAATATTCACTTAGGTTACACTGTTCACTTTTTGCACATTATACACTTAGGTTACACTGTTCACATTTTTCACAAAATTCACTTAGGTTACACTTTTCACTTTCATCACATTATTCACTTAGGTTACACTGTTCACTTTCATCACTTTATTCACTTAGGTTTCACTGTTCACTTTCATCACATTATTCACTTAGGTTACACTGTTCACTTTCATCACTTTATTCACTTAGGTTACACTGTTCACTTTCATCACTTTATTCACTTAGGTTACACTGTTCACTTTCATCACTTTATTCACTTAGGTTACACTGTTCACTTTCATCACTTTATTCACTTAGGTTACACTGTTCACTTTCATCACTTTATTCACTTAGGTTACACTGTTCACTTTCATCACTTTATTCACTTAGGTTACACTGTTCACTTTCATCACTTTATTCACTTAGGTTACACTTTTCACTTTCATCACATTATTCACTTAGGTTACACTGTTCACTTTCATCACTTTATTCACTTAGGTTTCACTGTTCACTTTCATCACATTATTCACTTAGGTTACACTGTTCACTTTCATCACTTTATTCACTTAGGTAACACTTTTCACTTTCATCACTTTATTCACTTAGGTTACACTTTTCACTTTCATCACATTATTCACTTAGGTTACACTGTTCACTTTCATCACTTTATTCACTTAGGTTTAACTGTTCACTTTCATCACATTATTCACTTAGGTTACACTGTTCACTTTCATCACATTGTTCACTTAGGTTACACTGTTCACTTTCATCACATTATTCACTTAGGTTACACTGTTCACATTTTTCACAAAATTCACTTAGGTTACACTTTTCACTTTCATCACTTTATTCACTTAGGTTACACTTTTCACTTTCATCGCATTATTCACTTAGGTTACACTGTTCACTTTCATCACTTTATTCACTTAGGTTTAACTGTTCACTTTCATCACATTATTCACTTAGGTTACACTGTTCACTTTCATCACTTTATTCACTTAGGTTACACTGTTCACTTTCATCACTTTATTCACTTAGGTTACACTGTTCACTTTTTTCACAAAATTCACTTAGGTTACACTGTTCACTTTCATCACATTGTTCACTTAGGTTACACTGTTCACTTTCATCACATTATTCACTTAGGTTACACTGTTCACATTTTTCACAAAATTCACTTAGGTTACACTTTTCACTTTCATCACTTTATTCACTTAGGTTACACTTTTCACTTTCATCACATTATTCACTTAGGTTACACTGTTCACTTTCATCACTTTATTCACTTAGGTTACACTTTTCACTTTCATCACTTTATTCACTTAGGTTACACTTTTCACTTTCATCACATTATTCACTTAGGTTTCACTGTTCACTTTCATCACATTATTCACTTAGGTTACACTGTTCACTTTCATCACTTTATTCACTTAGGTTACACTGTTCACTTTCATTACTTTATTCACTTAGGTTACACTGTTCACTTTTTTCACAAAATTCACTTAGGTTACACTGTTCACTTTGTTCACATTATACACTTAGGTTACACTGTTCACTTTTTTCACATTATTCACTTAGGTTACACTGTTCACTTTTTTCACATTATACACTTAGGTTACACTGTTCACTTTTTCACATTATTCACTTAGGTTACACTGTTCACTTTCATCACATTATACATTTAGGTTACACTGTTCACTTTTATCACATTATTCACTTAGGTTACACTGTTCACTTTTATCACATTATTCACTTAGGTTACAGTGTTCACTTTTTTCACAATATTCACTTAGGTTACACTGTTCACTTTTTCACATTATTCACTTAGGTTACACTGTTCACTTTTTCACATTATTCACTTAGGTTACACTGTTCACTTTCATCACATTATACATTTAGGTTACACTGTTCACTTTTATCACATTATTCACTTAGGTTACACTGTTCACTTTTTTCAAATTATACACTTAGGTTACACTGTTCACTTTTTTCCCATATTCACTTAGGTTACACTGTTCACTTTTATCACATTATTCACTTAGGTTACACTGTTCACTTTTTTCACAATATTCACTTAGGTTACACTGTTCACTTTTTTCACATTATACACTTAGGTTACACTGTTCACTTTTTTCACATTATACACTTAGGTTACACTGTTCACTTTTTTCCCATATTCACTTAGGTTACACTGTTCACTTTCATCACTTTATTCACTTAGGTTACACTTTTCACTTTCATCACTTTATTCACTTAGGTTACACTTTTCACTTTCATCACATTATTAACTTAGGTTACACTGTTCACTTTTTTCACAAAATTCACTTAGGTTACACTTTTCACTTTCATCACTTTATTCACTTAGGTTACACTTTTCACTTTCATCACATTATTCACTTAGGTTACACTGTTCACTTTCATCACATTATTCACTTAGGTTACACTGTTCACATTTTTCACAAAATTCACTTAGGTTACACTTTTCACTTTCATGACTTTATTCACTTAGGTTACACTGTTCACTTTCATCACATTATTCACTTAGGTTACACTGTTCACTTTCATCACTTTATTCACTTAGGTTACACTGTTCACTTTCATCACTTTATTCACTTAGGTTACACTGTTCACTATCATCACTTTATTCACTTAGGTTACACTGTTCACTTTCATCACATCATACACTTAGATTACACTGTTTACTTTCATCACTTTATTCACTTAGGTTACACTAGTTCACTTTTTTCACAAAATTCACTTAGGTTACACTTTTCACTTTCATCACTTTATTCACTTAGGTTACACTGTTCACTTTCATCACATTATTCACTTAGGTTACACTGTTCACTTTCATCACTTTATTCACTTAGGTTGCACTGTTCACTTAGGTTACACTTTTCACTTAGGTTACACTTTTTACTTTCATCATTTTATTCACTTAGGTTATACTTTTCACTTTCATCACTTTATTCACTTAGGTTACACTGTTCACTTTCATCACATTATTCACTTAGGTTACACTGTTCACTTTCATCACATTATTCACTTAGGTTACACTGTTCACTTTTTCACAAAATTCACTTAGGTTACACTGTTCACTTTTTGCACATTATACACTTAGGTTACACTGTTCACTTTTTTCACATTATTCACTTAGGTTACACTGTTCACTTTCATCACATTATTCACTTAGGTTACACTGTTCACTTTCATCACATTGTTCACTTAGGTTACACTGTTCACTTTCATCACATTATTCACTTAGGTTACACTGTTCACATTTTTCACAAAATTCACTTAGGTTACACTTTTCACTTTCATCACTTTATTCACTTAGGTTACACTTTTCACTTTCATCACATTATACACTTAGGTTACACTGTTCACTTTCATCACTTTATTCACTTAGGTTTAACTGTTCACTTTCATCACATTATTCACTTAGGTTACACTGTTCACTTTCATCACTTTATTCACTTAGGTTACACTGTTCACTTTCATCACTTTATTCACTTAGGTTACACTGTTCACTTTTTTCACAAAATTCACTTAGGTTACACTGTTCACTTTCATCACATTGTTCACTTAGGTTACACTGTTCACTTTCATCACATTATTCACTTAGGTTACACTGTTCACTTTCATCACTTTATTCACTTAGGTTACACTTTTCACTTTCATCACTTTATTCACTTAGGTTACACTTTTTACTTTCATCACATTATTCACTTAGGTTACACTGTTCACTTTCATCACTTTATTCACTTAGGTTTCACTGTTCACTTTCATCACATTATTCACTTAGGTTACACTGTTCACTTTCATCACTTTATTCACTTAGGTTACACTGTTCACTTTCATCACTTTATTCACTTAGGTTACACTGTTCACTTTTTTCACAAAATTCACTTAGGTTACACTGTTCACTTTGTTCACATTAATCACTTAGGTTACACTGTTCACTTTTTTCACATTATACACTTAGGTTACACTGTTCACTTTCATCACATTATTCACTTAGGTTACACTGTTCACTTTTTTCACAAAATTCACTTAGGTTACACTGTTCACTTTCATCACTTTATTCACATAGGTTACACTTTTCACTTTCATCACTTTATTCACTTAGGTTACACTTTTCACTTCCATCACATTATTCACTTAGGTTACACTTTTCACATTTTTCACAAAATTCACTTAGGTTACACTTTTCACTTTCATCACTTTATTCACTTAGGTTACACTGTTCACTTTCATCACATTATTCACTTAGGTTACACTGTTCACTTTCATCACTTTATTCACTTAGGTTACACTGTTCACTTTCATCACATTATACACTTAGGTTACACTGTTCACTTTTATCACATTATTCACTTAGGTTACACTGTTCACGTTTTTCACATTATACACTTAGGTTACACTGTTCACTTTTTTCACAATATTCACTTAGGTTACACTGTTCACTTTTTTCACATTATACACTTAGGTTACACTGTTCACTTTTTTCACATTATACACTTAGGTTACACTGTTCACTTTTTTCACAATATTCACTTAGGTTACACTGTTCACTTTCATCACATTATTCACTTAGGTTACACTGTTCACTTTTTTCACAAAATTCACTTAGGTTAAACTGTTCACTTTCATCACTTTATTCACTTAGGTTACACTTTTCACTTTCATCACTTTATTCACTTAGGTTACACTTTTCACTTTCATCACATTATTCACTTAGGTTACACTGTTCACTTTCATCACTTTATTCACTTAGGTTACACTGTTCACTTTCATCACTTTATTCACTTAGGTTACACTGTTCACTTTCATCACTTTATTCACTTAGGTTACACTGTTCACTTTTTTCACAAAATTCACTTAGGTTACACTGTTCACTTTCATCACTTTATTCACTTAGGTTACACTGTTCACTTTCATCACTTTATTCACTTAGGTTACACTGTTCACTTTCATCACTTTATTCACTTAGGTTACACTGTTCACTTTTATCACTTTATTCACTTAGGTTACACTGTTCACTTTCATCACTTTATTCACTTAGGTTACACTGTTCACTTTCATCACTTTATTCACTTAGGTTACACTGTTCACTTTCATCACTTTATTCACTTAGGTAACACTGTTCACTTTTATCACTTTATTCACTTAGGTTACACTGTTCACTTTCATCACTTTATTCACTTAGGTTACACTGTTCACTTTCATCACTTTATTCACTTAGGTTACACTGTTCACTTTCATCACTTTATTCACTTAGGTAACACTGTTCACTTTTTTCACAAAATTCACTTAGGTTGCACTGTTCACTTTCATCACATTATACACTTAGGTTACACTGTTCACTTTTATCACATTATTCACTTAGGTTACACTGCTCACGTTTTTCACATTATACACTTAGGTTACACTGTTCACTTTTTTCACAATATTCACTTAGGTTACACTGTTCACTTTTTTCACATTATACACTTAGGTTACACTGTTCACTTTTTTCACATTATACACTTAGGTTACACTGTTCACTTTTTTCACAATATTCACTTAGGTTACACTGTTCACTTTTATCACTTTATTCACTTAGGTTACACTGTTCACTTTCATCACTTTATTCACTTAGGTTACACTGTTCACTTTCATCACTTTATTCACTTAGGTTACACTGTTCACTTTCATCACTTTATTCACTTAGGTTACACTGTTCACTTTCATCACTTTATTCACTTAGGTAACACTGTTCACTTTTTTCACAAAATTCACTTAGGTTACACTGTTCACTTTCATCACATTATACACTTAGGTTACACTGTTCACTTTTATCACATTATACACTTAGGTTACACTGTTCACATTTTTCACAAAATTCACTTAGGTTACACTTTTCACTTTCATCACTTTATTCACTTAGGTTACACTTTTTACTTTCATCACATTATTCACTTAGGTTACACTGTTCACTTTCATCACTTTATTCACTTAGGTTTCACTGTTCACTTTCATCACATTATTCACTTAGGTTACACTGTTCACTTTCATCACTTTATTCACTTAGGTTACACTGTTCACTTTCATCACTTTATTCACTTAGGTTACACTGTTCACTTTTTTCACAAAATTCACTTAGGTTACACTGTTCACTTTTATCACTTTATTCACTTAGGTTACACTGTTCACTTTCATCACTTTATTCACTTAGGTTACACTGTTCACTTTCATCACTTTATTCACTTAGGTTACACTGTTCACTTTTTTCACAAAATTCACTTAGGTTACACTGTTCACTTTCATCACTTTATTCACTTAGGTTACACTGTTCACTTTCATCACTTTATTCACTTAGGTTACACTGTTCACTTTCATCACTTTATTCACTTAGGTTACACTGTTCACTTTTATCACTTTATTCACTTAGGTTACACTGTTCACTTTCATCACTTTATTCACTTAGGTTACACTGTTCACTTTCATCACTTTATTCACTTAGGTTACACTGTTCACTTTCATCACTTTATTCACTTAGGTTACACTGTTCACTTTCATCACTTTATTCACTTAGGTAACACTGTTCACTTTTTTCACAAAATTCACTTAGGTTACACTGTTCACTTTCATCACATTATACACTTAGGTTACACTGTTCACTTTTATCACATTATTCACTTAGGTTACACTGCTCACGTTTTTCACATTATACACTTAGGTTACACTGTTCACTTTTTTCACAATATTCACTTAGGTTACACTGTTCACTTTTTTCACATTATACACTTAGGTTACACTGTTCACTTTTTTCACATTATACACTTAGGTTACACTGTTCACTTTTTTCACAATATTCACTTAGGTTACACTGTTCACTTTTATCACTTTATTCACTTAGGTTACACTGTTCACTTTCATCACTTTATTCACTTAGGTTACACTGTTCACTTTCATCACTTTATTCACTTAGGTTACACTGTTCACTTTCATCACTTTATTCACTTAGGTTACACTGTTCACTTTCATCACTTTATTCACTTAGGTAACACTGTTCACTTTTTTCACATTATACACTTAGGTTACACTGTTCACTTTTTTCACATTATACACTTAGGTTACACTGTTCACTTTTTTCACAATATTCACTTAGGTTACACTGTTCACTTTTATCACTTTATTCACTTAGGTTACACTGTTCACTTTCATCACTTTATTCACTTAGGTTACACTGTTCACTTTCATCACTTTATTCACTTAGGTTACACTGTTCACTTTCATCACTTTATTCACTTAGGTTACACTGTTCACTTTCATCACTTTATTCACTTAGGTAACACTGTTCACTTTTTTCACAAAATTCACTTAGGTTACACTGTTCACTTTCATCACATTATACACTTAGGTTACACTGTTCACTTTTATCACATTATACACTTAGGTTACACTGTTCACATTTTTCACAAAATTCACTTAGGTTACACTTTTCACTTTCATCACTTTATTCACTTAGGTTACACTTTTTACTTTCATCACATTATTCACTTAGGTTACACTGTTCACTTTCATCACTTTATTCACTTAGGTTTCACTGTTCACTTTCATCACATTATTCACTTAGGTTACACTGTTCACTTTCATCACTTTATTCACTTAGGTTACACTGTTCACTTTGTTCACATTATACACTTAGGTTACACTGTTCACTTTCATCACTTTATTCACTTAGGTTACACTTTTCACTTTCATCACTTTATTCACTTAGGTTTCACTGTTCACTTTCATCACATTATTCACTTAGGTTACACTGTTCACTTTCATCACTTTATTCACTTAGGTTACACTGTTCACTTTGTTCACATTATTCACTTAGGTTACACTGTTCACTTTCATCACTTTATTCACTTAGGTTTCACTGTTCACTTTCATCACTTTATTCACTTAGGTTACACTGTTCACTTTTTTCACAAAATTCACTTAGGTTACACTGTTCACTTTGTTCACATTATACACTTAGGTTACACTGTTCACTTTCATCACTTTATTCACTTAGGTTACACTTTTCACTTTCATCACTTTATTCACTTAGGTTACACTGTTCACTTTTTTCACAAAATTCACTTAGGTTACACTGTTCACTTTCATCACTTTATTCACTTAGGTTACACTGTTCACTTTCATCACTTTATTCACTTAGGTTACACTGTTCACTTTTATCACTTTATTCACTTAGGTTACACTGTTCACTTTCATCACTTTATTCACTTAGGTTACACTGTTCACTTTCATCACTTTATTCACTTAGGTTACACTGTTCACTTTCATCACTTTATTCACTTAGGTTACACTGTTCACTTTCATCACTTTATTCACTTAGGTAACACTGTTCACTTTTTTCACAAAATTCACTTAGGTTACACTGTTCACTTTCATCACATTGTTCACTTAGGTTACACTGTTCACTTTCATCACATTATTCACTTAGGTTACACTGTTCACATTTTTCACAAAATTCACTTAGGTTACACTTTTCACTTTCATCACTTTATTCACTTAGGTTACACTTTTTACTTTCATCACATTATTCACTTAGGTTACACTGTTCACTTTCATCACTTTATTCACTTAGGTTTCACTGTTCACTTTCATCACATTATTCACTTAGGTTACACTGTTCACTTTCATCACTTTATTCACTTAGGTTACACTGTTCACTTTCATCACTTTATTCACTTAGGTTACACTGTTCACTTTTTTCACAAAATTCACTTAGATTACACTGTTCACTTTGTTCACATTATACACTTAGGTTACACTGTTCACTTTCATCACTTTATTCACTTAGGTTACACTTTTCACTTTCATCACTTTATTCACTTAGGTTACACTGTTCACGTTTTTCACATTATACACTTAGGTTACACTGTTCACTTTTTTCACAAAATTCACTTAGGTTAAACTGTTCACTTTCATCACTTTATTCACTTAGGTTACACTGTTCACTTTCATCACTTTATTCACTTAGGTTACACTGTTCACTTTCATCACTTTATTCACTTAGGTTACACTGTTCACTTTTATCACTTTATTCACTTAGGTTACACTGTTCACTTTCATCACTTTATTCACTTAGGTTACACTGTTCACTTTCATCACTTTATTCACTTAGGTTACACTGTTCACTTTCATCACTTTATTCACTTAGGTAACACTGTTCACTTTTTTCACAAAATTCACTTAGGTTACACTGTTCACTTTCATCACTTTATTCACTTAGGTAACACTGTTCACTTTTTTCACAAAATTCACTTAGGTTACACTGTTCACTTTCATCACATTGTTCACTTAGGTTACACTGTTCACTTTCATCACATTATTCACTTAGGTTACACTGTTCACATTTTGCACAAAATTCACTTAGGTTACACTTTTCACTTTCATCACTTTATTCACTTAGGTTACACTTTTTACTTTCATCACATTATTCACTTAGGTTACACTGTTCACTTTCATCACTTTATTCACTTAGGTTTCACTGTTCACTTTCATCACTTTATTCACTTAGGTTACACTGTTCACTTTCATCACTTTATTCACTTAGGTTACACTGTTCACTTTCATCACTTTATTCACTTAGGTTACACTGTTCACTTTTTTCACAAAATTCACTTAGGTTACACTGTTCACTTTCATCACTTTATTCACTTAGGTTACACTGTTCACTTTCATCACTTTATTCACTTAGGTTACACTGTTCACTTTCATCACTTTATTCACTTAGGTTACACTGTTCACTTTTTTCACATTATACACTTAGGTTACACTGTTCACTTTTTTCACAATATTCACTTAGGTTACACTGTTCACTTTCATCACATTATTCACTTAGGTTACACTGTTCACGTTTTTCACATTATACACTTAGGTTACACTGTTCACTTTTTTCACAATATTCACTTAGGTTACACTGTTCACTTTTTTCACATTATACACTTAGGTTACACTGTTCACTTTTTTCACATTATACACTTAGGTTACACTGTTCACTTTTTTCACAATATTCACTTAGGTTACACTGTTCACTTTCATCACATTATTCACTTAGGTTACACTGTTCACTTTTTTCACAAAATTCACTTAGGTTAAACTGTTCACTTTCATCACTTTATTCACTTAGGTTACACTTTTCACTTTCATCACTTTATTCACTTAGGTTACACTTTTCACTTTCATCACATTATTCACTTAGGTTACACTGTTCACTTTCATCACTTTATTCACTTAGGTTACACTGTTCACTTTCATCACTTTATTCACTTAGGTTACACTGTTCACTTTCATCACTTTATTCACTTAGGTTACACTGTTCACTTTCATCACTTTATTCACTTAGGTTACACTGTTCACTTTCATCACTTTATTCACTTAGGTTACACTGTTCACTTTCATCACTTTATTCACTTAGGTTACACTGTTCACTTTCATCACTTTATTCACTTAGGTTACACTGTTCACTTTTATCACTTTATTCACTTAGGTTACACTGTTCACTTTCATCACTTTATTCACTTAGGTTACACTGTTCACTTTCATCACTTTATTCACTTAGGTTACACTGTTCACTTTCATCACTTTATTCACTTAGGTTACACTGTTCACTTTCATCACTTTATTCACTTAGGTAACACTGTTCACTTTTTTCACAAAATTCACTTAGGTTACACTGTTCACTTTCATCACATTATACACTTAGGTTACACTGTTCACTTTTATCACATTATTCACTTAGGTTACACTGTTCACGTTTTTCACATTATACACTTAGGTTACACTGTTCACTTTTTGCACAATATTCACTTAGGTTACACTGTTCACTTTTTTCACATTATACACTTAGGTTACACTGTTCACTTTTTTCACATTATACACTTAGGTTACACTGTTCACTTTTTTCACAATATTCACTTAGGTTACACTGTTCACTTTTATCACTTTATTCACTTAGGTTACACTGTTCACTTTCATCACTTTATTCACTTAGGTTACACTGTTCACTTTCATCACTTTATTCACTTAGGTTACACTGTTCACTTTTTTCACAAAATTCACTTAGGTTACACTGTTCACTTTCATCACTTTATTCACTTAGGTTACACTGTTCACTTTCATCACTTTATTCACTTAGGTTACACTGTTCACTTTCATCACTTTATTCACTTAGGTTACACTGTTCACTTTTATCACTTTATTCACTTAGGTTACACTGTTCACTTTCATCACTTTATTCACTTAGGTTACACTGTTCACTTTCATCACTTTATTCACTTAGGTTACACTGTTCACTTTCATCACTTTATTCACTTAGGTTACACTGTTCACTTTCATCACTTTATTCACTTAGGTAACACTGTTCACTTTTTTCACAAAATTCACTTAGGTTACACTGTTCACTTTCATCACATTATACACTTAGGTTACACTGTTCACTTTTATCACATTATTCACTTAGGTTACACTGCTCACGTTTTTCACATTATACACTTAGGTTACACTGTTCACTTTTTTCACAATATTCACTTAGGTTACACTGTTCACTTTTTTCACATTATACACTTAGGTTACACTGTTCACTTTTTTCACATTATACACTTAGGTTACACTGTTCACTTTTTTCACAATATTCACTTAGGTTACACTGTTCACTTTTATCACTTTATTCACTTAGGTTACACTGTTCACTTTCATCACTTTATTCACTTAGGTTACACTGTTCACTTTCATCACTTTATTCACTTAGGTTACACTGTTCACTTTCATCACTTTATTCACTTATGTTACACTGTTCACTTTCATCACTTTATTCACTTAGGTTACACTGTTCACTTTCACCACTTTATTCACTTAGGTTACACTGTTCACTTTTTTCACAATATTCACTTAGGTTACACTGTTCACTTTTTTCACATTATACACTTAGGTTACACTGTTCACTTTTTTCACATTATACACTTAGGTTACACTGTTCACTTTTTTCACAATATTCACTTAGGTTACACTGTTCACTTTCATCACATTATTCACTTAGGTTACACTGTTCACTTTTTTCACAAAATTCACTTAGGTTAAACTGTTCACTTTCATCACTTTATTCACTTAGGTTACACTTTTCACTTTCATCACTTTATTCACTTAGGTTACACTTTTCACTTTCATCACATTATTCACTTAGGTTACACTGTTCACTTTCATCACTTTATTCACTTAGGTTACACTGTTCACTTTCATCACTTTATTCACTTAGGTTACACTGTTCACTTTCATCACTTTATTCACTTAGGTTACACTGTTCACTTTCATCACTTTATTCACTTAGGTTACACTGTTCACTTTCATCACTTTATTCACTTAGGTTACACTGTTCACTTTCATCACTTTATTCACTTAGGTTACACTGTTCACTTTCATCACTTTATTCACTTAGGTTACACTGTTCACTTTTATCACTTTATTCACTTAGGTTACACTGTTCACTTTCATCACTTTATTCACTTAGGTTACACTGTTCACTTTCATCACTTTATTCACTTAGGTTACACTGTTCACTTTCATCACTTTATTCACTTAGGTAACACTGTTCACTTTTTTCACAAAATTCACTTAGGTTACACTGTTCACTTTCATCACATTATACACTTAGGTTACACTGTTCACTTTTATCACATTATTCACTTAGGTTACACTGTTCACGTTTTTCACATTATACACTTAGGTTACACTGTTCACTTTTTGCACAATATTCACTTAGGTTACACTGTTCACTTTTTTCACATTATACACTTAGGTTACACTGTTCACTTTTTTCACATTATACACTTAGGTTACACTGTTCACTTTTTTCACAATATTCACTTAGGTTACACTGTTCACTTTTATCACTTTATTCACTTAGGTTACACTGTTCACTTTCATCACTTTATTCACTTAGGTTACACTGTTCACTTTCATCACTTTATTCACTTAGGTTACACTGTTCACTTTTTTCACAAAATTCACTTAGGTTACACTGTTCACTTTCATCACTTTATTCACTTAGGTTACACTGTTCACTTTCATCACTTTATTCACTTAGGTTACACTGTTCACTTTCATCACTTTATTCACTTAGGTTACACTGTTCACTTTTATCACTTTATTCACTTAGGTTACACTGTTCACTTTCATCACTTTATTCACTTAGGTTACACTGTTCACTTTCATCACTTTATTCACTTAGGTTACACTGTTCACTTTCATCACTTTATTCACTTAGGTTACACTGTTCACTTTCATCACTTTATTCACTTAGGTAACACTGTTCACTTTTTTCACAAAATTCACTTAGGTTACACTGTTCACTTTCATCACATTATACACTTAGGTTACACTGTTCACTTTTATCACATTATTCACTTAGGTTACACTGCTCACGTTTTTCACATTATACACTTAGGTTACACTGTTCACTTTTTTCACAATATTCACTTAGGTTACACTGTTCACTTTTTTCACATTATACACTTAGGTTACACTGTTCACTTTTTTCACATTATACACTTAGGTTACACTGTTCACTTTTTTCACAATATTCACTTAGGTTACACTGTTCACTTTTATCACTTTATTCACTTAGGTTACACTGTTCACTTTCATCACTTTATTCACTTAGGTTACACTGTTCACTTTCATCACTTTATTCACTTAGGTTACACTGTTCACTTTCATCACTTTATTCACTTAGGTTACACTGTTCACTTTCATCACTTTATTCACTTAGGTAACACTGTTCACTTTTTTCACATTATACACTTAGGTTACACTGTTCACTTTTTTCACATTATACACTTAGGTTACACTGTTCACTTTTTTCACAATATTCACTTAGGTTACACTGTTCACTTTTATCACTTTATTCACTTAGGTTACACTGTTCACTTTCATCACTTTATTCACTTAGGTTACACTGTTCACTTTCATCACTTTATTCACTTAGGTTACACTGTTCACTTTCATCACTTTATTCACTTAGGTTACACTGTTCACTTTCATCACTTTATTCACTTAGGTAACACTGTTCACTTTTTTCACAAAATTCACTTAGGTTACACTGTTCACTTTCATCACATTATACACTTAGGTTACACTGTTCACTTTTATCACATTATACACTTAGGTTACACTGTTCACATTTTTCACAAAATTCACTTAGGTTACACTTTTCACTTTCATCACTTTATTCACTTAGGTTACACTTTTTACTTTCATCACATTATTCACTTAGGTTACACTGTTCACTTTCATCACTTTATTCACTTAGGTTTCACTGTTCACTTTCATCACATTATTCACTTAGGTTACACTGTTCACTTTCATCACTTTATTCATTTAGGTTACACTGTTCACTTTGTTCACATTATACACTTAGGTTACACTGTTCACTTTCATCACTTTATTCACTTAGGTTACACTTTTCACTTTCATCACTTTATTCACTTAGGTTTCACTGTTCACTTTCATCACATTATTCACTTAGGTTACACTGTTCACTTTCATCACTTTATTCACTTAGGTTACACTGTTCACTTTGTTCACATTATTCACTTAGGTTACACTGTTCACTTTCATCACTTTATTCACTTAGGTTTCACTGTTCACTTTCATCACTTTATTCACTTAGGTTACACTGTTCACTTTTTTCACAAAATTCACTTAGGTTACACTGTTCACTTTGTTCACATTATACACTTAGGTTACACTGTTCACTTTCATCACTTTATTCACTTAGGTTACACTTTTCACTTTCATCACTTTATTCACTTAGGTTACACTGTTCACTTTTTTCACAAAATTCACTTAGGTTACACTGTTCACTTTCATCACTTTATTCACTTAGGTTACACTGTTCACTTTCATCACTTTATTCACTTAGGTTACACTGTTCACTTTTATCACTTTATTCACTTAGGTTACACTGTTCACTTTCATCACTTTATTCACTTAGGTTACACTGTTCACTTTCATCACTTTATTCACTTAGGTTACACTGTTCACTTTCATCACTTTATTCACTTAGGTTACACTGTTCACTTTCATCACTTTATTCACTTAGGTAACACTGTTCACTTTTTTCACAAAATTCACTTAGGTTACACTGTTCACTTTCATCACATTGTTCACTTAGGTTACACTGTTCACTTTCATCACATTATTCACTTAGGTTACACTGTTCACATTTTTCACAAAATTCACTTAGGTTACACTTTTCACTTTCATCACTTTATTCACTTAGGTTACACTTTTTACTTTCATCACATTATTCACTTAGGTTACACTGTTCACTTTCATCACTTTATTCACTTAGGTTTCACTGTTCACTTTCATCACATTATTCACTTAGGTTACACTGTTCACTTTCATCACTTTATTCACTTAGGTTACACTGTTCACTTTCATCACTTTATTCACTTAGGTTACACTGTTCACTTTTTTCACAAAATTCACTTAGATTACACTGTTCACTTTGTTCACATTATACACTTAGGTTACACTGTTCACTTTCATCACTTTATTCACTTAGGTTACACTTTTCACTTTCATCACTTTATTCACTTAGGTTACACTGTTCACTTTTTTCACAAAATTCACTTAGGTTACACTGTTCACTTTCATCACTTTATTCACTTAGGTTACACTGTTCACTTTCATCACTTTATTCACTTAGGTTACACTGTTCACTTTCATCACTTTATTCACTTAGGTTACACTGTTCACTTTTATCACTTTATTCACTTAGGTTACACTGTTCACTTTCATCACTTTATTCACTTAGGTTACACTGTTCACTTTCATCACTTTATTCACTTAGGTTACACTGTTCACTTTCATCACTTTATTCACTTAGGTAACACTGTTCACTTTTTTCACAAAATTCACTTAGGTTACACTGTTCACTTTCATCACTTTATTCACTTAGGTAACACTGTTCACTTTTTTCACAAAATTCACTTAGGTTACACTGTTCACTTTCATCACATTGTTCACTTAGGTTACACTGTTCACTTTCATCACATTATTCACTTAGGTTACACTGTTCACATTTTGCACAAAATTCACTTAGGTTACACTTTTCACTTTCATCACTTTATTCACTTAGGTTACACTTTTTACTTTCATCACATTATTCACTTAGGTTACACTGTTCACTTTCATCACTTTATTCACTTAGGTTTCACTGTTCACTTTCATCACTTTATTCACTTAGGTTACACTGTTCACTTTCATCACTTTATTCACTTAGGTTACACTGTTCACTTTCATCACTTTATTCACTTAGGTTACACTGTTCACTTTTTTCACAAAATTCACTTAGGTTACACTGTTCACTTTCATCACTTTATTCACTTAGGTTACACTGTTCACTTTCATCACTTTATTCACTTAGGTTACACTGTTCACTTTCATCACTTTATTCACTTAGGTTACACTGTTCACTTTTTTCACATTATACACTTAGGTTACACTGTTCACTTTTTTCACAATATTCACTTAGGTTACACTGTTCACTTTCATCACATTATTCACTTAGGTTACACTGTTCACGTTTTTCACATTATACACTTAGGTTACACTGTTCACTTTTTTCACAATATTCACTTAGGTTACACTGTTCACTTTTTTCACATTATACACTTAGGTTACACTGTTCACTTTTTTCACATTATACACTTAGGTTACACTGTTCACTTTTTTCACAATATTCACTTAGGTTACACTGTTCACTTTCATCACATTATTCACTTAGGTTACACTGTTCACTTTTTTCACAAAATTCACTTAGGTTAAACTGTTCACTTTCATCACTTTATTCACTTAGGTTACACTTTTCACTTTCATCACTTTATTCACTTAGGTTACACTTTTCACTTTCATCACATTATTCACTTAGGTTACACTGTTCACTTTCATCACTTTATTCACTTAGGTTACACTGTTCACTTTCATCACTTTATTCACTTAGGTTACACTGTTCACTTTCATCACTTTATTCACTTAGGTTACACTGTTCACTTTCATCACTTTATTCACTTAGGTTACACTGTTCACTTTCATCACTTTATTCACTTAGGTTACACTGTTCACTTTCATCACTTTATTCACTTAGGTTACACTGTTCACTTTCATCACTTTATTCACTTAGGTTACACTGTTCACTTTTATCACTTTATTCACTTAGGTTACACTGTTCACTTTCATCACTTTATTCACTTAGGTTACACTGTTCACTTTCATCACTTTATTCACTTAGGTTACACTGTTCACTTTCATCACTTTATTCACTTAGGTTACACTGTTCACTTTCATCACTTTATTCACTTAGGTAACACTGTTCACTTTTTTCACAAAATTCACTTAGGTTACACTGTTCACTTTCATCACATTATACACTTAGGTTACACTGTTCACTTTTATCACATTATTCACTTAGGTTACACTGTTCACGTTTTTCACATTATACACTTAGGTTACACTGTTCACTTTTTGCACAATATTCACTTAGGTTACACTGTTCACTTTTTTCACATTATACACTTAGGTTACACTGTTCACTTTTTTCACATTATACACTTAGGTTACACTGTTCACTTTTTTCACAATATTCACTTAGGTTACACTGTTCACTTTTATCACTTTATTCACTTAGGTTACACTGTTCACTTTCATCACTTTATTCACTTAGGTTACACTGTTCACTTTCATCACTTTATTCACTTAGGTTACACTGTTCACTTTCATCACTTTATTCACTTAGGTTACACTGTTCACTTTCATCACTTTATTCACTTAGGTAACACTGTTCACTTTTTTCACAAAATTCACTTAGGTTACACTGTTCACTTTCATCACATTATACACTTAGGTTACACTGTTCACTTTTATCACATTATACACTTAGGTTACACTGTTCACATTTTTCACAAAATTCACTTAGGTTACACTTTTCACTTTCATCACTTTATTCACTTAGGTTACACTTTTTACTTTCATCACATTATTCACTTAGGTTACACTGTTCACTTTCATCACTTTATTCACTTAGGTTTCACTGTTCACTTTCATCACATTATTCACTTAGGTTACACTGTTCACTTTCATCACTTTATTCACTTAGGTTACACTGTTCACTTTCATCACTTTATTCACTTAGGTTACACTGTTCACTTTTTTCACAAAATTCACTTAGGTTACACTGTTCACTTTGTTCACATTATACACTTAGGTTACACTGTTCACTTTCATCACTTTATTCACTTAGGTTACACTTTTCACTTTCATCACTTTATTCACTTAGGTTACACTGTTCACTTTTTTCACAAAATTCACTTAGGTTACACTGTTCACTTTCATCACTTTATTCACTTAGGTTACACTGTTCACTTTCATCACTTTATTCACTTAGGTTACACTGTTCACTTTTATCACTTTATTCACTTAGGTTACACTGTTCACTTTCATCACTTTATTCACTTAGGTTACACTGTTCACTTTCATCACTTTATTCACTTAGGTTACACTGTTCACTTTCATCACTTTATTCACTTAGGTAACACTGTTCACATTTTTCACAAAATTCACTTAGGTTACACTTTTCACTTTCATCACTTTATTCACTTAGGTTACACTTTTTACTTTCATCACATTATTCACTTAGGTTACACTGTTCACTTTCATCACTTTATTCACTTAGGTTTCACTGTTCACTTTCATCACATTATTCACTTAGGTTACACTGTTCACTTTCATCACTTTATTCACTTAGGTTACACTGTTCACTTTCATCACTTTATTCACTTAGGTTACACTGTTCACTTTTTTCACAAAATTCACTTAGGTTACACTGTTCACTTTCATCACATTATTCACTTAGGTTACACTGTTCACATTTTTCACAAAATTCACTTAGGTTACACTTTTCACTTTCATCACTTTATTCACTTAGGTTACACTTTTTACTTTCATCACATTATTCACTTAGGTTACACTGTTCACTTTCATCACTTTATTCACTTAGGTTTCACTGTTCACTTTCATCACATTATTCACTTAGGTTACACTGTTCACTTTCATCACTTTATTCACTTAGGTTACACTGTTCACTTTCATCACTTTATTCACTTAGGTTACACTGTTCACTTTTTTCACAAAATTCACTTAGGTTACACTGTTCACTTTGTTCACATTATACACTTAGGTTACACTGTTCACTTTCATCACTTTATTCACTTAGGTTACACTTTTCACTTTCATCACTTTATTCACTTAGGTTACACTGTTCACTTTTTTCACAAAATTCACTTAGGTTACACTGTTCACTTTCATCACTTTATTCACTTAGGTTACACTGTTCACTTTCATCACTTTATTCACTTAGGTTACACTGTTCACTTTCATCACTTTATTCACTTAGGTTACACTGTTCACTTTTATCACTTTATTCACTTAGGTTACACTGTTCACTTTCATCACTTTATTCACTTAGGTTACACTGTTCACTTTCATCACTTTATTCACTTAGGTTACACTGTTCACTTTCATCACTTTATTCACTTAGGTTACACTGTTCACTTTCATCACTTTATTCACTTAGGTAACACTGTTCACTTTTTTCACAAAATTCACTTAGGTTACACTGTTCACTTTCATCACATTGTTCACTTAGGTTACACTGTTCACTTTCATCACATTATTCACTTAGGTTACACTGTTCACATTTTGCACAAAATTCACTTAGGTTACACTTTTCACTTTCATCACTTTATTCACTTAGGTTACACTTTTTACTTTCATCACATTATTCACTTAGGTTACACTGTTCACTTTCATCACTTTATTCACTTAGGTTTCACTGTTCACTTTCATCACATTATTCACTTAGGTTACACTGTTCACTTTCATCACTTTATTCACTTAGGTTACACTGTTCACTTTCATCACTTTATTCACTTAGGTTACACTGTTCACTTTTTTCACAAAATTCACTTAGGTTACACTGTTCACTTTGTTCACATTATACACTTAGGTTACACTGTTCACTTTTTTCACATTAATCACTTAGGTTACACTGTTCACTTTTTTCACATTATACACTTAGGTTACACTGTTCACTTTCATCACATTATTCACTTAGGTTACACTGTTCACTTTTTTCACAAAATTCACTTAGGTTACACTGTTCACTTTCATCACTTTATTCACTTAGGTTACACTTTTCACTTCCATCACATTATTCACTTAGGTTACACTGTTCACATTTTTCACAAAATTCACTTAGGTTACACTTTTCACTTTCATCACTTTATTCACTTAGGTTACACTGTTCACTTTCATCACATTATTCACTTAGGTTACACTGTTCACTTTCATCACATTATTCACTTAGGTTACACTGTTCACTTTCATCACTTTATTCACTTAGGTTACACTGTTCACTTTCATCACATTATACACTTAGGTTACACTGTTCACTCTTATCACATTATTCACTTAGGTTACACTGTTCACGTTTTTCACATTATACACTTAGGTTACACTGTTCACTTTTTTCACAATATTCACTTAGGTTACACTGTTCACTTTTTTCACATTATACACTTAGGTTACACTGTTCACTTTTTTCACATTATACACTTAGGTTACACTGTTCACTTTTTTCACAATATTCACTTAGGTTACACTGTTCACTTTCATCACATTATTCACTTAGGTTACACTGTTCACTTTTATCACATTATTCACTTAGGTTACACTGTTCACGTTTTTCACATTATACACTTAGGTTACACTGTTCACTTTTTTCACAATATTCACTTAGGTTACACTGTTCACTTTTTTCACATTATACACTTAGGTTACACTGTTCACTTTTTTCACATTATACACTTAGGTTACACTGTTCACTTTTTTCACAATATTCACTTAGGTTACACTGTTCACTTTCATCACATTATTCACTTAGGTTACACTGTTCACTTTTTTCACAAAATTCACTTAGGTTACACTGTTCACTTTCATCACTTTATTCACTTAGGTTACACTGTTCACTTTCATCACTTTATTCACTTAGGTTACACTGTTCACTTTTTTCACAAAATTCACTTAGGTTACACTGTTCACTTTTATCACTTTATTCACTTAGGTTACACTGTTCACTTTCATCACTTTATTCACTTAGGTTACACTGTTCACTTTCATCACTTTATTCACTTAGGTTACACTGTTCACTTTCATCACTTTATTCACTTTTTTCACAAAATGCAATTAGGTTACACTGTTCACTTTTTTCACATTATACACTTATGTTACACTGTTCACTTTTTTCACATTATTCACTTAGGTTACACTGTTCACTTTCATCACTTTATTCACTTAGGTTACACTGTTCACTTTCATCACTTTATTCACTTTTTTCACAAAATGCAATTAGGTTACACTGTTCACTTTTTTCACATTATACACTTATGTTACACTGTTCACTTTTTTCACATTATTCACTTAGGTTACACTGTTAACTTTTTTCACATTATACACTTAGGTTACACTGTTCACTTTTTTCACATTATTCACTTAGGTTACACTTTTCACTTTCATCACATTATTCACTTAGGTTACACTGTTCACATTTTTCACAAAATTCACTTGGGTTACACTGTTCACTTTCATCACTTTATTCACTTAGGTTATACTGTTCACATTTTTCACAAAATTCACTTAGGTTACACCGTTCACTTTTTTCACATTATACACTTAGGTTACACTGTTCACTTTTTTCACAATATTCACTTAGGTTACACTGTTCACTTTCATCACATCATACACTTAGATTACACTGTTTACTTTCATCACTTTATTCACTTAGGTTACACTTTTTACCTTCATCACTTTATTCACTTAGGTTATACTGTTCACATTTTTCACAAAATTCACTAAGGTTACACTGTTCACTTTTTTCACAATATTCACTTAGGTTACACTGTTCACTTTTTTCACAATATTCACTTAGGTTACACTGTTCACTTTTTTCACATTATTCACTTAGGTTACACTGTTCACTTTCATCACATTATACATTTAGGTTACACTGTTCACTTTTATCACATTATTCACTTAGGTTACACTGTTCACTTTTTCACATTATTCACTTAGGTTACACTGTTCACTTTCATCACATTATACATTTAGGTTACACTGTTCACTTTTATCACATTATTCACTTAGGTTACACTGTTCACTTTGTTCACAATATTCACTTAGGTTACACTGTTCACTTTTTTCAAATTATACACTTAGGTTACACTGTTCACTTTTTTCCCATATTCACTTAGGTTACACTGTTCACTTTTTTCACAATATTCACTTAGGTTACACTGTTCACTTTTTTCACATTATTCACTTAGGTTACACTGTTCACTTTCATCACATTATTCACTTAGGTTACACTGTTCACTTTTATCACATTATTCACTTAGGTTACACTGTTCACTTTTGCACATTATTCACTTAGGTTACACTGTTCACTTTCATCACATTATACATTTAGGTTACACTGTTCACTTTTATCACATTATTCACTTAGGTTACACTGTTCACTTTTTTCACAATATTCACTTAGGTTACACTGTTCACTTTCATCACATTATACATTTAGGTTACACTGTTCACTTTTATCACATTATTCACTTAGGTTACACTGTTCACTTTGTTCAAATTATACACTTAGGTTACACTGTTCACTTTTTTCCCATGTTCACTTAGGTTACACTGTTCACTTTTATCACATTATTCACTTAGGTTACACTGTTCACTTTTTTCACAATATTCACTTAGGTTACACTGTTCACTTTTTTCACATTATACACTTAGGTTACACTGTTCACTTTTTTCACATTATACACTTAGGTTACACTGTTCACTTTTTTCCCATATTCACTTAGGTTACACTTTTCACTTTCATCACTTTATTCACTTAGGTTACACTGTTCACTTTCATCACTTTATTCACTTAGGTTACACTTTTCACTTTCATCACACTGTTCACTTTCATCACATTATACATTTAGGTTACACTGTTCACTTTTATCACATTATTCACTTAGGTTACACTGTTCACTTTTTTCAAATTATACACTTAGGTTACACTGTTCACTTTTTTCCCATGTTCACTTAGGTTACACTGTTCACTTTTTTCACAATATTCACTTAGGTTACACTGTTCACTTTTTTCACATTATACACTTAGGTTACACTGTTCACTTTTTTCACATTATACACTTAGGTTACACTGTTCACTTTTTTCCCATATTCACTTAGGTTACACTTTTCACTTTCATCACTTTATTCACTTAGGTTACACTTTTCACTTTCATCACATTATTCACTTAGGTTACACTGTTCACTTTTTTCACAAAATTCACTTAGGTTACACTTTTCACTTTCATCACTTTATTCACTTAGGTTACACTTTTCACTTTCATCACATTATTCACTTAGGTTACACTGTTCACTTTCATCACATTATTCACTTAGGTTACACTGTTCACATTTTTCACATTATTCACTTAGGTTACACTGTTCACTTTCATCACTTTATTCACTTAGGTTACACTGTTCACTTTCATCACTTTATTCACTTAGGTTACACTGTTCACTTTCATCACTTTATTCACTTAGGTTACACTGTTCACTTTCATCACTTTATTCACTTAGGTTACACTGTTCACTTTCATCACTTTATTCACTTAGGTTACACTGTTCACTTTTTTCACAAAATTCACTTAGGTTACACTGTTCACTTTCATCACTTTATTCACTTAGGTTACACTTTTCACTTTCATCACATTATTCACTTAGGTTACACTGTTCACTTTCATCACTTTATTCACTTAGGTTACACTGTTCACTTTCATCACTTTATTCACTTAGGTTACACTGTTCACTTTTATCACATTATTCACTTAGGTTACACTGTTCACTTTTTTCACAATATTCACTTAGGTTACACTGTTCACTTTTTTCACATTATACACTTAGGTTACACTGTTCACTTTTTTCACATTATACACTTAGGTTACACTGTTCACTTTTTTCCCATATTCACTTAGGTTACACTTTTCACTTTCATCACTTTATTCACTTAGGTTACACTGTTCACTTTCATCACTTTATTCACTTAGGTTACACTTTTCACTTTCATCACATTATTCACTTAGGTTACACTGTTCACTTTTTTCACAAAATTCACTTAGGTTACACTTTTCACTTTCATCACTTTATTCACTTAGGTTACACTTTTCACTTTCATCACATTATTCACTTAGGTTACACTGTTCACTTTTTTCACATTATACACTTAGGTTACACTGTTCACTTTTTTCACATTATACACTTAGGTTACACTGTTCACTTTTTTCCCATATTCACTTAGGTTACACTTTTCACTTTCATCACTTTATTCACTTAGGTTACACTTTTCACTTTCATCACATTATTCACTTAGGTTACACTGTTCACTTTTTTCACAAAATTCACTTAGGTTACACTTTTCACTTTCATCACTTTATTCACTTAGGTTACACTTTTCACTTTCATCACATTATTCACTTAGGTTACACTGTTCACTTTCATCACATTATTCACTTAGGTTACACTGTTCACATTTTTCACATTATTCACTTAGGTTACACTGTTCACTTTCATCACTTTATTCACTTAGGTTACACTGTTCACTTTCATCACTTTATTCACTTAGGTTACACTGTTCACTTTCATCACTTTATTCACTTAGGTTACACTGTTCACTTTCATCACTTTATTCACTTAGGTTACACTGTTCACTTTCATCACTTTATTCACTTAGGTTACACTGTTCACTTTTTTCACAAAATTCACTTAGGTTACACTGTTCACTTTCATCACTTTATTCACTTAGGTTACACTTTTCACTTTCATCACATTATTCACTTAGGTTACACTGTTCACTTTCATCACTTTATTCACTTAGGTTACACTGTTCACTTTCATCACTTTATTCACTTAGGTTACACTGTTCACTTTCATCACTTTATTCACTTAGGTTACACTTTTCACTTTCATCACATTATTCACTTAGGTTACACTGTTCACTTTTTTCACAAAATTCACTTAGGTTACACTTTTCACTTTCATCACTTTATTCACTTAGGTTACACTTTTCACTTTCATCACATTATTCACTTAGGTTACACTGTTCACTTTCATCACATTATTCACTTAGGTTACACTGTTCACATTTTTCACATTATTCACTTAGGTTACACTGTTCACTTTCATCACTTTATTCACTTAGGTTACACTGTTCACTTTCATCACTTTATTCACTTAGGTTACACTGTTCACTTTCATCACTTTATTCACTTAGGTTACACTGTTCACTTTCATCACTTTATTCACTTAGGTTACACTGTTCACTTTCATCACTTTATTCACTTAGGTTACACTGTTCACTTTTTTCACAAAATTCACTTAGGTTACACTGTTCACTTTCATCACTTTATTCACTTAGGTTACACTTTTCACTTTCATCACATTATTCACTTAGGTTACACTGTTCACTTTCATCACTTTATTCACTTAGGTTACACTGTTCACTTTCATCACTTTATTCACTTAGGTTACACTGTTCACTTTCATCACTTTATTCACTTTGGTTACACTGTTCACTTTTTTCACATTATACACTTAGGTTACACTGTTCACTTTTTTCACAAAATTCACTTAGGTTACACTGTTCACTTTCATCACTTTATTCACTTAGGTTACACTTTTCACTTTCATCACATTATTCACTTAGGTTACACTGTTCACATTTTTCACAAAATTCACTTAGGTTACACTTTTCACTTTCATCACTTTATTCACTTAGGTTACACTGTTCACTTTCATCACTTTATTCACTTAGGTTACACTTTTCACTTTTTTCACAAAATTCACTTAGGTTAAACTGTTCACTTTCATCACTTTATTCACTTAGGTTACACTGTTCACTTTTTTCACAATATTCACTTAGGTTACACTTTTCACTTTCATCACTTTATTCACTTAGGTTACACTGTTCACTTTCATCACTTTATTCACTTAGGTTACTCTGTTCACTTTTTCACAATATTCACTTAGGTTACACTTTTCACTTTCATCACTTTATTCACTTAGGTTACACTGTTCACTTTCATCACTTTATTCACTTAGGTTACACTGTTCACTTTTTTCACAATATTCACTTAGGTTACACTTTTCACTTTCATCACTTTATTCACTTAGGTTACACTGTTCACTTTCATCACTTTATTCACTTAGGTTACACTGTTAACTTTTTTCACAAAATTCACTTAGGTTATACTGTTCACTTTCATCACTTTATTCACTTAGGTTACACTGTTCACTTTCATCACTTTATTCACTTTGGTTACACTGTTCACTTTTTTCACATTATACACTTAGGTTACACTGTTCACTTTTTTCACATTATACACTTAGGTTACACTGTTCACTTTTTTCACAAAATTCACTAAGGTTACACTGTTCACTTTTTTCACAATATTCACTTAGGTTACACTGTTCACTTTTTTCACAATATTCACTTAGGTTACACTGTTCACTTTTTTCACATTATTCACTTAGGTTACACTGTTCACTTTCATCACATTATACATTTAGGTTACACTGTTCACTTTTATCACATTATTCACTTAGGTTACACTGTTCACTTTTTTCACAATATTCACTTAGGTTACACTGTTCACTTTCATCACTTTATTCACTTAGGTTACACTGTTCACTTTTATCACTTTATTCACTTAGGTTACACTGTTCACTTTTCACATTATACACTTGAAAGTGAACAATGTAACCTAAGTGAATAATGTGACTAAAGTGTCAGGAAACTGGGAAATAACAGGCGGCAGGCAGAGATGCAGGATCCAAATGCAGGGGAAATTTTAATGAAAATAAACAATTAAACATAAATCAGGAACAAAAAAACACTGAGAAAAACACAAGAAAACACAGGGAACAGCATACACCTGCATGATAACAAACAACAATGACAAAGAAACAGAAAACAAGGACTATACACATGAGACTACCTTAATGAGATGAGGGATGTTGTAAATGGGAAACACCGGTGGAGACTAATCGACATGAAAAATTACAAAGAACTACAATATACCACAGAAAACAGGACACAGAAACTAGGCACAGATAATACAACGTAAAAGTCCCACCGAACGCCAGACACAGGAACAGATGTGATATTACCCCCCCTCAAAGGAGTGGCTTCCAGATGCCCCAAAACCAGTCACAGAGAACAGCGGGAGGGATGGAGTGTCAAGAGTGGACACTGGAAGCAGGATGGGACCTGGGGCGGATCGGTTGGCCTGGTTGAACAAGCTGGTCTGGTGGCCAGTCTAAAACAGACGGGTCAGGAGACTTGGATGGCAGAGGCTGGTCACGGAGCTGTGCAGACAGTCCTCTCTGGGCTCGGTGCAGGAGACGGAGTAATGTGATGAAAGTGAACAGTTTAACCTAAGTGAATTTTGTGAAAAAAGTGAACAGTGTAACCTAAGTGAATAAAGTGATGAAAGTGAACAGTGTAACCTAAGTGAATAAAGTGATGAAAGTGAACAGTTTAACCTAAGTGAATTTTGTGAAAAAAGTGAACAGTGTAACCTAAGTGAATAAAGTGATGAAAGTGAACAGTGTAACCTAAGTGAATAAAGTGATGAAAGTGAACAGTGTAACCTAAATGAATAATGTGATAAAAGTGAACAGTGTAACCTAAGTGAATAAAGTGAAAAAAGTGAACAATGTAACCTAAGCGAATAAAGTGATGAACGTGAACAGTGTAACCTAAGTGAATAATGTGATAAAAGTGAACAGTGTAACCTAAGTGAATAAAGTGATGAAAGTGAACAGTGTAACCTAAGTGAATAATGTGAAAAAGTGAACAGAGTAACCTAAGTGAATAAAGTGATGAAAGTGAACAGTGTAACCTAAGTGAATAATGTGAAAAAGTGAACAGTGTAACCTAAGTGAATAATGTGAAAAAGTGAACAGAGTAACCTAAGTGAATAAAGTGATGAAAGTGAACAGTGTAACCTAAGTGTATAAAGTGATGAAAGTGAACAGTGTAACCTAAGTGAATAATGTGAAAAAGTGAACAGAGTAACCTAAGTGAATAATGTGAAAAAGTGAACAGTGTAACCTAAGTGAATAATGTGAAAAAGTGAACAGAGTAACCTAAGTGAATAAAGTGATGAAAGTGAACAGTGTAACCTAAGTGAATAAAGTGATGAAAGTGAACAGTGTAACCTAAGTGAATAATGTGAAAAAGTGAACAGAGTAACCTAAGTGAATAAAGTGATGAAAGTGAACAGTGTAACCTAAGTGAATAATGTGAAAAAGTGAACAGTGTAACCTAAGTGAATAATGTGAAAAAGTGAACAGAGTAACCTAAGTGAATAAAGTGATGAAAGTGAACAGTGTAACCTAAGTGTATAATGTGAAAAAGTGAACAGTGTAACCTAAGTGAATAATGTGAAAAAGTGAACAGAGTAACCTAAGTGAATAAAGTGATGAAAGTGAACAGTGTAACCTAAGTGTATAATGTGAAAAAGTGAACAGTGTAACCTAAGTGAATAATGTGAAAAAGTGAACAGTGTAACCTAAGTGAATAAAGTGATGAAAGTGAACAGTGTAACCTAAGTGAATAATGTGAAAAAGTGAACAGTGTAACCTAAGTGAATAAAGTGATGAACGTGAACAGTGTAACCTAAGTGAATAAAGTGATGAAAGTGAACAGTGTAACCTAAGTGAATATTGTGATAAAAGTGAACAGTGTAACCTAAGTGAATAATGTGATAAAAGTGAACAGTGTAACCTAAGTGAATAATGTGAAAAAAGTGAACAGTGTAACCTAAGTGAATAATGTGAAAAAAGTGAACAATGTAACCTAAGTGAATATTGTGAAAAAAGTGAACAGTGTAACCTAAGTGAATAAAGTGATGAAAGTGAACAGTGTAACCTAAGTGAATAAAGTGATGAAAGTGAACAGTGTAACCTAAATGAATAATGTGATAAAAGTGAACAGTGTAACCTAAGTGAATAAAGTGAAAAAAGTGAACAATGTAACCTAAGCAAATAATGTGAAAAAGTGAACAGTGTAACCTAAGTGAATAATGTGAAAAAGTGAACAGTGTAACCTAAGTGAATAAAGTGATGAAAGTGAACAGTGTAACCTAAGCAAATAATGTGAAAAAGTGAAAAGTGTAACCTAAGTGTATAATGTGAAAAAAGTAAACAGTCTAACTTAAGTGAATAATGTGAAAAAGTGAACAGAGTAACCTAAGTGAATAAAGTGATGAAAGTGAACAGTGTAACCTAAGTGAATAATGTGAAAAAGTGAACAGAGTAACCTAAGTGAATAAAGTGATGAAAGTGAACAGTGTAACCTAAGTGAATAATGTGAAAAAGTGAACAGTGTAACCTAAGTGAATAATGTGAAAAAGTGAACAGAGTAACCTAAGTGAATAAAGTGATGAAAGTGAACAGTGTAACCTAAGTGTATAATGTGAAAAAGTGAACAGTGTAACCTAAGTGAATAATGTGAAAAAGTGAACAGAGTAACCTAAGTGAATAAAGTGATGAAAGTGAACAGTGTAACCTAAGTGTATAATGTGAAAAAGTGAACAGTGTAACCTAAGTGAATAATGTGAAAAAGTGAACAGTGTAACCTAAGTGAATAAAGTGATGAAAGTGAACAGTGTAACCTAAGTGAATAATGTGAAAAAGTGAACAGTGTAACCTAAGTGAATAAAGTGATGAACGTGAACAGTGTAACCTAAGTGAATAATGTGATAAAAGTGAACAGTGTAACCTAAGTGAATAATGTGAAAAAAGTGAACAGTGTAACCTAAGTGAATAATGTGAAAAAAGTGAACAATGTAACCTAAGCAAATAATGTGAAAAAAGTGAAAAGTGTAACCTAAGTGTATAATGTGATAAAAGTGAACAGTGTAACCTAAGTGAATAATGTGAAAAAAGTGAACAGTGTAACCTAAGTGAATAATGTGAAAAAGTGAACAGTGTAACCTAAGTGAATAAAGTGATGAAAGTGAACAGTGTAACCTAAGTGAATAATATGAAAAAAGTGAACAGTGTAACCTAAGTGTATAATGTGATGAAAGTGAACAGTGTAACCTAAGTGAATAAAGTGATGAAAGTGAACAGTGTTACCTAAGTGAATATTGTGAAAAAGTGAACAGAGTAACCTAAGTGAATATTGTGAAAAAAGTGAACAGTGTAACCTAAGTGAATAAAGTGATGAAAGTGAACAGTGTAACCTAAGTGAATAATGTGAAAAAAGTGAACAGTGTAACCTAAGTGAATAATGTGAAAAAAGTGAACAGTGTAACCTAAGTGAATAATGTGAAACAAGTGAACAGTGTAACCTAAGTGAATAAAGTGATAAAAGTGAACAGTGTAGCCTAAGTGAATAATGTGAAAAAAGTGAACAGTGTAACCTAAGTGAATAATGTGAAAAAAGTGAACAATGTAACCTAAGCAAATAATGTGAAAAAAGTGAACAATGTAACCTAAGCAAATAATGTGAAAAAAGTGAAAAGTGTAACCTTAGTGTATAATGTGATAAAAGTGAACAGTGTAACCTAAGTGAATAATGTGAAAAAAGTAAACAGTGTAACCTAAGTGTATAATGTGAAAAAGTGAACAGAGTAACCTAAGTGAATATTGTGAAAAAGTGAACAGAGTAATCTAAGTGAATATTGTGAAAAAAGTGAACAGTGTAACCTAAGTGAATAATGTGAAAAAAGTAAACAGTCTAACTTAAGTGTATAATGTGAAAAAAGTGAACAGTGTAACCTAAGTGAATAATGTGAAAAAAGTGAACAGTGAAACCTAAGTGAATAATGTGAAAAAAGTAAACAGTCTAACTTAAGTGTATAATGTGAAAAAGTGAACAGTGTAATCTAAGTGAATATTGTGAAAAAAGTGAACAGTGTAACCTAAGTGAATAATGTGAAAAAAGTGAACAATGTAACCTAAGCAAATAATGTGATAAAAGTGAACAGTGTAACCTAAGTGAATAATGTGAAAAAAGTAAACAGTGTAAACTAAGTGTATAATGTGCAAAAGTGAACAGTGTAACCTAAGTGAATAATGTGAAAAAAGTGAACAGTGTAACCTAAGTGAATAATGTGAAAAAAGTGAAAAGTGTAACCTAGGTGTATAATGTGATAAAAGTGAACAGTCTAACTTAAGTGTATAATGTGAAAAAGTGAACAGTGTAACCTAAGTGAATATTGTGAAAAAAGTGAACAGTGTAACCTAAGTGAATAATGTGAAAAAAGTAAACAGTCTAACTTAAGTGTATAATGTGAAAAAGTGACCAGTGTAACATAAGTGAATAATGTGAAAAAGTGAACAGAGTAACCTAAGTGAATAAAGTGATGAAAGTGAACAGTGTAACATAAGTGTATAATGTGAAAAAGTGAACAGTGTAACCTAAGTGAATAATGTGAAAAAGTGAACAGAGTAACCCAAGTGAATAAAGTGATGAAAGTGAACAGTGTAACCTAAGTGAATATTGTGAAAAAAGTGAACAGTGTAACCTAAGTGAATAAAGTGATGAAAGTGAACAGTGTAATCTAAGTGAATATTGTGAAAAAAGTGAACAGTGTAACCTAAGTGAATAATGTGAAAAAAGTGAACAATGTAACCTAAGCAAATAATGTGATAAAAGTGAACAGTGTAACCTAAGTGAATAATGTGAAAAAAGTAAACAGTGTAAACTAAGTGTATAATGTGAAAAAGTGAACAGTGTAACCTAAGTGAATAATGTGAAAAAAGTGAAAAGTGTAACCTAAGTGAATAATGTGAAAAAAGTGAAAAGTGTAACCTAGGTGTATAATGTGATAAAAGTGAACAGTCTAACTTAAGTGTATAATGTGAAAAAGTGAACAGTGTAACCTAAGTGAATATTGTGAAAAAAGTGAACAGTGTAACCTAAGTGAATAATGTGAAAAAAGTAAACAGTCTAACTTAAGTGTATATTGTGAAAAAGTGAACAGTGTAACATAAGTGAATAATGTGAAAAAGTGAACAGAGTAACCTAAGTGAATAAAGTGATGAAAGTGAACAGTGTAACCTAAGTGTATAATGTGAAAAAGTGAACAGTGTAACCTAAGTGAATAATGTGAAAAAGTGAACAGAGTAACCCAAGTGAATAAAGTGATGAAAGTGAACAGTGTAACCTAAGTGAATATTGTGAAAAAAGTGAACAGTGTAACCTAAGTGAATAAAGTGATGAAAGTGAACAGTGTAACCTAAGTGAATAATGTGAAAAAAGTGAACAGTGTAACCTAAGTGAATAATGTGAAAAAAGTGAACAATGTAACCTAAGCAAATAATGTGAAAAAGTGAAAAGTGTAACCTAAGTGTATAATGTGATGAAAGTGAACAGTGTAACCTAAGTGAATATTGTGAAAAAGTGAACAGAGTAACCTAAGTGAATATTGTGAAAAAAGTGAACAGTGTAACCTAAGTGAATAAAGTGATGAAAGTGAACAGTGTAACCTAAGTGAATAAAGTGATGAAAGTGAACAGTGTAACCTAAATGAATAATGTGATAAAAGTGAACAGTGTAACCTAAGTGAATAAAGTGAAAAAAGTGAACAATGTAACCTAAGCAAATAATGTGAAAAAGTGAAAAGTGTAACCTAAGTGTATAATGTGCAAAAAGTGAACAGTGTAACCTAAGTGAATAATGTGAAAAAGTGAACAGTGTAACCTAAGTGAATAATGTGAAAAAGTGAACAATGTAACCTAAGCAAATAATGTGAAAAAGTGAAGTGTAACCTAAGTGAATAAAGTGATGAAATGTGATGAAAGTGAACAGTGTAACCTAAGTGAATAATGTGAAAAAAGTGAACAGTGTCACCTAAGTGAATAATGTGCAAAAAGTGAACAATGTAACCTAAGCAAATAATGTGAAAAAGTGAAAAGTGTAACCTAAGTGTATAATGTGATAAAAGTAAACAGTGTAACCTAAGTGAATAATGTGAAAAAAGTAAACCGTGTAACCTAAGTGTATAATGTGAAAAAGTGAACAGTGTAACCTAAGTGAATAATGTGAAAAAGTGAACAGAGTAACCTAAGTGAATAATGTGAAAAAAGTAAACAGTCTAACTTAAGTGAATAATGTGAAAAAGTGAACAGAGTAACCTAAGTGAATAAAGTGATGAAAGTGAACAGTGTAACCTAAGTGAATAATGTGAAAAAGTGAACAGAGTAACCTAAGTGAATAAAGTGATGAAAGTGAACAGTGTAACCTAAGTGAATAATGTGAAAAAGTGAACAGTGTAACCTAAGTGAATAATGTGAAAAAGTGAACAGAGTAACCTAAGTGAATAAAGTGATGAAAGTGAACAGTGTAACCTAAGTGTATAATGTGAAAAAGTGAACAGTGTAACCTAAGTGAATAATGTGAAAAAGTGAACAGAGTAACCTAAGTGAATAAAGTGATGAAAGTGAACAGTGTAACCTAAGTGTATAATGTGAAAAAAGTGAACAGTGTAACCTAAGTGAATAATGTGAAAAAGTGAACAGTGTAACCTAAGTGAATAATGTGAAAAAGTGAACAGTGTAACCTAAGTGAATAAAGTGATGAAAGTGAACAGTGTAACCTAAGTGAATAATGTGAAAAAGTGAACAGTGTAACCTAAGTGTATAATGTGATGAAAGTGAACAGTGTAACCTAAGTGAATAAAGTGATGAAAGTGAACAGTGTTACCTAAGTGAATATTGTGAAAAAGTGAACAGAGTAACCTAAGTGAATATTGTGAAAAAAGTGAACAGTGTAACCTAAGTGAATAAAGTGATGAAAGTGAACAGTGTAACCTAAGTGAATAATGTGAAAAAAGTGAACAGTGTAACCTAAGTGAATAATGTGAAAAAAGTGAACAGTGTAACCTAAGTGAATAATGTGAAACAAGTGAACAGTGTAACCTAAGTGAATAAAGTGATAAAAGTGAACAGTGTAGCCTAAGTGAATAATGTGAAAAAAGTGAACAGTGTAACCTAAGTGAATAATGTGAAAAAAGTGAACAATGTAACCTAAGCAAATAATGTGAAAAAAGTGAAAAGTGTAACCTTAGTGTATAATGTGATAAAAGTGAACAGTGTAACCTAAGTGAATAATGTGAAAAAAGTAAACAGTGTAACCTAAGTGTATAATGTGAAAAAGTGAACAGAGTAACCTAAGTGAATATTGTGAAAAAGTGAACAGAGTAACCTAAGTGAATATTGTGAAAAAAGTGAACAGTGTAACCTAAGTGAATAATGTGAAAAAAGTAAACAGTCTAACTTAAGTGTATAATGTGAAAAAAGTGAACAGTGTAACCTAAGTGAATAATGTGAAAAAAGTAAACAGTCTAACTTAAGTGTATAATGTGAAAAAAGTGAACAGTGTAACCTAAGTGAATAATGTGAAAAAAGTAAACAGTCTAACTTAAGTGTATAATGTGAAAAAGTGAACAGTGTAATCTAAGTGAATATTGTGAAAAAAGTGAACAGTGTAACCTAAGTGAATAATGTGAAAAAAGTGAACAATGTAACCTAAGCAAATAATGTGATAAAAGTGAACAGTGTAACCTAAGTGAATAATGTGAAAAAAGTAAACAGTGTAAACTAAGTGTATAATGTGAAAAAGTGAACAGTGTAACCTAAGTGAATAATGTGAAAAAAGTGAACAGTGTAACCTAAGTGAATAATGTGAAAAAAGTGAAAAGTGTAACCTAGGTGTATAATGTGATAAAAGTGAACAGTCTAACTTAAGTGTATAATGTGAAAAAGTGAACAGTGTAACCTAAGTGAATATTGTGAAAAAAGTGAACAGTGTAACCTAAGTGAATAATGTGAAAAAAGTAAACAGTCTAACTTAAGTGTATAATGTGAAAAAGTGAACAGTGTAACATAAGTGAATAATGTGAAAAAGTGAACAGAGTAACCTAAGTGAATAAAGTGATGAAAGTGAACAGTGTAACCTAAGTGTATAATGTGAAAAAGTGAACAGTGTAACCTAAGTGAATAATGTGAAAAAGTGAACAGTGTAACATAAGTGAATAATGTGAAAAAGTGAACAGTGTAACATAAGTGAATAATGTGAAAAAGTGAACAGTGTAACCTAAGTGTATAATGTGAAAAAGTGAACAGTGTAACATAAGTGAATAATGTGAAAAAGTGAACAGAGTAACCCAAGTGAATAAAGTGATGAAAGTGAACAGTGTAACCTAAGTGAATATTGTGAAAAAAGTGAACAGTGTAACCTAAGTGAATAAAGTGATGAAAGTGAACAGTGTAATCTAAGTGAATATTGTGAAAAAAGTGAACAGTGTAACCTAAGTGAATAATGTGAAAAAAGTGAACAATGTAACCTAAGCAAATAATGTGATAAAAGTGAACAGTGTAACCTAAGTGAATAATGTGAAAAAAGTAAACAGTGTAAACTAAGTGTATAATGTGAAAAAGTGAACAGTGTAACCTAAGTGAATAATGTGAAAAAAGTGAACAGTGTAACCTAAGTGAATAATGTGAAAAAAGTGAAAAGTGTAACCTAGGTGTATAATGTGATAAAAGTGAACAGTCTTACTTAAGTGTATAATGTGAAAAAGTGAACAGTGTAACCTAAGTGAATAATGTGAAAAAAGTAAACAGTCTAACTTAAGTGTATATTGTGAAAAAGTGAACAGTGTAACATAAGTGAATAATGTGAAAAAGTGAACAGAGTAACCTAAGTGAATAAAGTGATGAAAGTGAACAGTGTAACCTAAGTGTATAATGTGAAAAAGTGAACAGTGTAACCTAAGTGAATAATGTGAAAAAGTGAACAGAGTAACCCAAGTGAATAAAGTGATGAAAGTGAACAGTGTAACCTAAGTGAATATTGTGAAAAAAGTGAACAGTGTAACCTAAGTGAATAAAGTGATGAAAGTGAACAGTGTAACCTAAGTGAATAATGTGAAAAAAGTGAACAGTGTAACCTAAGTGAATAATGTGAAAAAAGTGAACAATGTAACCTAAGCAAATAATGTGAAAAAGTGAAAAGTGTAAACTAAGTGTATAATGTGAAAAAGTGAACAGTGTAACCTAAGTGTATAATGTGAAAAAAGTAAACAGTCTAACTTAAGTGAATAATGTGAAAAAGTGAACAGAGTAACCTAAGTGAATAAAGTGATGAAAGTGAACAGTGTAACCTAAGTGAATAATGTGAAAAAGTGAACAGAGTAACCTAAGTGAATAAAGTGATGAAAGTGAACAGTGTAACCTAAGTGAATAATGTGAAAAAGTGAACAGTGTAACCTAAGTGAATAATGTGAAAAAGTGAACAGAGTAACCTAAGTGAATAAAGTGATGAAAGTGAACAGTGTAACCTAAGTGTATAATGTGAAAAAGTGAACAGTGTAACCTAAGTGAATAATGTGAAAAAGTGAACAGAGTAACCTAAGTGAATAAAGTGATGAAAGTGAACAGTGTAACCTAAGTGTATAATGTGAAAAAGTGAACAGTGTAACCTAAGTGAATAATGTGAAAAAGTGAACAGTGTAACCTAAGTGAATAAAGTGATGAAAGTGAACAGTGTAACCTAAGTGAATATTGTGAAAAAAGTGAACAGTGTAACCTAAGTGAATAAAGTGATGAAAGTGAACAGTGTAATCTAAGTGAATATTGTGAAAAAAGTGAACAGTGTAACCTAAGTGAATAATGTGAAAAAAGTGAACAATGTAACCTAAGCAAATAATGTGATAAAAGTGAACAGTGTAACCTAAGTGAATAATGTGAAAAAAGTAAACAGTGTAAACTAAGTGTATAATGTGAAAAAGTGAACAGTGTAACCTAAGTGAATAATGTGAAAAAAGTGAAAAGTGTAACCTAAGTGAATAATGTGAAAAAAGTGAAAAGTGTAACCTAGGTGTATAATGTGATAAAAGTGAACAGTCTAACTTAAGTGTATAATGTGAAAAAGTGAACAGTGTAACCTAAGTGAATATTGTGAAAAAAGTGAACAGTGTAACCTAAGTGAATAATGTGAAAAAAGTAAACAGTCTAACTTAAGTGTATATTGTGAAAAAGTGAACAGTGTAACATAAGTGAATAATGTGAAAAAGTGAACAGAGTAACCTAAGTGAATAAAGTGATGAAAGTGAACAGTGTAACCTAAGTGTATAATGTGAAAAAGTGAACAGTGTAACCTAAGTGAATAATGTGAAAAAGTGAACAGAGTAACCCAAGTGAATAAAGTGATGAAAGTGAACAGTGTAACCTAAGTGAATATTGTGAAAAAAGTGAACAGTGTAACCTAAGTGAATAAAGTGATGAAAGTGAACAGTGTAACCTAAGTGAATAATGTGAAAAAAGTGAACAGTGTAACCTAAGTGAATAATGTGAAAAAAGTGAACAATGTAACCTAAGCAAATAATGTGAAAAAGTGAAAAGTGTAACCTAAGTGTATAATGTGATGAAAGTGAACAGTGTAACCTAAGTGAATATTGTGAAAAAGTGAACAGAGTAACCTAAGTGAATATTGTGAAAAAAGTGAACAGTGTAACCTAAGTGAATAAAGTGATGAAAGTGAACAGTGTAACCTAAGTGAATAAAGTGATGAAAGTGAACAGTGTAACCTAAATGAATAATGTGATAAAAGTGAACAGTGTAACCTAAGTGAATAAAGTGAAAAAAGTGAACAATGTAACCTAAGCAAATAATGTGAAAAAGTGAAAAGTGTAACCTAAGTGTATAATGTGCAAAAAGTGAACAGTGTAACCTAAGTGAATAATGTGAAAAAGTGAACAGTGTAACCTAAGTGAATAATGTGAAAAAGTGAACAATGTAACCTAAGCAAATAATGTGAAAAAGTGAAGTGTAACCTAAGTGAATAAAGTGATGAAAGTGAACAGTGTAACCTAAATGAATAATGTGATAAAAGTGAACAGTGTAACCTAAGTGAATAAAGTGAAAAAAGTGAACAGTGTAACCTAAGTGAATATTGTGAAAAAGTAAACAGTGTAAACTAAGTGTATAATGTGAAAAAGTGAACAGTGTAACCTAAGTGAATAATGTGAAAAAAGTGAACAGTGTAACCTAAGTGAATAATGTGAAAAAAGTGAAAAGTGTAACCTAGGTGTATAATGTGATAAAAGTGAACAGTCTAACTTAAGTGTATAATGTGAAAAAGTGAACAGTGTAACCTAAGTGAATATTGTGAAAAAAGTGAACAGTGTAACCTAAGTGAATAATGTGAAAAAAGTAAACAGTCTAACTTAAGTGTATAATGTGAAAAAGTGAACAGTGTAACATAAGTGAATAATGTGAAAAAGTGAACAGAGTAACCTAAGTGAATAAAGTGATGAAAGTGAACAGTGTAACCTAAGTGTATAATGTGAAAAAGTGAACAGTGTAACCTAAGTGAATAATGTGAAAAAGTGAACAGTGTAACATAAGTGAATAATGTGAAAAAGTGAACAGTGTAACATAAGTGAATAATGTGAAAAAGTGAACAGTGTAACCTAAGTGTATAATGTGAAAAAGTGAACAGTGTAACATAAGTGAATAATGTGAAAAAGTGAACAGAGTAACCCAAGTGAATAAAGTGATGAAAGTGAACAGTGTAACCTAAGTGAATATTGTGAAAAAAGTGAACAGTGTAACCTAAGTGAATAAAGTGATGAAAGTGAACAGTGTAATCTAAGTGAATATTGTGAAAAAAGTGAACAGTGTAACCTAAGTGAATAATGTGAAAAAAGTGAACAATGTAACCTAAGCAAATAATGTGATAAAAGTGAACAGTGTAACCTAAGTGAATAATGTGAAAAAAGTAAACAGTGTAAACTAAGTGTATAATGTGAAAAAGTGAACAGTGTAACCTAAGTGAATAATGTGAAAAAAGTGAACAGTGTAACCTAAGTGAATAATGTGAAAAAAGTGAAAAGTGTAACCTAGGTGTATAATGTGATAAAAGTGAACAGTCTTACTTAAGTGTATAATGTGAAAAAGTGAACAGTGTAACCTAAGTGAATAATGTGAAAAAAGTAAACAGTCTAACTTAAGTGTATATTGTGAAAAAGTGAACAGTGTAACATAAGTGAATAATGTGAAAAAGTGAACAGAGTAACCTAAGTGAATAAAGTGATGAAAGTGAACAGTGTAACCTAAGTGTATAATGTGAAAAAGTGAACAGTGTAACCTAAGTGAATAATGTGAAAAAGTGAACAGAGTAACCCAAGTGAATAAAGTGATGAAAGTGAACAGTGTAACCTAAGTGAATATTGTGAAAAAAGTGAACAGTGTAACCTAAGTGAATAAAGTGATGAAAGTGAACAGTGTAACCTAAGTGAATAATGTGAAAAAAGTGAACAGTGTAACCTAAGTGAATAATGTGAAAAAAGTGAACAATGTAACCTAAGCAAATAATGTGAAAAAGTGAAAAGTGTAAACTAAGTGTATAATGTGAAAAAGTGAACAGTGTAACCTAAGTGTATAATGTGAAAAAAGTAAACAGTCTAACTTAAGTGAATAATGTGAAAAAGTGAACAGAGTAACCTAAGTGAATAAAGTGATGAAAGTGAACAGTGTAACCTAAGTGAATAATGTGAAAAAGTGAACAGAGTAACCTAAGTGAATAAAGTGATGAAAGTGAACAGTGTAACCTAAGTGAATAATGTGAAAAAGTGAACAGTGTAACCTAAGTGAATAATGTGAAAAAGTGAACAGAGTAACCTAAGTGAATAAAGTGATGAAAGTGAACAGTGTAACCTAAGTGTATAATGTGAAAAAGTGAACAGTGTAACCTAAGTGAATAATGTGAAAAAGTGAACAGAGTAACCTAAGTGAATAAAGTGATGAAAGTGAACAGTGTAACCTAAGTGTATAATGTGAAAAAGTGAACAGTGTAACCTAAGTGAATAATGTGAAAAAGTGAACAGTGTAACCTAAGTGAATAAAGTGATGAAAGTGAACAGTGTAACCTAAGTGAATATTGTGAAAAAAGTGAACAGTGTAACCTAAGTGAATAAAGTGATGAAAGTGAACAGTGTAATCTAAGTGAATATTGTGAAAAAAGTGAACAGTGTAACCTAAGTGAATAATGTGAAAAAAGTGAACAATGTAACCTAAGCAAATAATGTGATAAAAGTGAACAGTGTAACCTAAGTGAATAATGTGAAAAAAGTAAACAGTGTAAACTAAGTGTATAATGTGAAAAAGTGAACAGTGTAACCTAAGTGAATAATGTGAAAAAAGTGAAAAGTGTAACCTAAGTGAATAATGTGAAAAAAGTGAAAAGTGTAACCTAGGTGTATAATGTGATAAAAGTGAACAGTCTAACTTAAGTGTATAATGTGAAAAAGTGAACAGTGTAACCTAAGTGAATATTGTGAAAAAAGTGAACAGTGTAACCTAAGTGAATAATGTGAAAAAAGTAAACAGTCTAACTTAAGTGTATATTGTGAAAAAGTGAACAGTGTAACATAAGTGAATAATGTGAAAAAGTGAACAGAGTAACCTAAGTGAATAAAGTGATGAAAGTGAACAGTGTAACCTAAGTGTATAATGTGAAAAAGTGAACAGTGTAACCTAAGTGAATAATGTGAAAAAGTGAACAGAGTAACCCAAGTGAATAAAGTGATGAAAGTGAACAGTGTAACCTAAGTGAATATTGTGAAAAAAGTGAACAGTGTAACCTAAGTGAATAAAGTGATGAAAGTGAACAGTGTAACCTAAGTGAATAATGTGAAAAAAGTGAACAGTGTAACCTAAGTGAATAATGTGAAAAAAGTGAACAATGTAACCTAAGCAAATAATGTGAAAAAGTGAAAAGTGTAACCTAAGTGTATAATGTGATGAAAGTGAACAGTGTAACCTAAGTGAATATTGTGAAAAAGTGAACAGAGTAACCTAAGTGAATATTGTGAAAAAAGTGAACAGTGTAACCTAAGTGAATAAAGTGATGAAAGTGAACAGTGTAACCTAAGTGAATAAAGTGATGAAAGTGAACAGTGTAACCTAAATGAATAATGTGATAAAAGTGAACAGTGTAACCTAAGTGAATAAAGTGAAAAAAGTGAACAATGTAACCTAAGCAAATAATGTGAAAAAGTGAAAAGTGTAACCTAAGTGTATAATGTGCAAAAAGTGAACAGTGTAACCTAAGTGAATAATGTGAAAAAGTGAACAGTGTAACCTAAGTGAATAATGTGAAAAAGTGAACAATGTAACCTAAGCAAATAATGTGAAAAAGTGAAGTGTAACCTAAGTGAATAAAGTGATGAAATGTGATGAAAGTGAACAGTGTAACCTAAGTGAATAATGTGAAAAAAGTGAACAGTGTCACCTAAGTGAATAATGTGCAAAAAGTGAACAATGTAACCTAAGCAAATAATGTGAAAAAGTGAAAAGTGTAACCTAAGTGTATAATGTGATAAAAGTAAACAGTGTAACCTAAGTGAATAATGTGAAAAAAGTAAACCGTGTAACCTAAGTGTATAATGTGAAAAAGTGAACAGTGTAACCTAAGTGAATAATGTGAAAAAGTGAACAGAGTAACCTAAGTGAATAATGTGAAAAAAGTAAACAGTCTAACTTAAGTGAATAATGTGAAAAAGTGAACAGAGTAACCTAAGTGAATAAAGTGATGAAAGTGAACAGTGTAACCTAAGTGAATAATGTGAAAAAGTGAACAGAGTAACCTAAGTGAATAAAGTGATGAAAGTGAACAGTGTAACCTAAGTGAATAATGTGAAAAAGTGAACAGTGTAACCTAAGTGAATAATGTGAAAAAGTGAACAGAGTAACCTAAGTGAATAAAGTGATGAAAGTGAACAGTGTAACCTAAGTGTATAATGTGAAAAAGTGAACAGTGTAACCTAAGTGAATAATGTGAAAAAGTGAACAGAGTAACCTAAGTGAATAAAGTGATGAAAGTGAACAGTGTAACCTAAGTGTATAATGTGAAAAAAGTGAACAGTGTAACCTAAGTGAATAATGTGAAAAAGTGAACAGTGTAACCTAAGTGAATAATGTGAAAAAGTGAACAGTGTAACCTAAGTGAATAAAGTGATGAAAGTGAACAGTGTAACCTAAGTGAATAATGTGAAAAAGTGAACAGTGTAACCTAAGTGTATAATGTGATGAAAGTGAACAGTGTAACCTAAGTGAATAAAGTGATGAAAGTGAACAGTGTTACCTAAGTGAATATTGTGAAAAAGTGAACAGAGTAACCTAAGTGAATATTGTGAAAAAAGTGAACAGTGTAACCTAAGTGAATAAAGTGATGAAAGTGAACAGTGTAACCTAAGTGAATAATGTGAAAAAAGTGAACAGTGTAACCTAAGTGAATAATGTGAAAAAAGTGAACAGTGTAACCTAAGTGAATAATGTGAAACAAGTGAACAGTGTAACCTAAGTGAATAAAGTGATAAAAGTGAACAGTGTAGCCTAAGTGAATAATGTGAAAAAAGTGAACAGTGTAACCTAAGTGAATAATGTGAAAAAAGTGAACAATGTAACCTAAGCAAATAATGTGAAAAAAGTGAAAAGTGTAACCTTAGTGTATAATGTGATAAAAGTGAACAGTGTAACCTAAGTGAATAATGTGAAAAAAGTAAACAGTGTAACCTAAGTGTATAATGTGAAAAAGTGAACAGAGTAACCTAAGTGAATATTGTGAAAAAGTGAACAGAGTAACCTAAGTGAATATTGTGAAAAAAGTGAACAGTGTAACCTAAGTGAATAATGTGAAAAAAGTAAACAGTCTAACTTAAGTGTATAATGTGAAAAAAGTGAACAGTGTAACCTAAGTGAATAATGTGAAAAAAGTAAACAGTCTAACTTAAGTGTATAATGTGAAAAAAGTGAACAGTGTAACCTAAGTGAATAATGTGAAAAAAGTAAACAGTCTAACTTAAGTGTATAATGTGAAAAAGTGAACAGTGTAATCTAAGTGAATATTGTGAAAAAAGTGAACAGTGTAACCTAAGTGAATAATGTGAAAAAAGTGAACAATGTAACCTAAGCAAATAATGTGATAAAAGTGAACAGTGTAACCTAAGTGAATAATGTGAAAAAAGTAAACAGTGTAAACTAAGTGTATAATGTGAAAAAGTGAACAGTGTAACCTAAGTGAATAATGTGAAAAAAGTGAACAGTGTAACCTAAGTGAATAATGTGAAAAAAGTGAAAAGTGTAACCTAGGTGTATAATGTGATAAAAGTGAACAGTCTAACTTAAGTGTATAATGTGAAAAAGTGAACAGTGTAACCTAAGTGAATATTGTGAAAAAAGTGAACAGTGTAACCTAAGTGAATAATGTGAAAAAAGTAAACAGTCTAACTTAAGTGTATAATGTGAAAAAGTGAACAGTGTAACATAAGTGAATAATGTGAAAAAGTGAACAGAGTAACCTAAGTGAATAAAGTGATGAAAGTGAACAGTGTAACCTAAGTGTATAATGTGAAAAAGTGAACAGTGTAACCTAAGTGAATAATGTGAAAAAGTGAACAGTGTAACATAAGTGAATAATGTGAAAAAGTGAACAGTGTAACATAAGTGAATAATGTGAAAAAGTGAACAGTGTAACCTAAGTGTATAATGTGAAAAAGTGAACAGTGTAACATAAGTGAATAATGTGAAAAAGTGAACAGAGTAACCCAAGTGAATAAAGTGATGAAAGTGAACAGTGTAACCTAAGTGAATATTGTGAAAAAAGTGAACAGTGTAACCTAAGTGAATAAAGTGATGAAAGTGAACAGTGTAATCTAAGTGAATATTGTGAAAAAAGTGAACAGTGTAACCTAAGTGAATAATGTGAAAAAAGTGAACAATGTAACCTAAGCAAATAATGTGATAAAAGTGAACAGTGTAACCTAAGTGAATAATGTGAAAAAAGTAAACAGTGTAAACTAAGTGTATAATGTGAAAAAGTGAACAGTGTAACCTAAGTGAATAATGTGAAAAAAGTGAACAGTGTAACCTAAGTGAATAATGTGAAAAAAGTGAAAAGTGTAACCTAGGTGTATAATGTGATAAAAGTGAACAGTCTTACTTAAGTGTATAATGTGAAAAAGTGAACAGTGTAACCTAAGTGAATAATGTGAAAAAAGTAAACAGTCTAACTTAAGTGTATATTGTGAAAAAGTGAACAGTGTAACATAAGTGAATAATGTGAAAAAGTGAACAGAGTAACCTAAGTGAATAAAGTGATGAAAGTGAACAGTGTAACCTAAGTGTATAATGTGAAAAAGTGAACAGTGTAACCTAAGTGAATAATGTGAAAAAGTGAACAGAGTAACCCAAGTGAATAAAGTGATGAAAGTGAACAGTGTAACCTAAGTGAATATTGTGAAAAAAGTGAACAGTGTAACCTAAGTGAATAAAGTGATGAAAGTGAACAGTGTAACCTAAGTGAATAATGTGAAAAAAGTGAACAGTGTAACCTAAGTGAATAATGTGAAAAAAGTGAACAATGTAACCTAAGCAAATAATGTGAAAAAGTGAAAAGTGTAAACTAAGTGTATAATGTGAAAAAGTGAACAGTGTAACCTAAGTGTATAATGTGAAAAAAGTAAACAGTCTAACTTAAGTGAATAATGTGAAAAAGTGAACAGAGTAACCTAAGTGAATAAAGTGATGAAAGTGAACAGTGTAACCTAAGTGAATAATGTGAAAAAGTGAACAGAGTAACCTAAGTGAATAAAGTGATGAAAGTGAACAGTGTAACCTAAGTGAATAATGTGAAAAAGTGAACAGTGTAACCTAAGTGAATAATGTGAAAAAGTGAACAGAGTAACCTAAGTGAATAAAGTGATGAAAGTGAACAGTGTAACCTAAGTGTATAATGTGAAAAAGTGAACAGTGTAACCTAAGTGAATAATGTGAAAAAGTGAACAGAGTAACCTAAGTGAATAAAGTGATGAAAGTGAACAGTGTAACCTAAGTGTATAATGTGAAAAAGTGAACAGTGTAACCTAAGTGAATAATGTGAAAAAGTGAACAGTGTAACCTAAGTGAATAAAGTGATGAAAGTGAACAGTGTAACCTAAGTGAATAATGTGAAAAAGTGAACAGTGTAACCTAAGTGAATAAAGTGATGAACGTGAACAGTGTAACCTAAGTGAATAATGTGATAAAAGTGAACAGTGTAACCTAAGTGAATAATGTGAAAAAAGTGAACAGTGTAACCTAAGTGAATAATGTGAAAAAAGTGAACAATGTAACCTAAGCAAATAATGTGAAAAAAGTGAAAAGTGTAACCTAAGTGTATAATGTGATAAAAGTGAACAGTGTAACCTAAGTGAATAATGTGAAAAAAGTGAACAGAGTAACCTAAGTGAATATTGTGAAAAAAGTGAACAGTGTAACCTAAGTGAATAAAGTGATGAAAGTGAACAGTGTAACCTAAGTGAATAAAGTGATGAAAGTGAACAGTGTAACCTAAATGAATAATGTGATAAAAGTGAACAGTGTAACCTAAGTGAATAAAGTGAAAAAAGTGAACAATGTAACCTAAGCAAATAATGTGAAAAAGTGAAAAGTGTAACCTAAGTGTATAATGTGAAAAAAGTAAACAGTCTAACTTAAGTGAATAATGTGAAAAGGTGAACAGAGTAACCTAAGTGAATAAAGTGATGAAAGTGAACAGTGTAACCTAAGTGAATAATGTGAAAAAGTGAACAGAGTAACCTAAGTGAATAAAGTGATGAAAGTGAACAGTGTAACCTAAGTGAATAATGTGAAAAAGTGAACAGTGTAACCTAAGTGAATAATGTGAAAAAGTGAACAGAGTAACCTAAGTGAATAAAGTGATGAAAGTGAACAGTGTAACCTAAGTGTATAATGTGAAAAAGTGAACAGTGTAACCTAAGTGAATAATGTGAAAAAGTGAACAGTGTAACCTAAGTGAATAAAGTGATGAAAGTGAACAGTGTAACCTAAGTGAATAATGTGAAAAAAGTGAACAGTGTAACCTAAGTGAATAATGTGAAAAAAGTGAACAATGTAACCTAAGCAAATAATGTGAAAAAAGTGAAAAGTGTAACCTAAGTGTATAATGTGATAAAAGTGAACAGTGTAACCTAAGTGAATAATGTGAAAAAAGTGAACAGAGTAACCTAAGTGAATATTGTGAAAAAAGTGAACAGTGTAACCTAAGTGAATAAAGTGATGAAAGTGAACAGTGTAACCTAAGTGAATAAAGTGATGAAAGTGAACAGTGTAACCTAAATGAATAATGTGATAAAAGTGAACAGTGTAACCTAAGTGAATAAAGTGAAAAAAGTGAACAATGTAACCTAAGCAAATAATGTGAAAAAGTGAAAAGTGTAACCTAAGTGTATAATGTGAAAAAAGTAAACAGTCTAACTTAAGTGAATAATGTGAAAAGGTGAACAGAGTAACCTAAGTGAATAAAGTGATGAAAGTGAACAGTGTAACCTAAGTGAATAATGTGAAAAAGTGAACAGAGTAACCTAAGTGAATAAAGTGATGAAAGTGAACAGTGTAACCTAAGTGAATAATGTGAAAAAGTGAACAGTGTAACCTAAGTGAATAATGTGAAAAAGTGAACAGAGTAACCTAAGTGAATAAAGTGATGAAAGTGAACAGTGTAACCTAAGTGTATAATGTGAAAAAGTGAACAGTGTAACCTAAGTGAATAATGTGAAAAAGTGAACAGTGTAACCTAAGTGAATAAAGTGATGAAAGTGAACAGTGTAACCTAAGTGAATAATGTGAAA